>JAOTQY010000025.1:3699241-3711084 GCA_026413445.1 Dolichallabes microphthalmus | reverse complement strand
TCTCCCCCAAACTCCCCTAGGGATCAGATAAAGCGGCGTTTAAAGCTTGTAACTTTCCCACCTCCAACTAGCGAGGAAAAAACAAACAAACACCCATCGGCTTACAGTTGTGATTTGCAAAGTCTCAATCTGACAAAGGCTCAACTCTTAAGTTTTAAAACATCAAAAGGCCATAAATGACTTGATCAATCACTACGGACACATCAGTGTGACTTTTAGGGGTGCAACGGATCACAAAACACATCGTTTGGATCACATCACGGTTTTCCGGCACGGATCAGATCGCTTCTGGCATCACGGGGAAGATTTAGTCTTCTGTTTACAAAAAAAAAAAAAAAAACTATATAGATGGATAGATAACACCTAAAGCAAGGAACTTTTGCTAATCATTTTAAATTAAACAACATTGATGTCCAATGTTTAAATCAAATCATAAAATAATTTCAATACGCAGTAACATTATGTTTTAGGGTTTTTTTTGTTGTAAACACGGGCTATTTTTCATTCACTAATGCTCAAAGGAAGAAGGAACTGATCTTTATTTGAACAATACTGAGTTTAAAACAAATTAATAATAATAATAATAATGCAAGTACTTTTTTATTTAATGAGTACAGTTATAGGTAAATGAGGTCAGTGAAACGTTTTGCTACGATGAATTCTGCATCGGCATACAAAGCTTTTTCAGCATCTGACCGAATCGAACCAAATGCCGGCCAAGTACCAGAAGCCGTTCAAAACCAAGTGAAGCGAGTTTACGAGTTTTACGAATTCCTTTTTTTAGTCATCGAAAGCTGTTTCGAAAGAGTCAACCCGCAAATAGCAACATTATCTTTTGCAAGGGTTTAAAAGCTACATAATTCTTCATGAATCTGAGCGAATTGAACTATAATATGTGTGCAAAAAAAATTTTGCACGATTTTTCTTTTCTTTTTTTTTACCAAGAAATTGGCCCAAATATAACGCCATATATAGACAGAAAATTTATTTATTTTTTTTAAATCTTAAGTGTGTGAGGAACCGTCCATACAGGTCAACTATGATCCATTACACCACTCCCTCTCATGCAGTTTGTAGTTTTGAGCAGATAAACTCAATTAGCATGATGTCCATGCTGGCTTTCCCACTTTAAAAAAAAAAAAAATTTTATTACTTCCTAGTTGAATGCAGCATTAAGTTTAATCATTCAGAAGCAGGTCACTGATTGTTGCTGGAAATTCCATTTCTCTAAACTGTCCAATGTCACAGGTTTCACGGATTTGCCGTGGTTGCCAAGTCTTTCTCAAATTTCTCAAATTATTTTTTTTCACTGGAATACGAATGGGGGGGGGGAGAATAACATCTCATCACCAGTAACTGCATCCAAGTAAAAGGTGATAGTTGGAGATAACTAGGTGGCAGCAGTGTACTGGGGTTCCACTTCAGCAGTATTTATGTTAAACAGAAAGCAAAAGTAACCGCCACCTTTGCACTTGGAAAGCTCTAGCTTGCATGTCGGTGCCGTGTTGAAATAGAACAGGTGATCATACAACGGCCGTACCGAAAGTGGGTGCAGTTTATTTTTACCACCTGACATAGATTGTTCAAGTTGCACATTGTTGCTAGAGTAACTCTTCCTCTACACTAAGGTGCTACTCAACATGATCTCCATCACAAGCCATGATGCATTGAACCCAACTCTCAAATCTTGATGGTCTCCATGAATGGTGGTTGGTAACCACAGTTAGGGTTTCTCCTTCTGTTTAATTTCCTCATCCATCTCTCTCGTCAGTGGTGTCGTCTTCGTTCACGTGATCAGTGCATCACTGTGGGAAACCATGAACTGTGACAAAGGGGATTGCACAAATGCGTCCGCCGCTTGTGATCGAGACTGTCGAATAGTAGATTTGTGCGGTAGAAGAGTCGCTCTACCAACACGCACAGTAGAACAACCTACGTCAGTCGATTTAAAAAAAAAAAAGAAAAGAAAAAAAAAAGTTAAGCTCTCGTACTTTCAACATGGAAGTGCAAACAAAGAAGGCATGCTAGGCAGCTGGGAAATATGTAAGCCTAGCATAAAAGCTTAAATGGCTTTGGCTAACGATTTGTCTAGCTAGCACATAGCCGTTACGGTTGGCATTAGAAAACCAGACGAAACTCTTGTGAATATTAACCAAGGTTGGAAAATCTGATTGGACATGATTTTAAAATTGTGGAGTAGCTCTACAGCCTCAAGCACAAGCTAACCTTAAGCAGTAAAAGAACAGAAGATAAGAATGTGGCATGGCCACAAAAGACAAATCAGTGTCGAGCGGCTCATTAACGATTTGCGGAGTTTATAGGATCAGCTCAGATCGTATATTTAGTGAAGCACATTCGATAGATGTTTGGCGAATTTTTGTTTGTTTTTTTGCCTTGGATTAATTTTATTAGTTTTATTCATGAGATCACAGCCGACCTCTTCGTACCAACATCTCTTCAGATCTCTTTAAGAGATGATTTAAAAATTTTGAATGTTTTAGTTTAAGTTGTTTTAGTTCTGATCGACTCGTATGTTTTGGAAGTGACCATGTGAACTGGTTGTTTAGACTCTGGAGCCTCTCATTATATGGCACAGATGTTTAAGGTTTGAGATTTGAAGGTGGGGTTGTGGACTGACCTGTGCTCTCTGAGGACAAAAGAAGTGTTAGCACATGTGTGTGTGGCTGAGAGAGAGTGGGGGAGTACAATACCAGGCTTGTGCGACTTCGGCATCCAGTGTCGAAAGGCTTACAAGCTCAGGTTAAATAATTGATGCGTCGGTCTCAGATTTTCTCCCAGGTGGGAGCTTGTTTTAAGGCTCGGATCTCATTCGCTCTTTCTCGAAGACATTTTACCGAGTGAACGTCCTCAGGTTGGTGTCAAGAACCTTACGCTCTCAGCATGTTTAGAAAACTGTCTTTTTAAGCAAAAATAAATAAATAAATAAAACTGACAGAAGTTTGAACAGCAATGTTCAGCGATTGGTCGGTTTTGGTAAATATTTATACACACCTCCTATGATTGACCATCTTGAACCTGTTTCAGCATTTTAATTTTATTTTATTTTTGGAGTATGACACACCAAAGAGATCTTCCTCTGTATCGACGTGTATTCAGGATTTCAGTGGATTGGCTTAGTGTGAACTGCAGAGGATTTTATTTTCTTTTAAGTTCATTTAAGTTTTTTTTATTTGTCCTTCTTTTGTAGCCATTTTAACCTCTTGAAACTTTCTAAAGATTTCAATGGAAAAAAAGGGAAAACCTTAATTATCTATATGCACACATTTTTTCACTGATGTTAACTTCTTGACCCTTTACTCATGACTAACCTTCTATAATGGCCTATCTTTTTTTTCTCAAAACAAATACTACAATAATAATAATAATAATAATAATAATAAGTAAGCCTTAAAAGCAGTTAAATTTTTCCATGGTTTCATGTTACAGTATATGAAAACTGTCCTGGAGATGAATTTAAGGGGGAGAAATGATAATGTTGGGTGTAGCAGCTCTCTGTGTATAGAACATTGAGAACTTTTTGATATTATCTTCAGGGATATAATCATTCCCTTCAGCACATAATGAAACCTTTTTTTTTTTTCCCAGTGATACTGAACAGGACTAAAGTCAAACAAAGTGTCTCATTTCAGTGCATGTGTGTTTGCAGTTTGGATTTTTCTTTTCTCCCTCTTTCTCTCTTCATTGTACTGTACAGCAGACTTAATGCTTTTTCATCAAAAAATGTTGCTTTGTCTACTTTCTCTCTCTCTCGGTTGAAGGTTTGCTCATATATATAATTGCAGTGATCTGATCTTTTATTTTTGTAGACAGCATTTTTAATGCATGGTCAATAAATGAGGTGAACAATGTTGTTGTTTTTTTCTTCAGCCTGCCGCTTCATTATTCCACTGAACCATTTGCTTCATTGTCATACCAACTAATTCCTTCCTGGATTATGGCTATAACGCCGGTGCCATGAGGGAAGAAAAACTCCATATGTGATGACCTGGTCATCCTGTACATTCGGGTCGTCAGCTGACTTATGGATTTTATCGCCGTATAACGTTGCTGAGTCTAGACCTGAGCGACTGAAGCTTCCTCAGATCATAACACTGCGCTTCCCTTCTTATCCTGACGCTCTGGAAAAGGAATCAGTCTGAACTCATTAGACCACATGACCCTTTTTCCATCGCTCCAAATTCCTGGCGATCTTTCTGCTTCCTAGAAAATACAAGGTGTTTTTTTTTCTTTTCTTTTTTTTTCTGATCATTCTGACTAACAAGTGGTTTTTCCAAGTCTGTGAGTTCTCATCTCATTATGTTTGTGTGGAAATGCTCTCGATTTCACTTATAAACAAAGCTGTGACTTTTGTTGATTTAAAAAAAAAAAAACTTTTTTTTTTTTTTTATTGGTGCAACTTCAACCAACCATTTAAGTGAGCTATATGATTTTTAATTTTTTTTCCCCTGACCACATTTCTTCCACAAAGTTAAAGGTTGAGCATTATCCTTACAGGTTTTAATAATGTGTCAAACTATTTTAAACCCAATTGCAAAGATACAGGTCAATCATATGACCCTTCTGGTTCAGACACTGGATTATTTATTTTGGCCCAGGTAGAAAAAAAAGGGATGTTTATGAAGAACCCTAATTGGCAGGAAATATATACTGAATACGTCTTATACTTCCATTAGAGCAGGAATGAAAGTCCTGACGCTTCCATAAACAATCATATCCTTAAGGAATTTTTCAGCCATATCAGTGATTACACACATTTGTCAAATAAAAAGCTTTTAAATGTAGGTTATGTCTTCAGGCTGTATAAAACAGGCTTAGTCACACTCCTGATTCCCTGCAACTTGAAACATTATCTTTAACTATAATCTGCAGAAATGTCAATGATTAAACGCCTTTGTGCTTTTGTGGTAAAACAGTTTCTTCCTGCTGGACCGGACTTTCTTGTCGACACGTCTACACTCGGAAAAAAATAATTATATTGGCTCAGGCTGCTTTAGGTACATAAATCACACACAGGTTCTGATTTTAATAGATTATTTTAATATTATCGAGTAGAAAATCAGAATTCGTTAGAAACTGCAGCACAAGAAAAGCTTCATTCTGTCGAGTGTCTAAAGTGATTGCAGGTGTCTTGAGAACTCATTTTACAGTCAGAATTTCCCGTCTCGATAAACTTATTTCATTCTCTTCATTAAAAAGTCTCAGCTTATATGCATGGGGGGGAAATCTTACACGAACGCGCTGGCTGCGGCAGTACAGTACTGAGCTCTTCGTTTCACAGTAGTCGAGCGACGTTTGTCATCAAAATCTGATAGATACCCAAAGTGGACTATCGGGAGAAATGTGCAGAGTAACCAAAATAGAGCTGTACAGGCTTTTAGAGAAAAAAAGCTGCTTCATGCTCATAGTTTTTTTTTTAAAGGACTCGTGCCATCACCAATCATGACCAGAAAAACAGAAAGAAAACAAGTCTCTTGGCTCATCGGCTGCGAGTCCATAAGAAAGTTACGGCGTCTGAGTTTATTAAATATAAAGTGTACTGGAGAAGTACTTGTACTAAATAAGCATAGGACCCTGGTTTGTTCCTGTAGTGTAGAGTTTAGTGTCGATGTTCTATACTGATTAAAGATCCCTAATTACCACAATCACTTCATCATCGTGAAACAGTTTCTTCAGCCATCAGGTTTGTTTGTTTGTTTGTTTTTCTTAAACATAATAAGAGGACAGTGCAAATACAAGTCTGGAATGTCTGAAGCGTTCGAGGGCGATTCAAGATTCCTCGGCCGCGACCCGCACCCGACACACGGCCCGCAGCTTGGTGATGGTCGTCATGGAGAGGCTTCCCGGTTCTTTAAAAATGTTCTGTGAGAAAGACGGTAAAAGGACCCGATCAGGAAATTATGCCACATAAAAGGAGTACCAGCTTTATTAATTAAAAAAAAAAAAACATTTCCAGAAAGATTGCTTGTATTAAAGTGATTAGAATTCATGAATAAATATAAAGATTTCATTTTCATATTGGATCATTTCTTTAACACAGGTGTTAGAGCTACAGTAAGGCGGCACACAGTGGTGTAGTGATTAACACGGTCGCCTTGCACATCCAGGATCAGGGCTTGATTTTTGCATGTTCTACCTGTGCTGGTTGGGTTTCCTCCGGGTTCTCTGGTTTCCTCCCACAATCCAAAGACATGCAGATTAGGCTAACTGGCGTTCCCAAATTGCCCGTAGTGTGTGAATGAGTGTGTATGTGTGCCCTGTCCAGGGTGTACCCCACCTTGTGCCCCTAGTCGCCTGGGATTTACCCTGAATACAGGATAAAGTGGTACAGATGATGAGTGAGTGAGTGAGGTCTTACAGCTTTCCCACGGTGTGTGTGTGAGAATGCTCCAGATGAAAAACAACCCCAGGTAATGCATTTTTTTTTTAAATCCCAAACTTTAATCCACTTCCATCCAGATTTTAGCACTTTATCTTGAGCAGCAGGGGAGAGGTATCTTCTTATATGAGGTCACAATAGAGGGGGAAGAAAAATCGAATTGACTTGTTTAATCCCCTGCTAATACAAACATGGAAAGCGGACAAAACGTTTTAAAATGTCTAAAAAGCGAATACTGCATAGTGGGTACCTGCAAGTAAAGCAGTTAATACACTCTGAATAAAACCACACTGATTCTGTCAACCCCCCTAAATTAAAGCTGAAAGTCTTTCAAATCTAATGTGTGATGTATAAACGACAAATGGCAACAATGGCTCACAGACGCCCCTGATTGGCTGTAGAGCCGTGATTAATGTGGGAGCACGAAGTACCTCTCATCCCTCCCCTCTGAGAGAGCTCCGCTGCGAGAGGTTACAGCATCACCCGGGAATTGAACTCGCGATCTCCGGATGATAGGGCGAGCACTTTACCACTGCAACAATCCAATAATATGGGCTCTGTCCCATTACACTGAAGGACGTGTTGTACTATAGGGGTAGCTCAGTGGTTAACGCATTGGACTACGGTTCGGAAGATTCCAGGTTCAAACTCCACAACCACCAAGTTGCCGCTGTTGGGCCCTTGAGCAAGGCCCTTAACCCTCAACTGCTCAGATGTGTAATGAGATAAAAATGTAACTCGTTCTGGATAAGGGCGTCTGCCAAATGCCTAAATGTAACCTAGTAATGTAACGTAACTATAAAGTGATATGCGACTGAACTAGCGCAAACCCACCTGCATGAATGGGTGGCAGTCCTCCACAAAGGCTCCTCTGGTGATCTGTTTGAAACGGTCGCAGATATCTGGGAGGTTCTGAGCCTGTGAGATCAGGGCCTGGTTGTGACGGATCAGAGTGAGCGCTACACGGAAGAGGATCTTCGATCCCTCGTAGAAAAGGCAGTCCCATACGCGCAGGACGGTCTTGAAAAGTAAAAAAAAAAAAAAAACAACAGAAACTAACGTAAGAAACTCTGGAAAAGACAAACTCTCAAATACACATTCAGAACTCATCTTAAGACCCAAGCGCTTATCCCACATTCACATTATGTAAGGCTGCACCCAAATCTCCATGTGATTTTAACTGTTTTAGGTGACGTCCACTCCGTGTTAGTAACGTATCTCTTGTTTGAATTGAACGGCGACCTTCTGAGACGAGAAAGGTCAAAAACGAGGCGGCACGGTGGTGTAGTGGTTAGCACTGTCGCCTTGCACCTCCAGGGTCTGGGTTTGATTCCCGGCCAGGCTCGATTCTGGGCCTCTTACCAAAAGTCTGGGCAAGCTCCAGGCTCATCCTGTACACTCTGAGTGAGTGTGTTCAAAACCGGTGGCTTAGTGGTCGCCTTACACCTCCAGGTTCCGGGTTTGATTGCCACCTTGTGTACATGGAGTTTGCACGTTCTCCCAGTGCTTGGTGGGTTTCCTCCAGGTTCTCCAGTTTCCTCCCACAGTCCAAAGACATGCAGGTTAGGCTAATTGGCGCTCCAATTGCCCATAGTGTGTGTGTGTGCGCCCTCTGATGGGTTGGTACCCTGTCCAGGTTGTTCCGCCGCCTTGTGCCCCAAGTCTCTGTCTACAGGATAAGACGGTATAGACGACGATTGAGTGAGTGTTACAAAAAAAAAAAAAAAACTTTTTAAAAAAGAGCTCATGAATAAGAACTATCCCTGCCTTCTGCAAACCTGTCTTGAGGTTAACATTTTTCCATCAGTGCAAACAGTTAAATATCTTGATGCCAACAACGTTCTCCTTATTTTTCCAGCACAACGCTGTTGATGTTGTCCTTCCCGACATCATTGCGTGTTTCCCACTATGGACATGATGTCCAGGCTCTTACCTCTACCGGGAGGACGTCGATAAAGAGGCAGATGAACCAGCGTGACACCACCAGCGTCCACATGACGTTTTGTTCCACCATGACCTGCCAAACGGCTGGCACCTTCAGCTTCACCAGCTCTCCCAGCACCTCCTGGTCCGTCTTCAGGCCCAACATGGCTGGTGTGTAATAATCTAGGAGGTGGGAAGGTGGAAAAACATGGCTCGATTATGTTTTGCTGAGAAAATAGGGATCGAAGAACGAGCTCGAGAATTCAAATTCACGAAGGAATACAGATTAGATGGAGTGATAATCCCTTGCTGCCTTTATAGCACAAGGCTGATAAGAGGATTCGCACTGTGACAGTTTGGGAACTTATCAGATGTGACCTTCCATTTACTACGGTCAGATACATTTAAGCAATAAACCTGTTCGAAGCAGGTTCTCAAGAGGTTCCCGCTGTCTAAAAAACATGAAGACCCAAACCTACACCATCACATCCAGTACTTATATTAATATAATCACTGCACAACATCGTCTAGACGATTATATCCCCTTAATGTGGACGAGCGTGCAGGCACTCGGTGTGAGATGACATGTGTCTCTCTTTCCCAGGGTGTGACTGGTATCTAACAGGATTTGAACAGATCAGAATCATGTGACCCGACACTCCATTTATTAATAGCTCGGGAAACGAGATGAGGTGCTGAGAATAGCTCTGGACAGGGCACCTAAACACACTCCATTCCACGCGAACACATTTATAGCTCCAGCCGTCAGAGATACAGTGAGTGTACAGTAACCCGACCACACAGTACAACAACAACTCCAGCACTGGAGTAATGGTGGCGCAGACGTAGTTTGCATGTGCTGAGGGAACGGCGTCATGTTTTAAATATCGTCTTATATGAGTGAAAGAGTGCCGTGTTGATATATTTTGTCTACAGACATACAGACAGACGGTGTAGCACGGCAACCTAAAAGTGGAATAGATGCATTATTATGGAGCCAAAATATTAACCCTTGAACATCCTGACTAAGAACAAAGCCATCCATCCATGTCTCTACCGTAGAAACCTCTGTAGTCCAACTAGGGACCGTGAAGGCCGACGGTGATTATATACCATTGCATTTATTTCCATTTTTATGACCGTGGTAGGACATCCGGACAAAAGAACAAAGCAGTGGAAATGTTTAGCTGCTTTCATTTCCTTGAGGTACCTACAAATACCAATCTTGTTTTTAACAGTCCCCAGTATAGGCCTCTTCCAAAAGGTTGAGATGTTGAAAAGGTTGAAAAGTTTTGTGTGGTGGTGCAACTATTTACTTTTTTTGCAATAAAAACTACTTTATTTCTTATGTTACAAAACAATTATATTTTAAAAACACTGCCTCTTAATCTAGTGTATAACCTTCAACCGGAGTACACCTCAACCGAACGGTAGAGATGGCTCAATCAGAGTAGGTTTGACATATTTTTCACTTAGATACACATGTTCTAAATTGATGGAGTAAATTGCACCCTGCACCTAAAAAGGAAGGTACTTCTGTGTGTGATTTGGATGCTGTCCAGTCCTAAATGCATGCAGTTATTTTCTACAGGTATTTTTCCCATGGATTTTAAATAAAAAATATATATATAGATAGATTGTGATGTATAACATTTCATGACATGAAATTCTCCAAATTATAATAGAAGGTTCTGTCTGCATCACCAGATCTACTGCACTGGAGTGAACCAAAAACCAAGAACCTGAATGTTTTACGATGACCAAGTCAAAGGCCAGACCAGAATATTGTCACTAGACCCTAAATCTTAATTCAGTGTTGAGTCATTTTGCTTCTGATGTGCAAAGCTAGTAGAATTATATCCCAGGAGACATCGGGGTCAAATGTGGTTCTCACAAGCATTGGAGGTAAAAAGTTTTACAAAGTATAACTGAAACATTTGAAAACCTTTTTCAGGACAGAAATTCATGCATGAGCACAGCTAAATAATTAACAGTTCCTCCATGTTTTTATTATTTTTTTTGCATTTGGCCTGTCTGTTGAAAAACTATTTGCTTAATTATTAGTTGCACCTCTTCATCTCCATGGAAGGAGATCTTAATGCTTCAGCATACCAAAGCATCTTGGACAATGTTATACTTCTGACTTTTCTATTCCAACATGACTGTATCCCAGTGAACAAAGCAAAGACTATAAAGACATGGTTTGTTAAGTTCGGCGTGGAAGAACTCGACTGGCCCCAACACAGAGCCCTGATCACAACCTCATCAAGTACCTTTGACATGAACTGGAACGGACATTGCGAGCCAGGCCTTCTGGTCCAGCATCAGTGCCTGACCTCATAAATGCTCTACAGAACGAACGGTCACAAGAAACACTCCAAAATCTTGTGGACAGCTTTCCAAGAAGAGTGGAAGCTGTTATAGCTGCAACATGGGGATCGACTCCATATTGAAGTGTATGTATTTAGATACACTGCAGTCATTGCAGGTTTGGTTAAATACTTTTGTCCCTATAGTGTATATGCAAACTGCACGAACCTGGAAGTATCCTTCCTAGCAGAGCCTCCATCAGCCAGAAGGACTTTTCTTCATCTTTGGTGATGATGAGGAGATAGCCAGCGATAAAGTTCATCCCCTGTAAGAGCAGGAAGGACTGAGACGCTGGAAGACAACTAAATGCATCATAACAGTAATCACTGAAAGACAAATGTATCAGGATAGAAGGTGTAACTTTAATGCTGAATAAAAAAAGGAAAACCTTTCATTTAAAATGTATTGGAAAATTGTAGTTAGGTGGAACAGGCAGGAACCACACAGGGAGCAGGTACTTTGTGAATTCATTTGCATTGCAAATCGATGTCAGGTGCTACAGAAGTGCTGACGGTCGACGCAAAAGACTTTGTGTGCGTCAGGACTTTGTCACACCTAGAAACCAGATGAGCGTGTTGCAATACAAGTCCCGTGCTCATACGCTGACTCGGCGGCTTCACCCTGGGAACTGCATTAATCCTTCCCAACACCTGAGCGCTTTAAAGATTAACTCGCACCTAACACTTCCTTGTTTACCCAACTGAGCAGGTCACTTCCTCATCGTGCAGCTGAAATCAGCAAGGTAAAGAGAGCAAAGTTTACAGTGGAGAATCTTTTACCTGACAATATCCCACTGCCGTGTCGTGGTGTCCGTACGCCAGCAGGACGTTATACAGCGGCTTCTGCAGGCACGGCTCAGACGTCTTCCTGAACTGCACGTTGTCTGGGAACGTCCTGTGCAAATCTGTGGACGGAGTGGACAAGTGTGGGCTCGAGGACTAAAACTATAAAACACTAATTGTAGCGTCATCTAAATATGTTAGCCAGCCATCAGCTGAAATTTAAGCACCCCATGATTAAAACATCGGTCTCAAGATTATTAAGAACATCGTATATAATCAAAATTTGATCTGTAAAGATTGGCGAGGCAGAGAGATAGAGATGGGAAGGATGTGCAGCAGGTTAGAGTGATTAAAGATAGAGATGGAAATGT
>JAOTQY010000025.1:3666072-3677963 GCA_026413445.1 Dolichallabes microphthalmus | reverse complement strand
ATGAATAAAAAGAAATACAATTGAAAATAAATTTAACTAGGATAAAAATAAAAAATATACTGTACAAATAAGGACATTACACAATATAGCAAATTAAAGAAAATATAGGAAAAAATTTACATTTATAGAAATTTTGTGTAAATAAAGAAAAAATGAAGTAAAAATGACTGGGGGTGTACAAATATGCATAAGAAGTGTCTTTTTTAAATGTCTTGTGCAATGATCCAGAAATGAAAATATAAATCTATCTATCTATCTATCTTTTTATTCATTGTGAAGGTTTTTTTTTTTTTTTTTTTTTAAACATAAATGATCGTTTAAAGGTATTGAAATTGACAGTCAAAACATTTGTGTGCGGCTGCGGTGCCTTTTGAGTCCAAGTACAATTTGCAATTTACTCAAATTACAACTCCCAAACAGTACACAATGCGTGGAGCACGTGAAGGCACCACGACTGCCGCAAACCGGTTTGTGAACGCGGCGCTCGCTTGCTCGCGCGCGCTCCGGTTCGGGCTCCAGAGGAGTTTATGTTAGTATGTGGCGGCTGGAGAGAGAGAGGGGCGGAATCACAACAGCCCCACTGTGTGGTTCACTTCACCCAGGAGCGCAGGACTACCGAGCAAAACCGGAACATTCTCCACGGTATGCGCTTTTATACCTCTACTTATACTCTATATCTGTCTTTTATCCCGAGTTTAGGAGGTGATGTCACTCCTGACGGATGTCGCTTTGATCCGCCGCGTTTGTAATCAGGAAGTCAAATGTAGCTAATGGAGTGTATGGTGTATCTACAGTAAGAGTGTGCGCGAGCTCGGGGCAGGAATCCTTCCAGGTAAGCACAAGGGCATCTGTGATGTAGAGTACAGTCAGGGCTTCACCAGCATGCTCACTCTGATCATACTGAAGTGTCAATTCATTATTAACTACTGTTCAATTACAAAGATAAATAAACCAGCCCTGAGTTCATAGACTTTTTATTTATTAATTTTTTTACCCCCACCATAACAGACCATCACTATAAACTCATGTTATTAGCTACACTACACTACATAAACTCTAGAGGCACTTTCATTCAATTCAGGTCAGCTTGAATTGTAGCCTGTGTTACATTTCAGTATGGAAATAGAAAGCGGTATCCTGATGTACATTTACTTTTAGGTATTTGGCAGATGTTCTTATCCAGAGGGACTTTCGGATTAACCAAAAATACTGAAGAAACGTACTGGTCTTTTAGTACTGGACGTCTATCTAGAGGAAGTTCATTCCACCATTCAAGTGGATGTAGTGTAGATGTTAATCTCTAATGATCTGAACTCTCTAGGAACCAGACTAAAAAGGAAACAGGCCGTTGTAGCTCAGTGGTTAAGTTGGACTGCAGTACGATTTGGAAGGTCCCAACCCCAGCACGGTCAAGTTCCCGCTGTTGGACCCCTGAGCCTTGGACCCTTAACCAACTGCTCAGATGACTCGCTTTTAGATAAGAGTGTCTGACAAATACTTTTTAAAAAATGGAACCTGTGCGAGTCTGGTCAAAAAAAAAGAAGAGCCTAAACCTGACCATCCCGAGGTTACAGTGGACTCTATGCATGTTGGGTGCATCGCTTCATGCGCCTCTTCTAGGTAGATTACATAATAAAACAGCCATTAGGTGTATATCTTCCCTATCAGGTTACCACCCAGCCAGAGTAGAATTCACACCCGTTGCGATGTTTAAATACAGAGTTGTCACAGAACATTATTTGTATTTAATAGTTTTTGTTTGAATAGCTCAGCACCTTGCCCCACCTATTTGATTTCAGTTTAGTCACATGGGTTGTTGCAGGATGTCCGCAGAACCAGATGGAGCAACCCTGTGAGAATTCCAGGCCAGATTAAATAGTGATTGTGAAAGAGTAAAAAAAAAAAAAGCATCTTAACCATAAATCTTTTTTTTTTAAGGCCAGTTTTTCAGCATTGTTGAGCTGACTTGCTGATGCGGTTTGGGACACGATATAACTGCTGTGATGTGACAGGGTGGCCATCTTTAATCAGTGAACCTGGTCTCATTCTGTCTTGTGTCTGCCAGTTTTTACAAGAATGGCATTATAGTTCGAGGAACGGTCCCTGCTATTGAACAATGTATATACAGTTTATAAATAAGGGGCGTTCAAGTCAAACAGGAACTTTTGATTGCCCAGAACACAGTTATGAGAGTAAAAACTCCCTTTATTTCTCCTTATAATCTCCTGCTACACTGATGCACTTATCCCAGTGATTCACTAGTGCTTGGACACCATCAAGATAGAAAATTTTCTCAGTATGCCGGAGCCATGATCGGTCTGAAACGCTGGCCTCCCAGGAACCCAGCTTGGAGTTATTAGCAGAACCCCTGTATGGTCCTGACCTCAGTCCAAGCCAGTGGTGACCTTAAACTGGGTTACTCACCAGAAGGTCAGGGGTTCAATCTCCAGTATCACCAAGTTGCACTGTTGGGTCCCTTAGAAAGGCCTTTAACTCTGTCTGTCTCGGGGGAGGGAGGGGGGGGGCACCTTTTCCTGCCTGCTTCTGTACTTGGACCCCAGCTTCCTATCTGTGATTTGCAGAAAAGAACATAATTTCACTGCGATGTAATGTACATGTGACAACTAATTTAATATTAATCTTAATCTCCATATGTTTGGGCCATTAAAGGAGTTCCTGGGAAGCCAGCGTTTTATCAGTGAAACGTTCTAACTTCGTGAAACACTGGGATAAGTGTGTTAGTGTAGCAGGGGATTTATTGAGAAATAAAGACAATCAAAAGTCCTGGCTTGACCTGAACGTCCCGTTACAGTATACATTTTGTTTCCAGGACTACATTTGAAACACGGATCAACTAAATACATGCCATGCAGTGCTTCTTCTGAGCACCACCAGTTCCCAACTCTGAAGTGACCGACCAGCTGAATGCAGACCCTGTACGCTCTGCTGTGTTTGGGTCTGGTGGGGGCGCTGCAGCCGGCCGAGCATCTGCCCCGGAATGTCCTCCAGCGCAATCGTGGCAAAGCGGTGCAATCATCTGCCAGCGGGCACCGCTGGGTGGCCGAGAACTGCCGCCGCCTCTCGAGCCTTCTGCGGCAGAAGAACGCCGCCGTACGGAAACTGGGGACGGCGGCTGCAGCGGTGGAACGCGACCAGACTCTCTCGGATGCCGAGCGCATCTTCCAGGTGCACACACTCGAGGTGTTCCAGAAGGAGCTGAATGAGAGCGAGCGTTCCCTGTTCGAGGCTGTGCTGGGTCTTCAGCGCGTGCTGAAGGGCGACTTTGGTGACGTGGCGAACATGAAGGAAAGCAGCCGCCAGAGGCTCGAGGCGCTCAGGGAGGCCGCCATTAAGGTGAGGTAAACTCGGACTTGAAAGACGAGGCTTTTAGTGAGTAATTCCTTTCAACCCCTGATGGCCTTCAGGTTAAAGCAGCAATTTGTAGTGTAATAATACTTGGACTGTTTCAAAGATGGAGCCCGAGCAACACTGCTTTTCTCATCAATCAAAGAACTTTTAATAGAAAAGGAAGTTTTTCCTGTTGTCAAGGAGATGGGAAAGCATTTGCACATAGTCACAATTTGCATCAGAAGCAGAAAGCAGCACTTTTGTTTAATTAAAACATCTGGATATGATTGGAGACCTAAAAAAAAGTATGCAGGAAATTGGCAGTCCTGGTTTCCATGGTAGCACCATAATGAGTGTTTGTTTCCCTGAAGTCATGGAGCCCTTTTTGAATAAAGAAGATCTCTTCTAATCAAGGAAGGACAACATGTTCCTAGAGACAACATGAATTACTGATAACACTCTACTCTGCTGTCTGTACTTGCCACAGGAAAAAGTGGAGTGTGTAGGTGTGAATGTGTTGTTTAGTGAGAAAATGAGGAAGAAGACGGTTTAAATTACCGCCAGGTCGAGATATAATGTTCATGAAGGTTATTATTTGTATAGCAAGAGCGTAGTCACAAAACAGGTTTACAGTGTACGAGACATGACTAAACGTTTTGAGAGATATATTGTGTCAAATATA
Organism: Dolichallabes microphthalmus; assembly: GCA_026413445.1. NCBI lineage: Eukaryota > Metazoa > Chordata > Actinopteri > Siluriformes > Clariidae > Dolichallabes > Dolichallabes microphthalmus. Next base: position 3,673,933 of record JAOTQY010000025.1, on the reverse strand, counting down.
TTAATATTAGTATACTATTAGTATATAGTAATTACAAGCATTTCGGTCCTGTGTCATGCCAACAGTAAGTCATCCTGAGACCATTCATGTGTGGAGTTGCTTCTCAGATAAAAGGCGTGGGGTCACTCACAATTTTGTCTAAGAACACAGCCATGAATAAAGTATGGTGCGAAAACATCCTCCAAGAGCAACTTCTCCCAACCATGCAAGAACAGTTTGGTGATGAACAATGTCTTTTCCACCATGATGGAGCTCCTTGTCATACAGCAAAAGTGGCTCAGGGAACAAAACATTGGCATTTTGGGTGCATGGCCAGGAAACTCCTCAGATCTGAATCCCTTTGAGAACTCACCCATTGAGAAACCCACAAACTCTAAGAATTGATTATGCAAGAATGGACTGCCGTCAGTCAGGATGTGGTCAAGAAGTTGATTGACAGCATACCAGGGCGAATTGCAGAGGTCTTGAAAAAGAAAGGTCAACACTGCAAAGATTGACTTTTTGCATAAATGTAATGTAATTGTCAATAAAAGTCATTGACGCTTATGAAATGCTTGTAATTAAACTTGGGTATACCAGAGTAACATCTGAAAGAAAGATCTAAAAACACAGAAGAAGATCTAAAAACACTGAAGTTATTCTCAAAAGGCGTTGTAGTGGTTAGCACTGTCGCCTCGCACCTCCAGGGTCCAGGTTTGATTCCCGGCTAGGCTCGATTCCCGTCTCTGTGTGCATGGAGTTTGCTTGTTCTCCCCGTGCTTGGTGGCTTTCCTCCGGGTACTCCGGTTTCCTCCCACAGTCCAAAGACATGTAGGTTAGGTGAATTGGCGTTCCCAAATTGCCCATAGTGTGTGAGCGTGTATGTGTGTGTGTGCCCTGTGATGGATTGGCACTCTGTCCAGGGTATATCCCGCCTCGTGCCCTAAGTCTCCTGGGATAGGCTCCAGGCCCCCCATGACCCTGAATACAGGATAAAGTGATATAGAAGATGAGTGAGTGAGTGAGTGAGTTATTCTCAAAATTTTTGGCCAAAGTTGCAGTAGATCTACAGTAGATGGAACTTATGGAATGTGATGAAAACGAGAACCCATCCTCATGCGGGAGATCTTTCCTGACAGGAGGAGCAGGAGTACGTGGAGCTGGTCGCAGCCGAGAAGCACCAACAGGAGGCGCTGAAGTTGGCGCAGGAGCGGAACAAGACCCTGTCCATGCTGGACGAGATCCTGGAGGACGTTCGGAGGGCTGCCGACCGCCTGGAAGAGGAGATCGAGGATCACGTCTTTGACAACAACAAGCAGGTCGGCGATCAGACTCTCTTCTGTACTGTATCCGATAAAAGACATTCTTCTTGGTTCCTCTTGGTTCTCTCAAAGTTAAAAATAATTTTCTTTGCTTGGTCCTTGTTGTTTTTTTTATTCGTTATTGTCTTCAGATGAAAGGGGTCAATGTGGAGGCAGTCCTGAGAGTAGAGGAAGATGAAGAGGACAACAAGAGGAAGAATTTGTCGTGGCAAGGAGCAGAAGGTGGCCTGGGACTGAGTATGCTTATTGATTCACAGAACAACCAGTACGTGCTGACCAAACCCCGGGACTCCACCATTCCTCGCGCCGACCACCACTTCATTAAGGTCCGTGTCTGAACTCGCTGCTCATGCCAGCTCTTCATGACCTGCCATTATTACCTAACCATTATTTTCCCAACCAATTCCCATCCAGTAATTATATTTGACCTGGAACCAAGCAGAAAGGTTGAGGGGTAGTCCTGTATGTGCCTCCTTCAGGGAAGGACCTTTTCAAAGTGTTCGTTCCATCTCACAGGGGGAACTAAATACTCAGAGGAAGAAACACTATCTGCCCTCTTCAAATGACCAACAGAGGAGAGAGAACGATCATTTTGTGAGAAGGTGTTGAGTTTATATTGCTGTATGACTCAGAGACACTAGTACTGATTGTAATTCAAATCATAGGGTTTAATTAATTCACTAAATTCTTATATAGGACCCTGCTATATGTTTCTATAAAAAAACTTTACACAGGGACTTGGGGAGTAAAAATGAATAAATAAAAGCATTACTTAACAGATAATAAAAGTATAATACAGTCCTGTTCGAAAGTATTGGAACGGCAAGCCGAATTTGTTTATTTTCTTAATTTTTTTTAAATTTATTCATCTATACAGTACATTCATGACGTTTGTGAGAGAGAATTGTAAGATTTACAAGACACCATAGATTTCCTGGATGAAATCTAGATGTGTTAAACGACTGAGAACGTGATATCTCCTGTTTAAACCCATTCTGCTGTCTAGTGATTGAATATCTTGGAACACAGATGTTTTAATCCAGATGTGTGCTGTTGAAATGTTGAATAGCTCTGAAAGTCTACTCTTGGCTTTGAGGCCAGATTTTTTGCCTGTGAAGATTACTTAACATTGTTGTTGAACAGGATAAACCAGAACAAAGACCAGAGAGCTGTCTGTGGGAGAAAAGCATTTCCAAGCTGACAAAAGAGGGAACATCAATCAAACAATTGCGCAAGCGTTAGGCATATCCAAAACTCAATGACAAACATTGTCAGGCATGTAAAGAAAAATCCTAAAACAACAGTCAGCAACCGGACAAACCATCTCCACGGGGCAGGGATGAAGGTATCACAATTCACTCTTTGAAAAAGGGCAGAGATATAGATCTCATCAACGGGAGATGTAAACGAGGGATGTGCAACCAAATATTATTAGTGTTGTTTACCTTAATTTACTTTAAGACTGTCTGTTCGGGTACTTTTCTGGAATGGTGGTTTAGCCTGGCCGCCTTGCACCCCTAGAAACAGGGTTCGGGGGTCTGTATGCAGGCACCGGGGTCAGTGTGCATGTTCTCCATGTGCTTGGTGGGTTTCCACCGGGTGTTCCGGTTTCCTCCCCCAGTCAAAAGACATGCAGATTAGCCTCATTACAAGATTGATCTAGAGTGTTGACCGGAGGTTCCACCACGGTCATAAGATGGGAATAACTACAATGGTACTGTAATCACAGCGGTTCCTAGATGCATGGTTAAACGTTGAGTGGTCTGCCACCAAAGGTGCCATGCTCTAAGGTGTTCAACACTTCTAGATCGAAATATCAAGAACTTTTGATCTCTTGTCTTATATTCATCTCTGCTTGTCTGTCTTCAGCGTATATTTAATTTTATTTTTATTTTGCTGGGGGTTTCTTCACAATTTTCTCCCTAATGTGGTCGTGTCCGATTCCCACCCGTCATTAGGGCACTCCCCGGGCAGGGCTACTACTACTACCACTTGCGCGAGCTCACAGATGCCCATGTTTGGCTGTAGAGCCGCGATCGATGTGAGAGCAAAGAGTGCCTCCCATCCCACCCCTTCTGAAAAAAACCATAAAGGAAAAGAGAGTATCTTTCAGTTTTAGATCCAGGAATAAGGTTGGTGCCAGGTCAGTGAGTGGGGTGGGGTAATGCTGATTACGGGAGGTGCTCTTGATGAATACATTTTTTTGTTAGTTCTGATTTTTAAATTTTTTTTTGTTTTTGGAGAGACTCAGATCTTTGATAAACGTATTTCCTAAATGTACTTGCTAATACTTCATTATTTAAGAAGATTGATCTGGCTTTTGGGGCTTTTTGGGTCGTTGCAGCACTTTGCACTTTGAGTTACACATTTGTTTGTTCCCACAGGACCTGGTGTCAGTGGTGATGCTGTCTCTGCCCTGCGGCTGGCTCTGCACACTGGTCGGACTGCCTCCTATGTTCGGTTACATAGTGTGCGGGATTCTGCTGGGTCCCTCTGGGATTAACAGCATTAAGGTAAGTTACAGGCAATTGTTGTAGCATTATGTCTGTTTATCTCCAATATAACGTACTGTATGTAGTGTACAGTGCATGCATTCTTATTCTCGGTGTGTTTTCTGTGTGCCTTTGTCTCAAGTCCATGGTTCAAGTAGAGACGCTGGGGGAGTTGGGTGTGTTCTTTACACTCTTCGTGGTTGGCCTCGAGTTCTCTCCTGAGAGACTACACAAGGTAAAAATAAAAATCCATGTTTTATGATCTTATGTGTGACACGCAAGCTCAGCAGAAATAAAATCTGCAAAAAACTGCAGCACCTGGACCAAGATATATATTGAGTCTAAAATCCGTGCAATGAAAGCAGTAAAGGGTGTTTAAGCTTAATGCAAGATTTCTACAGTATCAATGTAGATTAAATCATGAAGAATAAAATGTAAACTCCATCTAAAGACTTTGGCTTTGATTACGGTGCACAATCTGGAGGTCAGTTCATGTATAAAAATTATTCCTCATGCTCCTCTTTCACATCTTGAGTCCTGGAAAAAAGTTAAGCCTGTCCCATGAGAGAAGAAAAAACTCCATAGATGTGATATCCTGACATTTTATTGCCACATAACGTTGCTGAGTCTAGACCTGAGCGACTGAACCAAACCCCGGATCATAACACTGCCTCCAGAGGCTTGTACAGTGGACACTATGCACGATGGGGGCATCACTTCATGTGCTTCCCTTCTTATCCTGACGCACTCATCGGTTTGTAATTTTTGTGTAAGGTGAATCCGATTAGATTCATTAACAAGTGGATTTCGTATGGCCAGACAGCTATTTAGGCCCAATACTGCGAGTTCTTGTCACACCGTGCGTGTAGAAAAGCTCTTACTTTCACTATTAAACATAGATGTGATTTCTACTGTCTGTGTTGCAACTTCCAACATCCAAACGTTTCAGTGATCACCTTTTCCGATTTTCTTTCCCCCATCACATTCCTCCCACGAACTTGACAGTTCACCACTTTCACTTTTTCATGTTTAAGTAATATTTTGCACAGTTCTTACCTTAATTCCAGTACAGTTAAACTTTGAATTGCGAGCATAGTTCTAGGAGAGTGCTTGTATATCAAAGCACTCGTATATCAAAGCCAATTTCCCCCATAAGAAATAATGGAAACTCAGATGATTCATTCCACAACCCAAAGTGTCTAATTCAGACACTTGCGCGCATGTGCACTCATACACATACACACTAATGGCCTCACCAGTTACAATGAGTCAGCCCGGGAGCACGATGATTGAAAATGTCTGTCCTGTAAAGCTGTCCTGATGGGAAATAATCTAAAAAATCCCCAACAAAACAGTGGAAATCTGAGACAAAATGGCGTCCGGGATTCCCCTCACGGTTTAAAGGCACAGAGACAACACTTACATTTCACTGTGAGATTAATTTCCTTAGGTGCCATTACGGTTTTTACCACATGATGGGGGAATAGTGTGGGGAAAGGGGACAGATTTAGGCAAGTGGATTGGTCTGATTTACTTTGTATATTCGTGTCAAAGGCGTATAAGACTCACTTTGTCGGACTTAAGAACAAATCGGAATTACAAACGTACTCCCGGAAAAGAACCCGTTCGTAAGTCGGGGACTACCTGTGCGACATTTTGTAGTGTTTTTTTGTTTTTTTTTCTCCTTGTGCATGATTTCTTTTGTGTCGTTTTTTTCTTCTGCAGGTCTGGAAGATCTCTGTTCAGGGCTCCAGCTACCTCAGCCTCCTGATGGTGGGGGCGGGGCTTATTTGGGGAAAGGTGTTTAGGCTCCACCCTGTTCAGACTGTGTTCATTTCCAGCTGTCTGTCTCTGTCCAGCACTCCTCTCGTGTCACGCTTCCTTTCTGGCGGGTCCAGAGCGGATAAGGAAGGTACGGTGTGAGAAAACCCGTTGGAGAAATAAGCTCTTCTTAACATTTTTGTGTGTGTGTGTGTGTGTGTGTGTGTGTTTAAAAGTCCTTTGTGTATGTGTGTGCAGGTGAACTGGACTATAGCAGTGTTTTATTGGGTATGCTGGTGATGCAGGATGTTCAGTTGAGCCTTTTCATCGCCATCATGCCAACACTTATCCAGGGAGGAAGTGGTGGAATGGACAGGTATAAACCTTTTCTTCCAAATCAGTTCACTCTATTCTGAAGAAACACGACCGGTCCATGACAAAATGATAATAAAAAGCCGCTACTTTGTCTGAAAGCCTAATTCAACAGGGATATTACAAAGAGAGAGTGAGAGAAAACATTTCCGTTAAATACCTGTTCTCAGATGAAATAAGATAAGATATATCTTTATTCGTCCCACAGTGAAGAAATTTCTATGTTACAGCAGCAAATAAATATGCAAAGTAGAGACAGTACAGTGTATAAATACAAAAGAAAAGAAACAATACAATAGTTACACATGCTAACAGATTGCGCTAGATTTTTATTATTGCACAATTAAAATGGACAGTTATTGCACAAAAAATTTTAAAAACAGTACGAACAGTATGCATTATGGTGTCAGGTTTAGTGAAAGTAGTTCTGATTATACAGTCTAATAGCAGCAGGGAGAAAAGACATTCAGTCTCGCTCCTTCAGACGCTTAGGATGTAACAGTCTGTCACTGAAGGAGCTGCTCAGCGACCAGGCGAGGGTGAGATTCATTCTCCAGCAATGATTATAGCTCAACATACAAGCATCCTCGTTTCTCCCAGCTCTGTACAGTGTCCAGGGGAATCCCCAGGACTGATCCGGCCATCCTTATCGACCTAATCAAATGAGGATCAGACGAGCCAGGTTAATTCCTCATAAACCATGCCCTGACCTGTGGCACTACTTTCTTATAATATACTTAAGCTATATCACACACGAGCTCTACCTCTATCATTTAATAGTGACCGAGTAAAATGTTCAATTAAATTTTGTGTGTGTACGTACGTATATAGTATATAATATGTGTATAAATGGATGGATAGATGTATGGATGTATGGATGGATCTCTGGCTGTATGGTAGCATTCGATTTCTCCTTCTCTGTTTCAGTGCTCTGATTGGAGGATTGCGTGTACTGGTTCTGCTGTCTCAGGTGGTCGTCTCCTTCGCTGTCGTGCTGCTGATCTGCTGGCTGCTCAGGTCTCATCTGATTGGTCCATTCTACAGAAAACTCCACGCCGAGAGTAAAGGGAACAAAGAGATCGTTGTGCTGGGAACCGCAGCTTTTGTATTCCTAATGCTGACTGTGAGTGTTCATCATTAGTCTGAGAAAAGGGGTTGTTACACGATGCTTTGATTATGTACCGGTTGGAATAGACACATACATCCCTCCATCATGAATCCATCAGCCATGTTCTGGTCACATTTATGCCATCGATGTACTTAACCTTGTGGAGCTTGAGCTATGGGAATATAACAATACAATAACTTTTTTGTAGATAACAGATTTCCTGGACGTTTCCATGGAGTTAGGCTGTTTCCTTGCGGGAACGCTGCTCTCCTCACAGGGTCACATGGTTACCAGTGAGGTCATGAGCTGTATTGAGCCAATCAGAGACTTCCTGGCAATTATCTTCTTTGCATCTATTGGTGAGTGGGGTAATATTTCACTTTCTACTTCCAGTGTGTTTTATGTTCCATTTCATTCTAATTATCACTTGTTATCATCCACAACACAGTATTGGTGCTGATTGTATAATTTTATTTGTTATTCAAGGTTCAAAGAACTTTATTAATCCCAGAGGGAAACTGCTTATTCTTGGTTACAGTTGCTTATGGGTTTTTTTTCCAGGAGGAAAGGAAAAGAGACATAAATTAGACAAGGAGGAGAAGGGGGGAAAAGTCAGTAAGACGGTAAAAACAGTAAATCCCTAGTTGCAAACTAAACATAATTCAATATACAGATTTTGCACAAATTATATGGTTAAATCAGAAATTGCATATGAAAAGTGGTATAATTTATTAAAATTATATAATATATGTAATTATATAATTAATAGATAATTATATATTATATAATCATATAATTGTTAATAATCGTTTTACATATATAATTAT
>JAOTQY010000025.1:3631385-3651127 GCA_026413445.1 Dolichallabes microphthalmus | reverse complement strand
GTATGTTGCAGTTCCTCTATGCTCCTACAGGTGGCATGCTTTAAGCTAATCACACATTGGCAGGCAGCACTGCATCCTGTATGGTAGAGCTAATTATTATTCTTATATAAAATATATAAAAATACATTATTTAATCTGGATATTCAAAAAATTGCGATACAGATCAAACCGGCACTTGGGTATCGTGATAATGTTGTATCGGGTGGCCCCTATTGATTCCCATCCCTAATACCTAGTATTGCAATCTGTTTCTTGCTATATATTTGTAACATAGTTTGTATGGTGACAGCTAACTATTGTCATTTAGCTAGTTTAAATCATGTTTGCTAACAGGTGTTAGGCAAAAGTCTGCTGCTAGTTAGCCTTAGTTAGTCTTTTTTTTTTTTTTTTAATATACGTTTACGTTTTTTTACTTTTCTACTGTAACTTAAGGAACTTGAATCTCTTCTTTAACTTCAATGGAAAAGGTAACTGAGATAATCAGTTGCGATTTAATTTAAGCAAAGAATTTGCTGTACTTACCCCATTTTTCGGGTGTCCTACCCATAAATTTCCCTTCATCAGAATTCCAAACAAAATGGCCAAAGTCTTGACACCTTTGGCCGCAGGTCCGCTTTTCCTTCAGAGTAGCCATTGTATATTTCTCAAATGGGCGCTACACGTTTTTCCAGAAAGCTTTCCTCTTTCACAGGGACTACCTTTCCCCTTTGGGTATTTCTTCTGATTTCTTGGTATTGGGTGAGGACAATGGTTGCGCACCATGGACATGTCTTTTTATATACCGTGATAAGCACGCTATTAACTTGCATAATTCTGGGCAGGACTAACCACTCACAGGTACTTTCATTCACCCAGGAATGGAAATGTGCAGAAGTTAGTTGTGGTCACCTTGAAGCCTTGGATAAGATCTCAACTTGAGTTTGAGTAAGATCTTGGTACCTTATCAAATATTAGGTACAATTCAGAGATAAGCTGTTTGGCTTGACTGTGAACATTGACTAGTGGAAGCAAATGGCAAGATTTTCTCAGTGTAAGTGCTATTCACTTAAACACTTCAGCAGAGTGTTTGGCTTGATATTGATAGGAAGAGGATTAGTTACAAGAGTTCATAACCTTTAAGATTATCTACTCAAGTGGTCAAGTGTGTCTTATAAAAGACAGATATTGTCATAAATCAATATCACAAAACAACCCAATGTGGTCCTCTCAATCAGCAAGCCCTAAGTTTTCAAGTGAACTGATTTAACATAAATTTTTAGTTTGAAAGTTGAGTCCTCAAGGGTTAACCTGGAGATCCGGGAAGGTATTAAGGGGTTAGGAGATAAGGGCTTTATGAAAGGTGATGAGACAGGCAGATCCACTTGTGCGAGTGTCTGTCCCATACTGCTTTGTCTTTCATGCTACTATCTGACCAAAGCCCCAAGCTGGATTCTGCGGTCACTTTCTCTGAGTGAATCCTTCAAGACGCAGTCTCTCCAGAATCCCTGGGTGCCCCTGGGCTTTGATGTCTGGTTGTTCAATCGATTTCTATTCGTCTTCTTTATTGGCACTCTATCTATTGGGAGCGAAGCGCTAAGTACAAATGCTCAAGGCCTGAACCAGACTAGTTGTCTTTCAACTCAATTGTATTTGTATCCAACCAAGTCCAGTGATTTGATACCATGGATATCGGTGGTCTTACAACAGTGGTAGCCAACTCGGCCTACATCTCAGCTCGTGGAAGCTTCGATGGATCAGCAAACCCAGCAGCAAATCGGGACAAGAAATACCATTCCAAGCTAAAACTGCCTCACATCACGGTATGCGAGGGCCTTAGGGAAACACTGGATCTCCAGTTTAACAGTATCTGTGTCGAACAACCCATTGGCAAGCGCTTGTTCCAGGTATACCTAGAAACAGTGAATGAGTACAAAGGGCCCTGTCGCCTATGGAAGGACGTGGAGGAATACGACACTGCTGAGGACAAGGATCGGGTCAGTAAGGCTGCCAAGATCCTCCAACGCTACATGGACCCCGCGGCCAAGTACTTCTGTCCGTTTCTGCCTGAAAATGACATCACCAATGTGAAAGAGCAGCATGGCAAAGCTTCCAATGACTTGTTTGTTGTGATTTTAGCCTGCATACTTGATTTCCTTAAGGAGGTCCCATATACCTTCTACCTGGAGACCATGTACTTCAAAAGATTCCTGCAGTGGAAGTGGCTGGAGATGCAGCCCATCGGTGAGGACTGGTTCCTGGACTTCCGCGTGCTTGGCAAGGGTGGCTTCGGCGAGGTGTCGGCTTGCCAGATGAGGGCCACAGGAAAGATGTATGCCTGCAAGAAGCTGAATAAAAAAAGACTTAAGAAGAGGAAAGGCTATGAGGTAAGAATCCTATTCGGAGGGGTTTTAGATTCAACAGAAAAGTACTCAATAAGTATTTATTGAGTATCTGAGGATGGAGTTGATCAATTGCTTGTAAAGTCCTGAATGGAGATTTATTCAACATAATTTACATCAAACATCAGTAATGTGCACACTGGCACTTTGCAAATGACTAAAGTAGAAGTACTGAGATATGTACCGTATAGTACATATTTGTTCATATTATGAAATATCATCCTAGTCGAAACCAATCCATTGTACTTATTTAGCGTAAAAGGCACCAAACTTCAAAGCAACTAATGCAGAGTCGTTCACCTTCAGTGTCATTGTTACTCAGATTACAAGAGCTGCTTAGTTGCGTAAGACTCACCACTGTGGATTTTAAAGTGGCCCACTATCCTGTTCCCTAAGTGTCAGTAACTAAGTCCCTTGGAGGGTATTCCTATCCAACTATACTGTTACAACGAGAGGAAATTGTTTTTGTTAATTAACATATTTCCATTCAGTCAAAAGTTTGGACACACCTTCCAATTGCAATTCCATAGTCTTTCCGGATTTTATTACTTTCTACAAAAAGTTTCTCCTATATCTCCTTTGAACAGTTGATATTGAGATGTGTCTGCTTTTTATGCTCTGTTAATTGGTGATTTCTGAGGCTGGTGACTCTAAATGAGCTTCTCCTCTGCAGCAGAGGTAGGTTTTGGTCTTGCTTTCCTGGGAAGGTCTTCATGAGAGACAGTTTCATCATGGTGTTTGATGGGTTTTGCAAATGCACTTGACAATACAATGCACTTGTTCTTGCAAGAAATATTCCAGAACAGCTGACCTTCGTGTCTTTAAAAAACAACTGTCTTAAAAAAAAAAAATTATTACCTATTGCCATATGTGTTCTTTCATAATTATAGCCTGTTGAAACTTTTGACTGGTACTGTACTGTATATCCATTTCAGATTCTCACACGAGCTTCTCTTTTTATGTATAAATATGAACAAGAATTGCAAACTCCAAAGCATATAAAGATTTTTTAAACTACATTTAGGAAGCAAAAATATTGAGAAACTTACAAATACTGTATACATTACTGTATGTGTAAACGCTTACGTGGAAATAAATCACGTTCTGAATTCTGCACAGAAATGTTCTTGTGCAAACTGTACCAGCTGTGATTATAAAAGATGTTGCTATCATTTGGAAAGATTTTACACAACAAGTGAAGGAGCTTTCGAAAGTTCTCAGGGACAATAAAGATCCAAAACCTTAAACATTCCTTTAAGTACAAAATACTTTCATAATAAGCAGATGGAAAGATTATGAAAATGTAACTTATTCACCAACAGGCGCACCATTCAAGATTTCACACTTTTAGATTTATGATGAGAAAAAGTAAGATACAGGGGTTAACTGATAAACAACAACAAATACTTTGGAAACACTAACCACGATCCAAAAGTTTCTGTTCCCCGTACTAAACTCACTCTCTCATCGCCTATGCTGCTTTATCCTGTATTCAGAGTCGCGGGGACCTGGAGCCTATCCCAGGAGGCTTAGGGCATGAGGCGGGGTACACCCTGGACAGGGTGCCAATCCATCGCAGGGCACACACATTCACACACTACGGGCAATTTGGGAACACCAATCAGCCTAACCTGCATGTCTTTAGACTGTGGGAGGAAACCGGAGAACCCGGAGGAAACCCACCAAGCACAGGGAGAACATGCAAACCTCCATCGGGAGTCGGGAACGCCATCATACTAAACTCCACTGCTATAAATGAAGCACATTTATGCACATATAAAAACTTGGACAAATCAAGACTTTTGGAACAACTTTTCGAACATAATTTCGTCAAATTAGATTAAAATCTAACTTTGGCAGTTATTCCGCTCATGTTTGGAGAAAGTCCATACCTACACTGAATATGAAGTTTTGCAGCATGAGGATATGGGGCTTATTCTTTCCAAATGGTATTGAGTTATTATAAAATATTGAAATGAGTGATGTCCTATATTAGAGAATGAGAATGTCATCTCAGCATCCAGGAAACTCAATCCGAGAAGAAAATTAATGTCTCAGCAAGACGTCAACCCCATACATGCAGCCAAAATATCTCCCGGAGCTGAGCCAGTCTCATGAAAATTTATGATGGACTTTGAAATTGTAAATCCATCCATCCAGCAGGATCCTGGTAACCTTTGAGAATTGAAGATGATTTGCCAAAAGGAATTAATTTAAACAGCCAAAATTAAACAGTGCTGAGATTTACATCAAGTGGATTGGGATCATAATTTTCCCTTTGATGTCAGAAGGCATCAAAAAAGTATTATTCAATGGGAAATAAATACAATTTAAGCAATTTCTTTGATTGAACTGTTTAAAGTAACTCTGTTTATAGGAACAAGGAAATTATTAGTCTAGTGGGTGAATTGCCAAATGTTAACATCTTTAAATACAGAACACATTTTTCAAAAAGCTTTACATCAGGAAGGTAGACTTGTCATGCTTGCCTGCCACGTATGCTTTTTTTTTTTTTTTTTTTACCTTACAGCATAAGTAAATTCAGTTTTTCCCACATATCCCAGTTAGGAAGCTGTGGTCAGATCGCAGGAGCATATAGGGCTGAGGGCCTTGCTCAAAGGTTCAACAGTGTTACAGTAACTTGGCGATGTTGGTGCTCAAACCCCCAACCTTCTTATCAGTAACCCAGTAAACCGCAGCCTTAACCGAGTGAGCCACCGATGCCCTTTTAGCAATTATTGGTACATGAGACATTTTCTACTTAGACAAAATACCAAGTATCTAGTAATGAAAGGATAAGTATAATACTGTCGTACACAATGGATAATGGAAATTTATGCAGTAAGGAACTTGAACCCATGACCAACACTGTAATCAAACACTAAACTTTTTAAACAAAGACAGCACACTTCTGACAGAATGACATCTTTCATTTCTTAATTTGGTTATGTCCTTTCAGGTTTTATGCTATTTTATTTTGTCAGTTCTCACCTAATGCAAACTTTCCTTTAACATGTACCTTATGGAACTAATTTATCCTTTCAATCTGTTGGTCTTGTCTAGGGTGCCATGGTGGAGAAGAGGATTCTGGCTCGTGTTCATAGTAGATTCATTGTTTCCCTGGCCTATGCCTTTCAGTCCAAAACCGAACTTTGTCTGGTCATGACCATCATGAATGGAGGAGACCTGAGGTTCAATATTATAACCAATCATAATGTTTTGCTAATATTCATTTAAGATGCTTAAGGAATATCGAAAATGAGCTTCTGTGCTTACTTTGTCCTTTGTTCAGGTACCACATTTATAATGTAGATGAGAACAATCCAGGTTTTGACGAACCCAGGGCATGTTATTATGCCGCTCAGATCATTCAAGGACTGGAGCACCTTCATCAGAAGAAAATCATCTACAGAGACCTAAAACCAGAGAATGTTCTTCTTGACAATGAAGGTGAAAAAAAGTCTTTATTTACTCACTCACTCATTCTCTATATAGCACTTATTCTGTTCAGGGTCATGGGGGCGCGGGGTGATTGGAACCTATTCCAGGGGACTTAGGGCACGAGGCGGGGTACACCCTGGACACGGTAGTCTTTATCTATTTTTCCAAAATTGCTGCTAAAAGCTGGAGATGTTAACGAAGATCTGTGACATATAGTAAAAAGGACGTACAAAAATGACGGACATAGTGCACTTAATCTTTGTGTAATACTGTATAAACATGGCAGTGATTGCTGTTTTAGGTGGGAGTACAATCTTTGACGTTTGTTTGCCTTTGTACTGGTGTTTGTTCAAAGGTAACGTGCGTATCTCTGACCTTGGATTGGCTGTGGAGTTAGCAGACGACCAGGAGAAGACGAAAGGCTACGCTGGGACTCCGGGTGTGTTCTGAAGTTCCAGTTGGTGCAAAAATCCTATAATCTCCCTTTTCCTGTTTCGTTTCTCTGAATCCAGAATATAAATGATTCTATGCTCACTAGTGAGCTTGTCAGAAAGGCAGAGAACCACTTTACAAAAAAAAAAAGATGCTCCAAGACACAGTAAATTGTGATTGTAAAGCTGTTCTATGAATGTATGAGAACACTTCTGACCTTTGAGGTTTTTTTATTTGGAATTCAGGATTCATGGCCCCAGAGTTGCTGAAAGGAGAGGAGTATGACTACTCGGTGGATTACTTTACTCTTGGGGTCACTCTCTATGAGTTCATTGCTGCCAAAGGCCCGTTCAGGACTCGAGGGGAGAAGGTGACTCAATAGACACAAATTTAACCTACAATTCACTCTGGGAATAGGGTACCAAAAAAAAAAAATAATAATAATATCAATCTGCCTCATCCTCATTTTTTATTTATACACCTGTCGGCCGTAACATAACACATAATCCATCTAGGAACCTCTGTTGTCCATCAAGGGACCATAGAGGCCAATGGTGACCACTGGAGGCCAATGGAGACCATTGTATTTATTCCCATTTCTACAACCGCGATAGAACCTCCGGTCAGAATTCACATAGGAGTTCAGACACTACGAGTAATTTGGGAACGCCAATTAGCCTAATCTGCATATCATTGAACTGTGGAAGGAAGCCGGAGTACTTAGAGGAAACCCACCAACCACCAAGGGAGAACATGCAAAGTTAAAAGTCAATGCTGGCCATGATAGAAAAGTGCCAGAAATCTCAGTGCACCACAGCCAGCTGCACATGTGATCCAGTAGGCAAAGAGGGACAAAGGACACAATCAGAAATCCAGTGTTTTAACCACTAAGCTCTCATTGTCCTGTCTCATTTCCATACCAGAATTGCATGATTGATCTTATCACTCGATTTCAAATTCCCAGTCTTACAGTATGTTCCAAATATTCATGTTAGGAGCTCCTCCTGGTGGGTGCATTGTAGAAATATGTTCACTCTTTGCAAAACCACAAGTCTTCATTCAGTTAAGTAGATTAGTGTGATAGATAGTGTGAGAGGCTTTTTCTAAAATGCCATTTAAAGTGTTCTTGACATTTGCACAGGTGGAGAACAAAGAGGTAAAGAAGCGCATCCTGAATGACCCAGTAACCTACACTGAGAAGTTCAGTGAGAACGCAAAGTCCCTATGTGAAGCCTTACTAGCCAAGGAAGTGGACAAGAGGATGGGCTTCAAGAATGGGACTTGTGACGAGTTGCGTTCACACCCTTTCTTCAGCAGCATCAACTGGAGGAAGCTAGATGCAGGTATGATAAGGTGGTAGCTATGATTTTGTGAGGTTTCATATTCTTATTCTAAAAAAGGTTGTTCTTAGTTAGAAGAATTAAGGCTCCACAAGGCTTTCCTCATTAAGCTGTCTTCTTTGTCCTCACAGGGATCCTGCCACCTCTGTTTGTCCCTGATTCCAAGACTGTATACGCCAAGAACCTTGATGATGTGGGAGCATTCTCCACAGTCAAAGGGGTCAACCTGGAAGACACAGACAAGAATTTTTTTGATGAGTTTGCCTCTGGAAATATCTCCATACCCTGGCAGGAGGAGATGATTGAGACAGGAATCTTTGGTGAGTTGAACGTCTGGGGTCGTAGCGGCACGGTGCCTGATGATCTACGGCGTGAGTCTATCCTGGAGCCTCCAAAGTCTTCCACTTGTACCATATCATAAACACTTCCACACAAAGAGAACTCTTTCCCCTTTTCTAAATACTCTCTGATTGGGTTGATGCCTGGACATGAAGAGAATCAAGAATGACCAGAGAGATGAAGTGCTGTGAACTGCTGAGCAGCTTTGAATTTATGGGTGTCACTTATACCATAGCGCTGTTTAATTGATTCAGTTTGATCAGAAGGTTTTTAATATGTTTAGGTCACAGGTTCTATCCCCCCCATCCCCCCCTCCCCCTTCTCAACCTTCCTAAGTTCTCCCACACCACCCAACTTCTCCTCTCCCACAACTCCAAATTCAAAACACAGATGCCTGCCTACAAAGCTAAAAACAGCTCAGCAAGCACTTCCCTCAAAGCACTTGTCACACTCCGCACTGTATCACATTGTCTCCGATTCTCCAACACTGCTCAACTGGTTCCACCATCTCTCAGGGATTGAGGAAGACATGCATCTAGACCGCTTTATGTCCTGGCTCCTAGCTGGTGGACTGAACTTCCTCTAGACGTCCTACAGCCGAGTAGCTGGCGATCTTTAAGCGACGACTAATGACCTCTCTGTTTTTTATGTGTTTGGGTTAACTCCCCATCCTTCACCCAAAAATAATCTTTCTCAACAGTAACTGATGGCTAATAACCCAGCGAACCAGGGGAAGAACATATCTAATGATGGAAACTTTAAAACACTTATTTAACAAGAGCGTCTGCCAAACCCCAATTGAACTCTCAGACGACAGCCGTTCCATGGATGCTGTGTGCGCCATGTCAGTTGGATGTGGTGCACTGCCCAGTGCTCAAAGTCGGCCATGGGTGAGCTGGTTCCTCACTACATTGTGGTAGAGTATCCAGATGTTAGACACTATGGCTTACAGTTAGAAGGGGATAATCTAATAAGCACAAAATGAAACACTATGGGTTGTTCTGTTATATGGAATGATGTGGCCTGATACGAAGCAACGAGCTAATGCATCCCTGAAGTTGATTATTTCCCCATAACAGTGCACCCTGCAGTGTGTATCTACTGTACAGTAGCTTCCTCATTCAGTGTCAGGGCATGTTATTTAATGTATGGACTGTCACTTCAATGCTGTATTTTTTCTTTATTATGACTATCCTAATTTATCTGTTGCATCAAAACTGAGAAGGATATAAAGGTTAATTTATGAACCGAGTCTCTCGTATTGTAATAATTCACCATACAGATATCTAAGGAAAATATAATATACGAATACTAAAAAAAAAAAAAAAAAAGACAGGCACTGATGTCTATAAAGGAAATGCTTGTGCTTTTCTTAGAGTTGTATTACTTTGCTGAGTGATCATTCCCAGATACGCTTATTTCAGTCCCCTTAGAACATAATTTTTCTGTAAAAAGCTGTGAATTAATGGTTTTTTTTAAATATGTATTAAGTATTATATTTATTCAAATAAATATTTTGACAGAAATCTGCTTTTTGGATTTGTTTTATTTATTTATATATATATTCAGATTAATACTCGCATGATTATGTCGTAGTATATTTTAGAACACTCTAATAAAGGTAAAATTGCTGTTAATAAAAATAACACATTTCTATGAACACAGTAGACACCTGAATTTAGGACACTATTATGCATAGTGTCCACCACTTCTACGGCCACCTTTAGGAAAGTAGAAGCTGTGGTAATACCATCCAAAAACACTGAAATATTTTAGGCAGTTTTTTCTCAAAACAAAGATCTTGGGGAGCCAACTGTTTTATTTCAGTCGTGGAAATCCACCATCATCAACGTCATGCTTACTACTGAATTATTTAACTAGAATTCTTTCTAGATTTCAACCAGTTTGTCTAGTTGCTGGAACTAAAATATTTAACTCAAACAGTATCCATCTATCTATTATCTACAGTATACCACTTGTCCTGTGGTGGATTTCAAGGGGACTTGAGCTTATGCCAGGGATGTACACACACCAATAATTGGGAAATGCCAGTCTACCGACACTGCATGTCTTTGGCCTGTGAAAAGAGTCCCACCAAGCATGCAAGGTCCACACACACACACGCATCAGAGGTAAGATTCGAACCATTTAACTGTGTAACCACTTAACTGTGTCGACTTTGTTCAAACAGTTCAAAACTGAAAAACACACACTATGGACAATTCACTTAGCCTAATCTGCAAGTCTTTGGACTGTGGGAGGAAACCAATGTACATGGAGGAAACCCAACAAACACAGGGAGAACAGGCAAACTTCATACACACAGACTAGCGGGAATCGAACCCCGACCCTGGAGATATGAGGCCACAGTGCTAACCACAAAACCACGGTGCTGCCCTTATTAATATACATTTTTTAAATTGTTATCATTAAGAAATAAATGTCATTTTGACACTTTGAGAGTGTGTGTCCTCTGTCACATGCTGAAAATCCACAAAGTCTGATTAAAAAAACAACAACAAAACAAATAATATCAGTATTAGAGTAGTGTACATTGATACACTAAAATAGTGTCATTTTGGTTTATTAGGTCAGGGAAAGAAGCGTGTAATGTTTTTATTTATTTGATTTTTTTTTTAAGGAAGATGACTGGAAAATCTACTTCAAGACACAAGGAAGCGAAGTGGGAATGAGACCCATAGGTGGCGCTAATGCAACATTCTGACTGCCGATCGCCGTAAAACAAGAAACAAGACCCAATCTGGATGCAGTTTGTGCGCACGTGATTACGCGCTCATTGTGATTGGACGAAGGTGGGTGACGTCGACCAATCAAATGTCGTTTCAAATTTTAAATCTCTTTTAGTTGAAGAGTTTGAATTTGCTCTGCGGTTTGATCGGTTAGTCGGGACGTTTAGTTCGTTACGGTGTAGAGGCGCAGGACGGACATGAGGGAAAGATGACCGAGGAGTCTGCGGTTAAAGTGTGCGTTAGGGTGCGACCCCTTATTAAACGGTAAGAAGATACTTCTATCTTGATGGTGAAGTGATGTTTTGTTAGGAGGATAAGTGGGTTTGGTGTGAATTATTGCCCTGACTGTTTAGTCTGATCAGACAGACAGAAAGAGAGAGAAACAAATAGACTCAAATTATGAGAAGTTATGATGCTGGAATTATCTTCTCATAATCTTTTGTTTATCCAGTTGCAAAAAAAATTTTTTTTTGGATAGATCAGATCTAAATCAGACGAGTTTCAGGTTTGTAATGCTTTTTGTTTTTCATCATACAGGATTACACTACATTTTATTACCATAATCAGTATGTGCTTAATTAAACTTCATTAAACCCAAAGACCTCATTGCTACTTCAACAGTTTATCTATATTCTGTATATTATGTTGTTTCGCACTTGATCATGTTGTTTCTCCTGCACACTGATGGACAGCAATGTCTTGCCAGCATATTTTTATTTCCCACACTAGGACAATGAAAGACCTTGGTGGACAAAACCATCGCGAAGCTGAATCACGGTTCTAAGACATGGTTTTTCACACTTAATCATTATAAAGTTAACTGAAGTAAGGCAGTTTATGGACGTCCAGAAAGATCTCTCTGACTGTATGTCAACATGGTGACTTATTTCTCTTATCAAACAAATCAGTTTTCTTGTGATCCTGAGATAATGTGGTCGTGTCGTAGTAATATTAAATTGTAGTGGTCATTAGCACCTTGTCATGGCATGTCTGCAGTATTACATCCTGTTTTTAAATTTACCTGCGCTCCCGTTCACAGAGACTATACTGGAATAATGGCAAGAAGGAGTGGTTGTTTTTTCATTATAGCTCTTTTTCCTTATGATGAAATCAGGCTGGTGTGGAAGACGTATTGGAGCATCTTCAATATTTTCTTGTTCTCACTGAAGCTTTATTGGGGATGAGAATGTGTTTCTAGTTCTAGAAGACAGTTAAAAAATTTTTCTGATTATTATTATTTTTTATTTTTATGTAGTATAGTTGATGACTGACCCTTGCAGGGACAACACCTTTGTATGTGTACATGAAGCTTGAGTAAAACTATTCCTCTTCTCCAGGCTTATGTCGTGGTTAAGAATGAAATCAGAAAACTGTTTCCCAGTCTGACCGGTGTATGTTCAGATTTTCAAGATGGCTTCTCAAGTTGTTGGTTTTTTGCTGGACCCCACCACAGGTTTTACGCCGGATACCTTTCCAATTTTATCCGGGCTTGGGACCGGCACTGCATCCAGTAGCTTGGGTTTTGGTGGGGTTTGAACCCAGGCCTTCCGCAGGCCGGGCGAGAAACCTTCCGCTGATCCAGCAATGCCCCAAGATTCCTTCGCACGTGATGGACAGTAATTGTTTAGTGCTGACAAACCTGCTCTAGTGTCATGCTGTGATTAATCAGGTGGCATTGGCTTTACAGCATAGTAAGACCTAATCCACATCTACACAAGTATTTTTACCTCCTCCCCCTTCTTCATTCTCTCTTCACATAAAGAAAAAAAAAAAACAAATCAGGCAGCAAGATGAGCTAAACTGTAAAACCATGGCAGCCAATCAGAAGTCTGAAGAAGAATTCAAGAGTGCACACTTTTCAAAAGAAGTTTTGTTTGTTAAAAAATAACAAAACGTAAAACGTTCTGCTTTTTCTAACCCTAGCGAGGAGGCGGAGAATGCGGAGCCCGTGCAGCTGTACTGGAAGGCGGATAAACAGGCCATACATCAGCTTGACGATGACAGTAACATGATCAAAAGTTTCGGCTTTGGTAAGTAACTTCCGCGATGTTGAAATCATGACCTTTACGATGGATATCTTGGGTAAATCTCGTTTATTTATTTCAATCTTCAGACAGGGTTTTTAGTGCAGAAGAATCCACCAATCAGCTCTATCATGACATCGCCAAACCCCTGGTGGTGTCCACTGTGGAGGGATACAATGGTAAGTCTGACGCCATGACGTGATCTACTGTTCACTGTATATTGAGCTTGTAGTCTGATACCAGTACTCCTGTACAGGAACTATATTTGCGTATGGACAGACCTCCTCTGGAAAGACCTTCACGATGATGGGCAGCGAGCACAGCCCTGGCGTCATCCCCCTCGCCATGTCGGACGTTTTCCATACCATCAAAAACGTGCGACTTTCTAATAACAGTATTGATTCAAGCACTGATCTTTAAGTTCTCTTTAAGTGATTCGAATACATAATGGAGTTGACTTGATTGATGTCAATCCTTATAGTGTCCGAAGAAAGAGTTTCTCCTGCGTGTGAGTTACATGGAAATTTACAACGAGACGGTTACCGACCTGCTGTGCGAGAGCTGGAAAAGGAAACCGCTGGAAATCCGCGAAGGCAACTATGTAAGTTTTGTGCGACCGTTTCCGTTCACTTTGAATATGCAGCATCTAATGGTGAGTTTTCTTTCTTTCTTTTATTTTTTTGGCAGAAAAACGTCTATGTGGCTGATTTGACGGAAGAGCTGGTGACTTCTCCAGAGCAAGCTCTGGCCTGGATCAGGAAGGGAGAAAGTAATGTGGTTGTTTGTTTGAGCAAACTACATAAGTAATTAAAGTGAATGTGGTGTTTTATTTTAGCTGCAGGAATGAAATCTAGCGACCAATCAGAATCGAGATTTCAGTGGCATGGTGGTTCTTCATCATTCCTAACGATCATTTATTCGTTTTCTGCACTTAGAAAACCGACATTATGGGAAGACTAAGATGAACCAGAGGAGCAGTCGCTCTCACACCATTTTCCGCATGGTGAGTGATGTATCGTAAATGCGCTCAAAACGCTCGTTACTTCAAATCGTGTTTGCTGAACTAAGCCGATGATCTTTTGTCCGCAGATCTTGGAGAGCAGAGAGAGGAGCGACCCGGCGTCTGGTGAAAACGCAGACGGTGCCATCATAGTGTCCCATTTGGTGCGGGATTCCTCAAAGATTATCCACGTTTCAGATTGAATATGTTCCTGTTCTGCCTAGAAACACTCATGATCTTATAAGCATTTTCCAATATTTACTTCTTGTTTCGAACAGAACTTGGTGGATCTCGCTGGGGCCGAGCGAGCGAGTCAGACCGGAGCCGAGGGTGAGCCGGGGTCTCGTCAGTGCGGATAATTATAATGTTTTAGTGAACATTTATTGAAATGTTCCTCTTTTGCTGCTTGTTTTGATTCAGGGACCCGTTTGAAAGAGGGATGTAACATCAATCGGAGTCTCTTCACCTTGGGACAAGTCATCAAGAAACTGTCTGATGAGAGCCAGAAGTACGAATCCGAAACTTTCCATACTGAAAATATCCCTGCTTCTACTTTAAACATTTAAGTAATATAAAAGCATGCTTGGATGCTGTTTTTATGCTTGTATCCAGCTGATTCGATTCAGATTCGACCAAAACATGATATTGGTGCTAAGTGGGTGAAAAAAGTGAATTTTCAGATAGGATTATATTATACTATTTTTCATCATATTTAATGCTTAGAGTATAGATAGATATGCATAGACATTTTTATCAGGTGAAAAACACATTTGTCAAATACGATTTCATGCCCTTTTATGTCTGTAGTGTTGGTAACCTTTTTTCTTTTTTTTTATTCAGATCTTTCAATGATTCTTAACTGTCATTCAGGTGAAACTTGGCCACTGAAAAAATTTATTATTCTAAAAAGCAAAATTAAGATATTGCAACATGAATTCGGAATTACGGACACTACAGATTATTATTTTTTGCTTTTTAAGCTTTTACCCAAAAAAAATGTAATCAAAAAATTTTAACGGTCATATGCTTCTAGAAGTTTAAACACCAATTTTATTATCGATACACATAAATAAATACGTATGGGATAAATACGGTGGAACCTCGGATTACGAGCATAATTCGTTCCGGAAGCGGCTCATATTCCCTAACACTCGTAAACCAAATTAAATGTTCCCATAAGAAATAATGGAAATTTAGATTATTCGTCCCACAGCCCAAAAAAATAAATACATAAAAATAATTAACACAAAATGTAAAGTAAAAATAGAACCGTTAAAGTAGAAAAATAAAGTAGAAAAAACGTTGGCTCAGTTGTGATCACGTGACGCTCGGCATCAAAACAAGAAGCGCATTCGTGATACATGATGTCACGCATGATGCATGATACTCGGTGCTTGTAAACCAAGACAATGCTCGTTTTCCAAGTCAAACTTAATTAAAAATCGTTGCTCGTCTTGCGGACCACTCGTAATCCGAGGTTTCACTGTATCAATAATTAGCATTTTAAATGATTATTGTTTGAAACGATACAGTATAACGCTGAAAGAATTTTTTTTGGGGGGGGGACATATAAAATCATCTCTATCTATACGGCTAAAGTTAGCAACTTGCGATTTTAAGGGAAGCAAGATTCTTTCGTGTGGCAATTCATGTGTTGTACAAATTGTTCTTTTAATTTCTGTTTTGGTATAAAATGTTGCAATTCCGCTACGATCCTGCAGGGGCTGTGACTTCAACTAGTCACAAATGATGGATCAGCACAGCATCCCTTGTGTTGGAGCGAATTTTGGTTTTAAATTGTACAATGAGACAATGATGTCTATTGTTAAAAGTGCCATAGAAGATCAAATACATTGTGCGTTGTGTCTTAAACTCAAATAATGTATGGTCTTGTTTTCACGTCATCTTCCAGGGGTTTCACGAACTACCGAGACAGCAAGCTAACCCGGATCCTCCAGAACTCCCTGGGAGGCAACGCCAAAACGGTCATCATCTGCACCATCACTCCGGCTACTGTAGACGAGACGGTGAGCACTTTACAGGTGAGAACACACTCTTATTCACACACAGACACCCATCATGTAGAAGATCTAGCAGTTGGACAGTTTGTTGATCTGGTGTTTGCTGACAGTTTGCCAGCGCCGCCAAGCGCATGAAGAACGATCCGCATGTCACCGAGGTCTCGGACGACGGCGCTCTTCTGAGAAGATATCGCAATGAGATCGTGGATCTCAAACGCCGTCTTCAAGAGGTAAATCAACTATTCAGCTATTTTGCATCTCCGAACACGCAAAGAAAAAAAATTGAGATTTAAAAAATACAAACTTTTTATTCATTGTTGTTCTAAGGAAGGTGGTCATTATATTTTAATCTCCTTTAAGCTCAATTTTTTAAATAATTTTTTTATTATAAGGATAAAGCGGTACAGAAAATGAATGAATGAATGTTGCGCTCATCCTCTCACTCACACACACACACACACACACGCTACGCTGGTAAGAGTTACACTACAATAATGGATAATTTTTTAAATTCGATTACTGTTTTTGCATCTGTAGGTCTCTTCAGTCAGCCAGACAACCGTGACTGAGAAGGAGACTCTGTGCCAGCTCCTCCAAGAGAAGGACCAGCTCCAGAGAGAACAACAGGACCGAATAAAGAACCTCACCAAGCTTTTGGTGACGGCCTCCAATGCGTTCCCGGCCCCTAAGGTAGAGTGAATGGTTTCTCTGGAGGCTTGGTTTTTGGATCAGTAGTGATTTCATGCCTCACGCATCTCGCTGTTGTCTGACGAAAGATTCCCAAGAGGAGGGTGACCTGGGGCGGGAAGCTCTTACGGTCGGCTCAGTCGCTGAGCGACGAGTTCGGAGCCGCGGAAATGAGCTACATCGAGCCCTTGTTCAAAAAGAGGAAAGCTGATCTTACTGTGACCGAGGAGACGGAAGGTGGGAATTCCGCTCTGTCTGACTTTCTTTTTTTTTTTTTTAAACGTACACTTCCTTACCAATTAAATGTTGTTGTTTTGCCTGTAGACATGGAGGAGTTTGACGCACCGTGCTTTTACTCCCCCGCTGCCGACATGTCTATAGATCTGGAGATGACCCAGAGCAACGTCACCATGCGCAGCTCGGATGGGTGAGATGAGTTTCGGGATGTGTTTATAGGCCGGACTCGGCAGTTTTGGCGTGTTTTTTTTTTTTTTTTTTTTTTTTTTTTCCATCTTGGAGATCTTAAGGCTTTTCAACCAAAAACTAAATTAGATTTGTTTTGAGGTTTGTTTTTTCACCCAAAATGTATTTTAGTAGCCTTATTCAAAGGGTATTGATGCCGTTTGAACGTCCTCACCAATACCGCTTTATAATGTATTCAGGGTCGCGGGGGGCCTGGAGCCTATCCCAGTGATGGATTGGCACACGATCCAGGTTATACCTCGTGCCAAGTCTCTTGGGATAGGCTCCAGGCCCCGGGGACCCTGAATAAAGGATTAAGCGTTCTAGACGATGAGAGAGTGATCAACATTAAGTGGCACCATGCACAGAGGCGGGAATTAAACCTGACCCCTGAAGGTGCAAGGCAACAACGCTAATCACTAAGCCGCTACAGTATTCTGTATCATTAGTGCCATTAAATTGAATTTGGTTGTTTAAAAATGATTTGATCCTCCGACTTTTGTATTCTAGGTTCCTGACTTTATTACACAATCCTGCATTTTATGTTGAATAGAGGAGGAACTAATGTGTTTTTTTTTTTTTTGGTCCCGTCATCAGAATGGAGTTTTTGGAGCGTCGCTTGGAGAGTGAAAGTCAGGAGAAGCAAAAGGCCGAAGAGAGGAGTGCGATGCTGGAGCAGAGGACACAAGAGCTCGAGAAACAGTTACAGATGTTGGAGGAGAAGCTGGAGACTGAGGTAGAGGAGAAACAGAGAGCTGAGCAGAAGTGTTCCACGCTAGAGCTGAAGGTCGTAGAACTGGAAAAGCCTTCTGAGCCGGAGAAGGACAACGGCGCCCGTGAGCAGGTGCGGGGGATGTTTCTTTCCACCTAATTCCATTTATATGAATTTCTGTTGGACATGCAGTTTAATTTCTTTCTCTTTAGCAGTTCTTTGCAGAGGCGGTGCAGCTCTGTGACACTCTGAGCTCTGAGAAGGTGCGTGCTCAAATCTTCTGATTACAAATGTAGATTTTAAATGAACCCTTTTTTAGATTTTTTGTTCTCATTATATGGAAAAGTCTTTAAAACTTATGATCTATATATTAAACAGGAAGCAATTGAGGCAGAGCGGGACATGCTGAAGCAAAAACTTGAGCTCCTGATGCGAGCCATGGAGAGACTCAAGCAGGACAACGAGACACTGGTGAAGGACAAAGACACTCTTCTGAGGGACATCGAAGATCGGAAAGATGCAGAAGAGTTCGAGAAACTTGAAGCCGAAAGCAAGAAAGACTACGAGGTTTCACTAATTTTCACTAATTACAGTTTCTTCCCCCAACTTGTGTAAAGACTCACTTTAATGACCCTTGACCTCTTGTCTTTTTAGCGGGAGCTGGAGGGCGATATTTCCGCGCTGAAAAAGGCTTTAACGGGTTCAGAAGATCTGATCCAGAGGTTGAAGGTTTGGATATATACAGTCACGTTGTACACACCACTGTAACGTGATGCCTTTAATGCTGCTTTGTAGTACAACTTTTTTTTTTTTTTTTTCTCTTCCCCTCATTCTGTGAATTGGGTTTTGTAGTCCGATCTGGAGGCGATGTCCGGGGAGCTGACGAAGAAGAACGACCTGGTGTCTGACCTGCAGAGTTTGGTATGTAAATGAAGGATTTAACCAGAGACGAGCTCTTCAGGAGAAATGTCGTATTGCAAAACACGTTTTCTCATAGGAAATAATGTAACTGCGGATGATCCGTTCCAGCCACTCAAGAATATTACCAATTTCCAGCACTATGATCATAAGAAAAGACATGTACACGAAGTAATATATGAAATAAACATTAAATCTCATTTAACCTTAATTTATGATTCCTCTTGGCACTAGCTGGTATAAAACCCAATCTGAAACTGGCTCAGTTTTCTTCTTCCTGCCGTCCTTGGTAACATTCTTAGGGCGCCTAGGTGATATGTCTTCGTTAAATCTCGAATCTCAAATTGCAAATAAAAGAAATTACGAACATGAACAAGTTTTGATCGGCTACCAAATTTCTTGTAAAGTTTTAGTTCTTAAGGTGAAAATTCGAAAGGCCCCCCGAGGTGCCTGTTGGTATGCCGAGGTGCTCTCTACTTACCTCATGGGAGGAAACTTAATGCAGCATTGCACTTGATTCTGATGCGGGAAGTCAGGCTTCAAAAATGTCACCATTTTCAACCAAAGCGGGAAAAACACGTCTTCATTTGTATTCATCTATTGATGATGTAAACTAAAACTTGGGTAAAGTTATGCCGTAACTTTATAGTACAGTTAATTACATGGGCACCCTTGCTAATTTGACATCACCCGACTTCTCGAATATAAATTCTGCGATTTTATTTATTTTTTTATTAATTACTTTATTATAAATGTTTTTTTGTTAGTTTTTTTCATATTTGCATTTTATTTAATTATACAACTGAGCAGTTACAGCTCAAGGGTAAATTGGTGGTGGTGGGGTTTGAACCTGCAACCTTCCGATTAGTAGTTCAGCACCTTAACCACTGAGCTACCCCTCCTTTTTCATTTTACTTTAGTTGAAGGTCCAAAGCTTTTGAGTTAATGGTGCCTAATTTATTTTATGTTTGTTTTTTGTTTGTACAGAATGGTAAGGACCTTGTTCAGGAGGTAACGCGGTTACGCCGCTCATTAGTCGATGCAGAAGGGCTCAGTTTGGAAACCAAAAAGGAGTGGGCTTTCCTACGTAGCGAGAACCTCTCCCTCAAAGAGCGAGACGTAAGCATCAACCACGGCTCATTTAAAAATTAAAATAATTTGAAGTTCTTTCATGATGGTGATTTTTAAAATGCAATGAAATTCCCTTCTCTAGGAATCTTTGACTGTTCAGTACACTC
>JAOTQY010000025.1:3406685-3419160 GCA_026413445.1 Dolichallabes microphthalmus | reverse complement strand
AAATAAAACAAAATGTTCCATTTTCAATTAAAAAAGACCCCCAATACGTCTACATACACAAATCTTGGCTATAGTTCCAAGATTTATATATAATATATATATATTTATATATAATTAAAATATTACAATGCAGCTAAGGACATATTATAATAAACAGAATGAGTAGCTCATCTATCATATCTCAAGTCGTTCGTTCTTTTGAATCTATTGCA
This sequence comes from Dolichallabes microphthalmus, assembly GCA_026413445.1. NCBI lineage: Eukaryota > Metazoa > Chordata > Actinopteri > Siluriformes > Clariidae > Dolichallabes > Dolichallabes microphthalmus. The sequence goes on along the minus strand of JAOTQY010000025.1, from coordinate 3,418,948 downwards.
CCGCATAACGTCTATGGGAGTCACATGACAAAAGAACGAACAACTCGGAGTAGAAAAGTCATTAAGAACGAATCGCTCAATTCTGTTTCCTGTACATAACCGGGGGGTTTGCGATGATTTGTGCATGCGCGCCCAGTAGAAAATGGATGAATAACTCTCCGAGACGACTCGTTCTTCTGAGTCACGTAAAAGATTCGTTCACCCATCACTAGTAGAGATGCCTGAATCTTCAAAAAAATTACCACCATTTTCATATTGCTTATTGTGATGTAGCAATTTTTTCTCCATATGCATCCAACATTTGAAAGAGTTCTCTGTACCCACAAGATTTTAATAAGTTAGATTTTCAATTCAGCATTGCCTGAATATGCGCCTTAGGTTTCTGTTTTCACTTGACTGAAAAGATGAGCTGTGGTTGTGGAAGCATAAACCAGAACCACAAAGACTTTCGGAGAATCTTCCATCTTCTGCTTTCGGCTGAAAATTGTAGTTACTTCTCACAGTGTGCTTACTATATCTCTGTATATGTGCGTTTTTTAATTTGAGGAGTTATTTTTCAGAAGCTGAAATGATACCTTGATTAAGATTAAATGTTTATTTCACCTTGCATCATTTAAATACCAGTTTATCACAAATAGCTTGCCTTACTCGGCAGCCCGACGAATGTTCAAATAAAAATTTTCGTATACAAATAATTTGTAAAAAGCATGATCTGCAGCAACAAAATGTGTTTGTGCAGCAACAAAACAAGCTAAAGATCAAACAAGAATGATAAAAAATTGCAGTGTCTAATTTCTTTTTCTAACATCCCTCTGTATCTTGTGAACATATCACTGAGCCTCGCTGTCTTTAAGGTCATGTTATTTGGGTGAAACAAAGCCAGTCTGCTATTATACAAAGGACAATATCAGAAAGACCTGTGCTTATGCGTTGTCTTGCTGTAATTCTTACTTTGCTTGTTAAGTGCACGATGTCTCCTACTATCTGAAGCATTGTCTCTTTCAGTAGTGGTTGAGTAGTCAATTCTCTATTTTCTGTAATATGCGATGGTCGTATGACGATACATATACATACATGTATGACTTCTGCTGCCACTGTCGTGCTCTACATGTTGAATACGCAGGACCTCTCGGACCCTTTTCCTGGATTTATTGTTGCTTAGCCATCATGAAAAGCTCTTCCTCATTTTGGTCATCAGAAAGCTCAACTCAACTCATCAAAGATAACTCAATGTGTTTTTCAGGAACAAGGACGGATTGAAAAACCCACTTACGGTTTTTGACATGACCATATGCTTTCTGGGTAGTTTATATATAGTGGGGGAAATAAGTATTTGATCCATTAATGGTTACTTTGTATTTCTTCCATTTGTAAATAATCGCTTCAGCAGTTGTCTCCTTCTTAACCAAGCTTCTAGCTGATGGTCTTGTAGCCCATTCCAGCCTTGTGCAGGTATAAAATCTTGTTCCTGACTTGCTTTAACAGCTCTTTGGTCTTGCCGATGGTGGTGAGGTTTAAATGGAAGATAGAGATTTTGTGGACAGGTGGCTTTTATACACATACCACATTGTTGTTAGGAGCACCTTCTTAAATTAATGTGTGTACCAGAAGAGCACATAACCAGTCTGTGAGAGGCAGAATTATTGTTGGTTGGTAGTAAACTCTTACTGGTATAATCAACATCTGTGCACACGTGTACTATTTACTATAACACTGTGACCACATGTGTGCACGTAAAACATATTTTATTTTGTGTCTTTATGCGTGTGTGTACAGCGCACATGTAAAGCAAAAGCAAGTCTCATTAGAGAGGTTAAAGATCCAGTTTCTCTCTCTGCTCAAGGCTCAGCCTGCTCTTTGTGTCTGTGTGCGCGAGTCATTGGACACTGTGCCCCACTCACTCACTCACACACGCACACGCACAGAGACCCTTCCTACTTTGGACCTCATAGACACACACACACAGAGACCCTTCCTACTTTGGCCCTCATAGACACACACACAAACCGAGACCCTTCCTACTTTCGCCTTCATAGACACACAGACATCTTTTCAAAGGTAAAGTGCTAAAGGTAAGTAGATCCTATAGAACTTCAGTTCTATAGGAAAATAAATTACATGTAAATGATTCGGTGAAGTTGACATGCACCACCAGGGTTAGAGTTCGAATCTCACCTCTGATCTGTGTGTGGTATTTGCATGTTCTTGGGGCTTCCTGACACATCCCTGCCTATTTATCACGGCTTGAGACCAACACTGTCAGTCCACTGGCTTGTGCAACCCTCAGAGGTCAAACTTCAGGTCATGGTGCTGTTGGTTAGCCAGTTCCAAGTGGTAACCACTACTTAGCAACTACTATTTGCAACTGTGGTGAGCAGAAAAGCACCTCAAAACACCTTAAGTTAAGTCAATAAAATGTTATTTATATAGCGTTTTAACAATTGACCATTGTCGCAAAGCAGCTTTACATAATCAAAAGAAAATTATGGAAATGTGTATGAAAAAACAAAAACGATCAGATTTTCCCTGATGAGTGAGCCAACGGCTACCAGGGCACCTAGTCACTCCTGTTCCTACTGATGGTTATTAAATACTTTGCCTCCACAATCTCCTCCTCCTCCTCATATATTTCAAACTTTGCCTGAACTGTCATCAACAAAATCATGTGACTATTGCAAGCAAAATGTAAACAACACAGGTTGAAGGGAATAGAATGGATGTCAAAGAATTCACAAAATAAAAAAAAGTCTGCAGCCTTTTCTCTGTTTATTCCAAACGCATCTGTTGCCAGCTTACCCAAGCGGTGCGATTGACATCCATCCAGCACCTAAGCCACAAAGTCTGAGTCACAGTTATTACATTATTGACAAGCACGAAAAGGAGTGTCGTGTACTGTAACGTTTTGTAATATTTTTAGTATTTGTTGAAATAAGATAATTCTAAACAGCTGATGGGGCTTTAAAATTAAACGTTCTACAAAGAAAGTGTCTTCTCAGAAATTGTTTTCTCAGAAATCACCAACATTGTCGAACAAGATTCTGAAGAAAGTGCAAGTTCTAGAGCAGTTCTCTATAATCCGTTTTACAGGGAGTAGAGCAAAAGTCTAGTATTTTAAACATGTAAATGTTTTATTTATAACAATAAGTACGTATATACTGTATATGGCAATCTATTGAATTTACAAGTACAAAAAGCTTATAACACGATATAATCACGTTGTTAAACTTACTACAGTATTTGCAACTGTGCAGAAAAGCACCTCAAGTCAATAAAATTTTATTTCTATAGCACTTTTAACAATTGACAAAGCAGCTTTACACAATCCGAGGAAAAATTATGGAAATGTGTATGAAAAAAATAAAAGATCAGATTGTCCCTGATGAGCGAGCTGAAGGCGACGGTGGAAAGGAAAATCTCCCAGAGACGTCAATAGGAAGAAACCTTGAGAGCAACCAGACTCAACAGTGAGCCCATCCTCATCTGTGTGATAACGGATAGCAGGAATTGTACAGTCATGCTGTGTGTTACAGGAGGCTAGAAGTTCTGTGTAACAGTAGAGGTGTTTCCAGTCCAGTTGGAAACTCCAATCCTGAACTATTGAGTGGCTGCAGTCACAAGTCCACAGAGAACAGCTGTCTCTATCAGCCAAGGCCAGGATCGTCCTTTTTTTTCCCAGAAATTGAGACAGATGGCCCACAGTTGTGGAAGACTGCATTGTGTTTTTGTTTTCTGCTGTGAGCCAAGAAGAAGAATCTAAGTCTGCAGTGCACACTGACTCATTGGCTTAGCTCGCTTCAAACATCACCCTGATATTCACTATGTGAAATTGTTCGCTACTGACTAATTGCACAATCTCTAATTGGTGTTTTGGTTGTGGTATTGCTATGCAGTGCTCTGCTGAGTTTGCGATGTATGTTTTTGGTTACAGGAGAGCAGCCAGGAGGTGGTTAGCCAACTGGAGCAGCTGCAGGGAAAGATGGACAGTTTGGAGAACGAGTGCAGGATCATGAGGGACCGTTTAGAGGAAGAGGAGTTGAATGCGCAGAAGGTATGTACTAAAGTCTGAGGTACTGTACAACCAAATAATTTTATCAAGGTTGTTTGCTACTTCTGTGTAAAGCTTAATATTGATGAAAATTTTTAAACTTGTCCATCATGACTTGAGATAAGCATCATCAGTGAGATAAGATTTAGAGCTGCATGATTCGATAAAAAAACAAAGCAAAAGAACAATGCATTGTTATTATTTTTGGCATATTATTGCGATTGTGATTTAAACTGTGATTCAAACATTTATTCAGGCTAACAAGAAGTAATTGGACAAATGATCTCATTAACAGCATGTTTACCAATACTTATCACCTCAAAATGATAAATAATGCTAATACTTAATTTACTGACAGACTCTGCTTAACTTTATGAGTATATTACCTGTAATAAATGCAATTGAATAATTGCACTGGTCCATATGGCCATTTTTATGTGATTGATTTTGCAGCACTAATAAGATTGCTTAATTACCTGTAGTGTAGCCACGTAACAGGGATTCTCGTTTGGGCGTGGGGGAATGTTTATGTTTTCAAAAACGCCTCCAGCTTCTAATAAGCTTCTAAAAAAATATTATGAGTAATAATAAAACTTGCTGATTAGGACATCGCCTTAAACACCCTGAAACTACAGGCATAGTTTAGGCAACAACGGTTTTCTCACAGGTGAGTCAGTTGGACTTTGAGAAGCTGCTGCTCTGTTCAGGTCGGCTTACAAGAAAAGATAAATGAATTTATTGAAAATGTCCAAGCATTGAAAGTCTAAAATTTGCTCATGAAAGAAATCCACAGTCATGTTTGCTAAGGTTGAACAATTATTATATAAAAATCAATATGAGTATTAATTTTCCTTAGACCAGAATTCTTCTTAAATCTGTGATTCAACAAGGCATTATGTTTAAAACTTTCTGCCAAATATTATATATTTTTAGAGTTTTTGAAGTTCACACCAGATCTTGGTTTTACTAAACAAGCTTTCCATGTTCGTTTAACAAATGATGTTGATTGCACTTGTCTTAGGTGGTTTATGGTATATCGAAACCAATCACGTAAGGAATCACATCTCACGTTGTTGTTTTTTTTTTTAACAGGTGTGGATCAGAAAGTCTGTTGTAAAGATATCTTTTTAAAACTTTAATCTTTGGGAAATCTATAAAGGTTCTATGTAACAACCTACAACAGTTTGTTCTTGTCAGAGAGGGTTTCCATTAGAACGTCTTTAACTATCAAGCAAAGTTGTGTTATGTTTGATGTTATGTTTCACATCAGGGGGAAGTAATTCATTTAAAAATCTTACAGCACATATTAATGATTTGACTTAATATTTTAATACTCCATAAGTCAAAGTACAGTATAGCTGACTGAATTGTGTATTTATGTTGCAGTCCTGTTGGTGACATGTACTATAGAATGAATTAAATAACACCTTTAGCTCAGTTGGTGGTGCCATGACATGCCTTAATTACAAACCTCAGCTAAAGGAGATACCTGTAATCCCCTGTAATGGCTATGGAACATTCCAGACATGATAAAAGCTATAATTTGACAGTTTTCTAACTGGTGTTTTGTCTTTAATAGCGTTGCGAATCAGTGAGAAATGAGAAATTTTAAGATTTCTCAAATCAGCTCCAGTTCACTTCTCCCTAAGGGTTCAGCTTTCAGTAGCAAGGTCTGAAAACAATTATAGCAACGAACACCCTTATTACATGATGGAGGTAACAATCGTATATTGTTTCATGGTTCATTTGTCGGTCTAACATTCATCAATACAAATGTCTTTCTGTAGTTTATTCAGCTGACTGAACAAGAAGTTCTGCACCTTCCTGCTTTACCACTTTATCCTCAAGATGAACTGACATTACAGGTACAGAGTAATAATTCACAGTTATTAACGACTGTTGTGCAGGAGCTTTGTGCGCTTTTGGTTCTAAATGATAAACTTATTTATAATAAACAATGTCTTATAGTGTTCTAGTCATCTAGAAATTATCTGACTGAAAATGACCAAGCATATTGAGCAAGCTTTTTTTTTTTTTTTACTTGGTTGGCATAGATAGCTGTCAGTCTGGTGCTTCAACACTTCTCCTTTAGCGATTGCAAAAACCACAACATCTAAGCAGTTTTGCTGATTGATCATAAAAGAGAATGCTTTCTGTTTTCAAGTGAGACTGTAGTTTAAAACTATTATATTTGAACAATAAATTAAGTATATTTTGGAGTACAGGGACTGAATAAAGTGTTGTACTGTTGGATCTCAGGGACCAAACTCTTGAAATAATTGAATTATCTGCTAATGAATTTCTGTATTTTCTTCCTGGAAATGATTTTTCTGTACTATTTGTTACTGCCTGCTAAAGAGTGGGTAGTGTACACTAGTGAGAACACTTGCAGGCTTCACTGACAACAGATTTGTTGAATTGATTAAATTCCTTTAGTCTTAGTCTTTAGTCAATCATGACCATTTTATAGATTTTAAATAACACTTACAGTGCTTTGGCAATTTTGGACTGGCATCCTATTCTTCAAGTGTCTTTGGACCAGTCTCCAGACCCAACACCATTTTGACCAAAATAAGCAGGTACTGAAAGTACGGAAACACAAAAGTTTCATCAGCACATTTTCCACTTTTGCTGTGCAGCAGACCCGCTAGCTCGCTAACTCCATGCACACAGACCCGAGGTGTGAATCTTTCTAGTTAAATTGTGTGGTTGTGGGTTTGCATTGTAGAAGCAAGTCGGGATCTTTTGAACCCACAGAGATGTCTGTTGCTGAATTGTATATCCATGAGTTCTGTTGGATCTGTTTTTATCTGACCTGTTAATTTTACCTTATAACAAAATTATTTTATCCCCCCACCCACCCAATTCTTTTTTTTTTTTTTTTTTATCCTATATAAAGTATATCTGCACAAGATTGTTGCAGTGATCCATACAACTTTAGGAACAGCTTTGTAATGTAAAAAAATATATATATATTTTTGCAGAATTAAACTAAGCAAAGTTCCCTGCATTTGGTTTTCTGCAGGAATGATTATGATTATATGCTGCTGCAAAACATTGGAATAATTTATCCGCATGAGTTAATTTAAGAAATACAAATATTTCTTGAAGGCTTGAAGCTCTTGATGTTGGTGAGCAAGGAAATAATAATTGTGAATTTTTATATAAAGACCTGGTGGCTTATTGGTTAGCACTGACGCCTTGCACCCCCAGAGTCCAGGTTCGATTCCCACCTCGGGTCTGTGTGTGTAGAGTTTGCATGTTCTTCCTGTGCTTGGTGGGTTAGCTTTTTGGGTACTCTGGTTTTCATCCCACAGTCCATGCAGATTTTAAGCTAATTGGCGTTCCCAAATTGAGTGTGTGTGTGTGTGCCTTGCGATGGATTGACAGTCCACACTGGCTCATGCCAAAAGTCTCCTGGAATAGGCTCCAGGCTCTCACGATCCTGTTCATCTTCCATGAACGGTAGATAAGAGGAATGAATGAATGACTGAATGTTTTATACATCACTAAACACTTTTCACGCCGTTTCGTTTAAGTGGAAGTCTGCCGAGAGTGAACTGTTTCCTTTTTCTTATGTGGCATAGCATTAGCCAAAGTATTGATGCAACTCTTTCAAAATAATTGACTTCTGCATTATAGCCTGTTCAGTTTATTCTTTTGATGATAAATCAATAAATCAATTAGATTTTTTTTTATTACAGTGCAAGTTCTTTTACATAAGCACTGCTAGGATTGAACTGTGTTGCTCATCAGCTTGTTAGAAAATATCGTCATTTTGCAACTAACATCTGATTTGTTTCATTAGGAGAAGATCATGAAAGTAGTGCCTGATCCTAAAGCTGTCATGAAGGCTCTACAGAAAAGACAACTAACCGGGAATGTTAAAGCCTTTTTGGAGTTGGCTCATAAGCAGATGGATGACCTGTGACTCACCCTGTAACAACTGGATCATGTTTATCTCTTTGTCCTTGTAATTAATAAAACTTTTATAACTTGAAGGGTAAATATTTCCTGACACATATTATTGTCACTGTCTCTATCTGGGTTTATTAAAATAAGATGATTACCATACTGTTAAATTAATAATACTGATTTTTAATCAAAATCAAATAGTATTAACTTCAAAGTCACTGTTACAACACATGCAAGTAAAAAAAAAAAGATCTAACAACAATTATATATCTTTTATATGGAACTGTATTTCCAGAATTTTCACACTTACAAATTCCAGTGTAACTGATCATACAATTGATCAGCTTTTGTATAAATACATGAAAGCATACAGGTTTTCCTGATTGAAATGTCAATTAAATTAATTATTGTCAATAATTATACATGTGCAAGACCTTTATTTGTTGGACTAGTATGAGTTTGCTAAACATGTGCTATGCCAGTTGTTTCAGTATTTTATTGCAATTTGACGAAACAAGAAGTTTCTTATTTTTACTAGTGCAGCTGTGAAATAGTCTGTCACATAAAAAAGACAAATCTCTCAGGATATAGCCCTTGCCACATCTCTGTCTAAATATTCTGATGCAGCGGAACTTTGGTCCTTCAGTCTTTTTTAGGTATCTCACCTCCTCATCTGTAGACTCTGATAATCTGATAATGTTGGCACCTCTGTTCTCGATTCATGCTACAGTACCTTTCCTGATATTTCAGATTTCTGTGCTAGTTTTCCATGGGGTTCCTATTGATGTGACTTAAAAATGTTGAGCAAGAAAGAAAATAAATACTGATTTTTTCTTTCTTTCATGAGCTAAAAACACATGGCAAAATGTATACATTCTCTGCAATCGATATTGCAGTAGTACATCTTGAGTTGACTTTTCCTGTTAAGTCATAAATTGCATTGAATATCTCTTAATAATTAACAATTAGCTCTGAAGAATTACTCTCAAACTTGAACAAGGTCAAGGAACTCTTAATAGTTCACCATTTATTCCGCATCTTCTTCCTGGTTGTATTAGAGGTGCAGAAGCTTTGTCCCTTTCATCATCAGATGGTCAGATAAACATCCTGTCAGGGTTTTTTTTTTTCACTTCCCTTAGTTCTGACCGCATTTTTCTCAAGAGTGCGACTAAATTTTGTAATAATAATTGTTGGGCAATAATCCACATACAGATTCTACTTTAAATCTGTGAGTCTTTTCTCCGTAAGGACTTCCTGCGCAGAGACTCGGACACATCCTCGTTAAAGACTCGCACAATTGTCGAGAGCAGCGAGGCACGGACGGTGCGGCTCAGTCCTCGGGCAGCGAACACGTATAAAATTGGGTTGAGCGCGCTCTTCAGGTACACCAGGAACAGTGCCACATAGATGCCCCGTTCTGCTCCAGTATAAAGGTCTTTCCAGTCAGTCCGTCCACTAGCCAGTGCTTTGAGGAAGCGGCAGGTGAAGTACGGCACCCAGCAAGTGAGGAACAGGAGCATGGTGAAGAAGAGGATTCGGTAGAGGCGGGTCATCCTCTGTGATGTATAAACAGTTCCAGTAGGGGAAGTAGATGAGGAGACAGGGGAGGTGGACACATTCTCAGCCCTCTTCGCAGTAACTATTACAGCAACATTGCAAGATAAGAAAATGACCAGTGGAAGCAGGAAACCTGCCACAGACTCCACCGCGAGCAGCATGGTCCGTCCAGTTTGATTAACATTTTCCAAGCACTGGGTACGGTTGTTGTAATCTTTGAGTCCAGCAGCTGTAATGTAGGGCACTGAGAGGGCAGAAGCCAGTGCCCACAGCAGGAGGCAGACAAGTGGCACCACCCAGCGTGGGCGTCTCATTCGAGCCCAGACAGGCCGTAATATGCACAAGCATCGTTCCAGTGCGATGGCGCTCAGCAAAAAGGCCCCTGCATATAATCCTAGGCAGCGCAGGAACATAATCAGCTGGCACACTGGCTTTCCAAAGGGCCAGGTGAAATTGTGTGCTAGATAGCCTATCATGACAGGAGTGCGCAAAATTAACATCAGGTCAGCCAGTGCCAGGTTCACAACGTATATCCGGAAGCTTCCAGCACCCTTTGTTTCACCTCCTATGGCGCCACTCCTCCGCCTCCCTCGGAATCCCAACACCCAAACTACCAGGCCGTTCAGAGTGACACCTATAACAAAGATCAACACTGTCGCTACAATCTGCACCACACTTGATGCGTCCATTGGATTTCTGTGGAAAGATGATAATGAAATTAAAAAATCGTTTCCTGATGAAACACTGTTTAAGTCAAATATTGTTTCCATAATTGAAACAGAATATATTTGATGTGTAGAGGTGCAAAGGAAAAGAAGAAGAAAAAACAAATCAGCTATTTCCATTCCTTATACCCCAGTATGACTAAACCCTGGGGTTCTCATGATTGGCTCATGATTGGAGCATTGCCGGATGGCAGTGTAACAATCTCTCTTTGTTCACAGATAATTCGGGCATTAAAACAAAGCAGTATTAAAACACTCAGGAAGAATTGTTCATACCAAGAGGAAGCTCGTGCACAGCATGTTTTGCACAACACATCTCCTGTTAATGATCATCATAGGCAATTCTGATGTTTGACATTTACTGTAAGTCTGATATGCCATGCTTATCATTGTGGTGATGTGGTGTAATTCATGCCCTGCATATTTTTGCTTACTTCATGCAACTGTAGACAGCTTGTTCAAAGGAAGTGCAATTGCACAGCTGGGTTCCTCACCATGTTCCTCAATGTGTGTGAGTATTATTATAGGTCCAGTTCCTGTTAATTGATAAATTATTTGGTGCTTACATTTAAAAAGATAACGGACATACGGTTTGAAGCAGCTTAGTTTTGGTTAAAGGCAAGAATTGTGGACTTGGAGATGATGCAATTCAATGTATTTATTTATTTTAAAAGGTGTCAGTAAATGGACGGTAGAAAATGATGCTTTTTTTTTTTTTAAGAATTGTATATATACAGGATGTAGATATATATGTTTTATTTTAATCAATAAAATCTGATATTAAATGCATAATTGTTATTAAGAACATATTAATCTGTAATTTAAAAAAAGGCATTTAAATCCTGGCAATGTTTTTTTTTTTTTTTTTAAATAGAGATGATTCCGAACTTAACAAAAACAGTTGTTTTGGGATGAGCAGAAGTCGATATTGTTGTAAAACCCATCCTGTTTATACTATAAACAGCAGCTTTCCAGGGCAAGGTTCTCAAATTTACCTGTTCTTTTTTTTAGATGATTTTTAAAATGTATATAATGGTTATTGTAAAAGAGCTTGATGTTTTATTACTTACACACAAAAATATGCCTTAAGTTATTTGTAGCTAAAGTGACTTTTGCATGTGTGTGCGTGTGCGTGCTCCTGTGTGTGATTGAAAGGAATGCCAACCTTTTCCACCTCAGGCTAGAACAAGTTCCAGTGTAAAGGACATGCTACTGAGAGCCTGTCTACACCCATCCAAAGCACATGCACCACTACAAGAACACACCTTAAACACAGATTAAATAGACTCACACTTTCTTCAGGCTCACCTTAAGAACATTTAGTGTTTTTCTAAACATAATGTAAAGTCTAAAGTTTAATGCTTACCTGTTATTGCAGATGTTTACCTGCTGACGGTGATGTTACATGAGCCTGAGACGGGACAGAGAATACTCCACAACGTATAACCCCTGACGTTGGGTTGGGAGGAAGGCAAGAGCTGGTGTATGAAATAAGTAGAGGGAGTGTTTGCAGCGGTACTATCATCGAAATAAGTAGAGGCGGGTTAGAGAAATTCTCCACGCTCACGTACACGTGCTCCTTCGTCTTGAAATATTGCGACAATCTGATTGCAACACAGATCCTGATAGCCATACAGTAGGTGGCCATGCATGAATGTCTGAGGGTTTCTCTGCTCAAACCGATACTCCAAATGTTCCTTTGTGGTTTCATTTATTACATAGTGTCTATTCTAATGCTAGTTTGAGGAAATAGTGCTTGATTTTAAAACACAACAGAAGTGAAACATATATATATATAAATCCACCAATAGCTGCAGTATAATACATTACTTTTCGAAAAGCACTCTACTGTCTTTCCAGTTACAAGCTGTCATTTCGATGAGATGTATTTTGTATGTTTAATACAGTGCTATCAAATTATTATTTTATCAATATCGTTCATCGGGTGGTGTAGTGGTTAGCACTGTCGCCTTGCACCTCCAGGGTCTGGGTTCGATTCCCGACCAGGCTCGATTCCCGTC
>JAOTQY010000025.1:3370433-3380692 GCA_026413445.1 Dolichallabes microphthalmus | reverse complement strand
ATAATGAACTCATACGAAAATGTTCTTTGTGCTTCAGCTGTCTACAGAATTCACAATTATATTTTATAGCCTGCTCGCCATAGTTCAGTTCAGCTTTTTCTCGAGGCTGATTATGTTGTCAAATTATTTCATTCATGTTTAATATTTAAATGATTTTAATCAACCTATAGAAAAAGTTGAACTGAACCATGTGACAATATGATATTCAGTGCTATTTGAATTGCTGATGTAAATACATTTTCTACACCGATCGATCTCTAAAAAAAACTAATAACCAAATATGTGTAAAAAGTGAAAAATGTTGATTCCACAAACGGATTAATAATAAATAAATAAACACTAGTTAATCAGAAAATGAATAGCTGTTGGCAAGTCTTTGTAGAAAGACTGACCATGTGAAGGATCAATTACACTGATTCCTACAGCAGCCTCGAAAACATCAAAAAAGAAAAACAATACCTAAACTGACAGAGTTATTAAATCAATAAAGGCACTATATCGCTAATGCAGCATATTTCTGTAATAAAGAACAGCACACGTCTTTATAGGAGATCAGCACTGTAAAGCCAAATTGTAGTACCAGATGTGTAAATGCACACAATGTGTTCAGGAAACAGTGATGTCTCTATATGCATGTTTTGTATTTGTTATGCTTGTATGTGTAAATCATGTCCGATAAAGTTGAGATCTAATTTATACGAGTTCACACGAGTTCATACGTACAGTATGTGTCCATCTGTTTGAGACTTTGTATAGATGTTTGATCAATATCTAGAATGTTATATGTAGTTAACAAGTTTAACGGTGATGCTCATGAAATAGATCGATTGAACACCATATAAAAGTTATGATATAGAACACATAAACAGATGTACACTATTAGCTGTCTGTGTGTGTGTGTGTGTGTGTGTGTGTGTGTGTGTGTGTGTGTGTGTGTGTGTGTGTGTAAAGGTGGGGCTCTCTGTACCACAGCCACCCGTTTGAGCCAGCTGTTCCCTCTGACAAGTGCAGAATTACAAGCACACAGAGAACCTTTGTCTTCCCTCTCTGTCGTTCTTTCTTACCACTTGCCAAGTGACTAACATGAGAACATTTATAACTTGCCATGAAATGATTTCCATTCGTGAAATGTAGAACCAGCAGTAGCACAAGTATTTATGGCACGTCAAAACTTAAGATGTAACAGTATAGATATGTTTAATATATATATATGTTTTTTTATTGATTTTGCATGGCCATGTCAGAGGTGCAGGATTGCTGGTGGGATCCTGATCATGAGGTTACTCATCATGTGGAGTTTCCGAAATTATACCAGGAAGTAGATTGGATACAACATACTGTACATGAGTGTGTGTTTGCATGATTCCCCATGATGCACTGGACTGCATGCAGAGTGCAGTGTATACCACACTTTCTTTAGATGAAGTGGGACCTTAGCAAAAATAACACTTTACGCCGATTATCATTAAAGATAGTTCAAATTGATTTATTTAACACATCACATATACATTTTTTTTATCTTTTCATTTAGAACTGTTTGTGTTACTTGGACACAAAGTGAGTGAGCATGTACTGTATGCTGGGTTTATAAGTCTTCCAATGTGTGTGTTGCAGTTTCATCAGGAACGTTAAGAGGAAATGTAGACAGCACGTCCCACTTGTCCTCATCATCTTCTTATCTCCATTTTTGTCTCAGTGTCCATGTTAATGGCTGCCATCCACCCGATTGCCTTGTACAATAGCTTTCTCGATTTCTTGCTTTTCTCCTCTATGTATCGTCCTAGGTTCTGGCCAGATTGTAACAACAGAGTATAGAAGGGAAGTGATATGATAACATGCCAGCTGCAAGGCCATGTCTGTCATAAAGCTGTGTAGATAAAATGTCCAACTTTGCCTCCAAGCTGTTTTGTGAGCTTTGCTTTAAGAGTGAAGGTTAGGACATGTCCTTTATTCTGGTCCGAAATAAAGGACCGTTGTACACCCAAGCAACTGCACAGACACAGATAGAAGTTGGTGTGTCTCATTTACCTTCTTTTGACCTTACCGTTTCTGCAGAGTATAGCGGAAGACTCACAGCATAATGGAAGTTATGTTCTGTTGTAGCCAGTCCATGTACCAGCTTCATGGCAGGCTGCGTCACAACACACTGCAGTTAAATATCTTCCAGTAACACCTCATTCGGAAATGTTTTATTCCTCTTATATTACAACAATTTGCCAACCCTCCCAATTTAACTTGTTAAAGACATCAGCAAATAAGTCCATTATAACAGCTGTCTCTGCATCTATTCTGGAGAATTTCCCATGTCTAAAATTAACAAGGTTTTCCCTTAACAAATCACTGTCAATGGAGACTCCTGAAAAAAACAATAAAGACAATATAAAACCGCGTTAATCTTCCACAAAGTACTTGCAAAATAATCAATATTATAATTTCTTCTTTTAAAATCATGGACACCTTGTGCAATACCGCCACCTAGTGGACTGGAGTGTGGAGCACAAGCTTGGCAGGGGGAAAAAAAAGATAATCTCTTTGTATAAGACTCATTAAATCAAGAAACAACACATGTTACCCTGGATTTCTGTGTTTCTTGCATACTTATATTCCATCTGTCCATCAATGAAGCTCTGTAGTCCAGCTAGAGACTGTGGAGTGCAAAGCTGATCATTATTGTATTTATTCCTATTTTACGACTGCTAGGACTACGGCAAACTTGGGAACGGCAATTAGCCTAATCTGCATGTCTTTGGATCGTGGGAAGAAAACCCACCAAGCACAGGGAGAACATGCAGACTCCATGCACACAGACCTCAAACCCGGACCCTGGAGGTGCAAGGCGACAGTGCTAACCACTAATCCACTGCGCCACCTAAGACTTATATTAGCTGATAGTTCTTAAAAATTAATATAGCTCCTTGAGATAGATCAGACAATAAACATTAGTGCTGTTCAATTGAAATGAACTGAAAACCGCAATATGCAAATATTGAATCGAATTCAAAGTCTTCCTGTGATTCACACCACCACTTGGAAACACACAACCACAAGCGTGTAAAAGGGTTTCCATGGGAAAACCTGTAGCTTTCTTTGTAGACATAACATCTGTCTCAAACATGAAAACTGTTTTTTTGATGAGACCCTCAAGTGACTAAGTACTTTGATGTGATCTTAATTTTCCCAGAGCATCAAATATGTTTCTCCATGACATTAAATTTAACATTTAGAATAAGATTAGAATAGGATTAACAAATGTAACAATAAGGAAATGATAATGAATCCAGAGGCAGGAACAACACTCGATACATGAACTTGAATTGGTTCAACCTCTACTACGGAAGTTTAACAACTGATAGCCAGACACGAAAAGGGCACTTTTACAGTTTCCTAGCAGGAAGCCGCTCTCCTGAAATGAATCAGACAAGCAGCAATCAGTGGTTCTGTTTATCGTTCATATTATTCTTATTTTCCCCCTTTGATTAGCTTTCTGAAATGTTCGTAAACAGTGACTCTTGTGCTCTAGAGTTAATTAGAGTTTGCTGCGGCTCAGTGTGATCATAATGTCCTGTTTTGTACTTTGACAATAAGCTCAGCTGCATGAATCCACATCATCTGCAGTTCGCTTTCTTATATTCTCATTTACAGAAGGGGTTCTTGCACTATTTTAGAACAGTAATTTCTATTCACAATTAATTTTTACTCTCATAAGAGTGGAGTTCAGTTAGATATAATGCTTGTGTATTGGTCATAGTGTAGTGCTTGTGTGGTGCGTCACAATGTATTTACTGCATTTCTTGTGTGTGTGTGTATATATATATATATATATGCTCAATATTGGTCAGTCCAGGGTGTACAGTACCAATATTTCCTAGGATATGCTCCAGGGCCCCCCACCACCCTGTATACAGGATAAAGCAATATACAGTGGTGTAAAAAAGTGTTTGCCCCCTGCCTGATTTCTTTTTTTTTGGCATGTGGTCACACTTTAATGTTTCAGATCATCAAACTAAGTAGTTAAATAATGGCACACAATGGAAACACTGTTTCATCAGGGGGAAAAAAAACAAGAAATCTCTCTAATGACACTCGATTAACGTGCACTTTACTTTTGAAAAGAATCGTGACAGAGCAGTGTTTCTGTGTAGAGCAGAGAGAAAGTGTGTGTGTGTGTGTGTCTGAAGGCGAAGGTAGGGGGTCTGTGTGTGTGTGTGTGTGTGTGTGTGTGTGGGATGGTGTCCAATGACGCGCACACACACAGACACATAGAGCAGGCTGAGCCTTGAGCAGAGAGACAAAATGGATCTTTAACCTCTCTAATGAGACTTGCTTTTGCTTTACACGCGTGCTGTACACACACACATACAGACACAAAATAAAATATGTTTTACACGCACACACGTGGTCACAGTGTTACGGATGTTGATTATACCAGTAAGAGACGCGCACTAAGACCCAGCAGGTGAGACGATTACCCACAATTTTGCAGCACAAGAGAGAGAAAAACCGTTGGCTCAGTTGCGATCACGTGACGTGACCCGGCGTCAAAACAAGAAGTGCATGCGTGATACATGATACTCGGTGCTCGTAAACCAAGACGTGTTTGTTTTCCAAGACAAAATGTATTTAAAATCTTTGCTCGTCTTGCGGAACACTCGCAAACCGCGTTACTCGCAATCTGAGGTTCCACTGTAGCTGGTGTAACAAACATGAATGTCCTGATTCCACTTCTTCTTCTTTTTTTTTTTTTACTATATTTCACTTTCTTTAAAGAAGGGAGGTATTGATTATTGTGTCATATGCTGTACATACAGTAGATGCGGGTAGGTTCTCTTTTGATTCTGGTTCCTCTTCAGGTTTCTATACTATGACCAGGCAGTTTTTCCTTGCCGCTGTCATTACTGGCTTGATCATTAGATATAAATGTATAAATTATCCTCCAGAATTAAAACAGGGTGACTCCATAAACATTTGGCATTTGACCCAAGATAAGTTCAAAACTAGCAATTGAAGATGAAATCGAACCAGACTAGAGAACACTATAATTATATCTTCAGCGTCATCTGAAGTCTGTAGTCCATTGAAATCTGCCAGTAGAATCACTGCACTAATGGAGGAAATCATCTCTGCATGGAACATCAGTTCTTCTACAATACATTAAGAAATGCTCAGCTTTCTTGTATTCAGCGTATACACAAGTGCTTTGTGTGTTAATTTTAGCACTTATTAGTGTACTTATTTAACTTATCTTTAAATATACTCGGCCTGTGGGTCTAGACTTTTAGGCCACAATGTGCTGCTTTGTGACCATGCCTATTGTTAAAAGTGCTATACAAGTCAAACTGAACTGAAATTTCAGGACAATAGCATTTGGGAATATACAGTAAATGTGACGCATGGCAAGTAAATGGCGTATGGTGGCTTGATGATGTGAGGAATGACCTATGAGCTGAAACAGGATGATGAACAATGGCTGTGATGCAAAGTCCAATCAGCAGGGAGGAAGGGCTACACCTGTTTCCTGTTCCTGAAAGGAAGTCAGCTATTGAGTCAGTTTTAGGAAAGCTAACCTGCTCACGGCTGGTTCATCGTAGTACCCCTGTGTGAATGTCTATTTATGTCTCATATGGGTATATTTTTGGTAGCTTCAACAACAGTGAATGGATAAGTAGAACAGTAGGGGACTTCCATTCGAGGTTCATAAATAAGGCTGCAAAATTTCTTAGACACATACAGTAGGTTATACTGTACACTCCAAAGCATTACTGTAAGTGTGGCATGATGCAGTACAATTTATAGAAATCTAGAAACATAAGTGTTCTTTAGCTTCTCCGTTTGGGGGAACCCTTAAAAATATGCAGGGTCATAGAACAGATTGTCTTCTTATTGGTTTCTGAGTAGTGATGGGAGTCAATAACCATTCCTTAATCGATTATCGGATTGAAAGCAAACAAAAAAACAATGAACGATTAATTGTTTTACCTGCAGAATACAACACTTCTTGCACTCGTTGTGTTTCCTGATAATCAATCCCACCACTGTATAACAGGAGTCATTTTACACGACCGTGTTATGAGCGTGCATACTGTAGTTTTGGGCATTATACACTATAATGGGATTATAAAATGGTTTAAATAGTTAACAATTCCTAAAAGATGAAGTTGCAAGAACCTTTCCCCCAGAACCTCTCCTGTGTATGTTTAAGGTACAGAATGGTTTGGTACTAGGTATGTGTTTATTTCCAATGCGAATTCTGAATACTCTGAACACCTTGACTGCCAAAGGTAGCCAACACAAGTTTGAAAAGAGTAAGAATAAGAATAAAACTCAGCTGATTGTCCCTTTTTTTAGGTGCTCCTGTTGCTCCTGTCATAGTCACCACTTCGAACCCCAGCGTAAAAGTGGAGGAACACACAGGTGAGAAATGAGACCCAATGTAACACAAAACTCTATCCAATCATCATCATAATCATCATCATCATCATCATCATTATTATTATTATTATTGATATCAGTCTATCATTGTAAAAATATTTCTTTTTCCATTGTAGAAGCCAGTCTTTCCTGTGATTTTAAGACAGAGAAAGATCAGAATCCTCGCATCGAGTGGAAGAAAAAGGACAAGGACACCTCCTTTGTCTACTTCAATGGGAGCTTCACAGGTGAATACATACTGCTATGTAGAAAATAACCGTACCATTAGGTCGTACCATAGGTATGTACAGTTAATTTCCTATTGTTTTGTTCGTTTGTGAGATATACCCAACCATGACTCTCATATGTACTTGTAGAACATCCCAAGGGCATTAATATGGAGTTGCTTCCCTTCTTCTTCTATCAAAGATTCCACTTTCCAGTGAAAGCTTACCACTAGATTTAGGTTTGATGTGCTTTTGGAATAGATGGATGGATGGATGTACAGTACTTTTAATCAACAAAAGTTTAGCCACAATACCATAAGTAAATTCAGATACCGATGCTGGCTCCAAAGGCATTCCAGTTAATCCCAAAGATGTTCATACTGTAAACGCTCACACGCTGATTCACACAATGTGGGCAATTTGGGAAACTCAGTTAGCCTAATCAGCATTTCTTTGGACTGTGGGAGGAAACCGGAGTACGCGGAGGAAACCCACCAAGCACGGGGAGAACATGCAAACTCCATATGCACACAGGCGGGAATTGAACCTGGAATCTGGAGGTGGAAAGTGACAGCTAACAACTAAGCCACCTGGCCACCCATACGTGACCCGGTCTGTGAAAACGCAGCTAAAGTTAATTTAGAATCCGTCTTCTAGGGTCTCATATAATGGTGATGGTCAGGTGTCTGTATGGTATATATTGTACACTTGGAATCATCAATCATCATCCTTTGTTTCACAGAACATTTTGTGGGACGTGCAAGGATTGTAGGGGCGACAATAAAATTACAGAACGTGAGACTGACTGATGCCGGAGAGTATCGCTGTGAGGTCAGCGCTTCTGGTGACGAAATCAAGCTGGGAGAGGCCAATATTATTCTAAATGTGTTGGGTAGGAGACTCTCTTTGTGTTATTTGTGTTTCTCACTCACATATTGTGTACACATCACCATTACTCTTTAGCATCTTCTCATTACAGATTGTTCTTATACAGTAAATCACCTGAAGCTTGCATGTCTTTAATGCTTTTCGAATATTTGCTTTGCTTCCTCTGTCTCAGTACCTCCACACACCCCGTCCTGTGAGATCCCGAGCTCTGCGCTGACCGGATCTGTAGTGGTGCTGCGCTGTGAGGACAAGCAAAGCATTCCTCCTGCAAGATACACGTGGTACAAAGACAAGAAGCCTGTCTTTCCACCACCTCATGGCAATGCCACTTACTCTGTCAGCAAGGAGACAGGCATTCTTGTGAGACACATTCTTGTATTTTTTTTTTAACAAGTTATCATAGGCCTCAGTTGTTTCCCCTAAATGTACTGTATGTGTGTGTGTGGGTGTGTGTTTGTGTTAATGATCCAGTTGAAATGAATGTGGTTGTTCTTTAGGCTGCTTCCATTAATGGTTTGGCACAGAATTCCCTTCCTGATGTCACCCTCACATTCTATCCAGGAATGGGAAATACTTTTAGGACAGTGGTTTGTACCTTGGCTGGGAATCAAACCCAGGCCTCGCACACAGTGGGCAAGAAGTCCACCAATGCCCTAGAAATAAGCAATTCTAAGATAATGTATTTTTTCCATACCTTAAACTACCTTTACTTCACTCCAACTTCAAATGTCCAATACTTTTTCCCCCCTATTGTGACCTCATAGAAAAAGAGCGCCTCCCCTGGCTTGTTGCTCAGCTCTGCACCTGGTACAAACCCAAACAGCCTTAGAGAGCAAGAGTGATAAGAGACATGACTAACCTCTCTAAATAGACTCTGACATCTCGACTGTATGGTGGTGTAGTGGTTAGCAATGTCGACGTGCATCTTCAGGGCCTGGGTTCGATTCCCGGTCAGGCTCAATTGCTGTCTCTGTGTGCATGGTTTGCGTGTTCTCCCCGTGCTTGGTGGGTTTCCTCCCAAAGACAAGCAGATTAGGCTAATTGATGTTCCCAAATTGCCCATAGTGTGTGAATTTATGTATGTGTGCCCTGCGATGGATTGGTGCCGTAAGTCTCCTGGGATAGGCTCCAGGCCCCCTGGATACAGGACAAAGTGGTATAGATGTTGAGTGAGTGAGAGTAAATAGGATGGACTACTCAGTATCTGCTGCTAACATATTCATGATGTCTCTCTCTTGAATAGACATTTCATACAGTTACCATAGCTGACACGGGACTGTACCACTGTGAGGCCAACAATGGGGTAGGAAAATCAAAGAGCTGTGTAGGAAATCGCATGACAATCGGTGAGTGCATGCTTCTGTGTGTGTAAGCTCAGACATACCCAAATACATATCCATGATGTTCCCATGTGCTTATTATTATTGAATCAGTCTTTTTGTCTTTTTGTCTTTTCTCGTCCCACTCTCTCAGACGATCTCAATGTTTCTGCGATTGTAGCCGGGATTGTCATTTTGTGCCTGATCATAGGGTTATGCACTCTCGGGGCATGTTATGCACACCGACATGGCTACTTCAACCGTAAGTTAAAAAAAAATCAGATTTTTTTAGATTCTGTATGCGTACCGTAATCCCAAATTTATGTAGAGTTTGCCAGTAATATCATTATTTGTTAAATAAGTTTAAATAACTTTTGAGGTGCTAAATAAATATCGGCAAACCTTCCCTTAACCCCGCAGAAATCATTAAAACGACTTCTTTTGTCGTCAGCCAGATACACTCCCTGCATTTTGATTTAAGCACAAATCACCGAGCTCTCAGTTCGGGTATTTTACTTATATGTTTGGCCTGTAGTGACGTTAAACATGCCTGCTTTTTATTAGCGCCACGGTTAGAGAACATATGAGACAAACTGGTTTTAAACTTCCCACAAGAAGAATAAACATACATTGACCTGTCCATACATCTTTGAAGGTTCCGTTTTCATAGTGTACTTGCCTTTTTTGGAGTAAGCCATGCTGTGTCGCATTTCTGTTTCGTAAGGATTTGTGTGCTTTGTAAGTGCATTATGGTAGTTTCTATGCCTTCCTTAGTTTCTATGCATATAGCCACGCCCACTTACAGGGAATAAGTACTATGCTCATCCAAAAAAGTGCTAGATGATCTGGCACAAAACTCTTTATAACTTCACTTCTCATCATTTTGATTTCTTTTATGGCACAGGTTTAACTTCAGGCAAATATAGAAAATAAAATTCTGTCATGCCAGACAGACTCGGCTGGACAGACAGACAGACATATGGACACACAGACAAAAAAAAATAATTGAAAGAGCGAGTTCTGACCAATGTACAGACAAAATCTTTACTTAATTTATATAGATAATGTAAATCACTTTAACCTCTTCTTCTAATCAAAATCAGATAAAAAGTATAGTAATTACGAGAAGCCTAATTGTACTAGTGAATGAAATTTTAGGTTAATTCCTATGGAATAATATCAAAAATGTTTTAATCTGTTTTTTTTTTTCTTTTTTTTTTCTTTCACTGTAACCTCTTCATGACAGGACACAGAGGAAGGTAAGCTTGATTTAGAGTCTGCTTTTGTATGTGTATGTGTGTATGTGTGTGTTTTATTGTCTATCAAACTAAAGTCTTTAACACTTAAAATGTTTCATGAGTTTATGTACAGTGTATATATATATATAAAATAAAAAACACTTATATATAAAAAATTA
>JAOTQY010000025.1:3296379-3308921 GCA_026413445.1 Dolichallabes microphthalmus | reverse complement strand
CCAGTGAAGGGAAACTGTAACACACACACACAGACACACACACACACACACACACACACACACACACACACACACACCACTCCAATATAGAAACCATGTTCTTTGACATTTCTTGACTATTGGTTGATTAATGATGGGGAGTGCATTGAAAACTTGCATATAAATCAACCTGTATACTAACTGTGCAGCTAAAGTTATAAAAGCATACTTAAAACCTGCTGAGTATTATAGCAGCTTGTGTGTCCTGGTGATCTGAGATGAATGAATGATGAATGAATTCAATGGGTTTTAATATGGGCTCATTTACTGAGTCACTGTTTCAATCTGTCCCAGCCAAATACTAATAGATTCCAATAGATTCACATCTAAGTAGCTTTTTATTTATTCTATAGATGCTCTCATATAGTTTCCTCTCATATAAAAAAATTTCTGTCCAGTCCAGCTCAGACAGATGGTACAAATACATAAACAAGAACATTTTATAAGTCATTCACTTTAAAAACACTCACACCAATGACTTGTATGCATGCCACAGCACCTAATGCAGCAAAGGTGTCTTTGTAGTTTTTAAAAAAAAAACTCATCTTCTAGCCCAGCTTTTCAGATAGATACACAGTGTGCCAGCGTTGTGTCCTGGACCCAGTGTTGGAGGAGTGGGAACTGTAGTGCTGGTTCAAGGTTCATTGCAGTCACCGTCATAAGGGGCACTTTGGATCCCAAACCTGCATTGCCTTGCTTCAGACAATGAATAGCTGAATTTACAGTCAAAGCTTGCTTCTAGTCGAAGCCAGTCTTAACAGGCACCCTGGACGCACATGTCTATCAAGGGTCGTGGCCGATCTTTTGTGTGACAGCGGTCATGGGGCAAAACATAGCCGTCATGACTCACACAGCGCAGCATACGTTTCCGAAAGCCTCGGCCACAAGTCTTAGAACAGGCGGACCACGGACCAACTACCCAGGATTGGCAGGCGTGTATGGTACAAGGCTGAGAGGAAGGCGGGCGCAGTTCCTCTGGACAGTCTTGTGATGGTCGACCCTGGGTGTCTTGACAGAGGATGTCCCTCTTCTGAACACCTTCATCACAGGTCTGTGAGCAGGCTGACCACTCGCCAACTACCCAGGATGAGCAGGTGTGTATGGTACAAGTCTGAGAGGAAGGAGGACGCAGTTTCTCGGGACAGTCTTGTGATGGTCGACCTTGGGTATCTTGACAGAGGACGTCCCTCTTCTGAACACCTTCACCACAGGTCTGTGAGCAGGCTGACCACTCGCCAACTACCCAGGATGGGCAGGCGTGTATGGTACACGGCTGAGAGGAAGGAGGACGCAGTTCCTCGGGACAGTCTTGTGATGGTCGACCCTGGGTGTCTTGACAGAGGACGTCCCTCTTCTGAACACCTTCACCACAGGTCTGTGAGCAGTGTCCCCATTCACCTAGTGTCCACTCTGCTCCTCCTGCTTCTCCGATGGCATTGATGGGACGGCGGTTTGTGGAAGCAGGACGCGGGGCAAAGTAGCTGTATTTTACACGGGGCCGAGGGGAGTTGCCTACAGATAGAACCTGGACTGTCAGTGGCTCTGGAAGAGGAGCAAAGCTACGGAGGCGCTCAAGGGAGGCTGAAGAACCACTGTAGCGCAGAAGTGACCCTTTAAGGAAGATGTCATGCTCCAAAGGTGTAAGTTTGTAGTCACCGTTTACTAGGTAGGTACCATCTTGCCGGCGGACAGCCAGGTAGCTGTTGTCAGGTTGACGACCATTGGCTCGCTGCTTGACATCGAGGTGGGTGGCACCTGCAGGGATTGTCACAACATCCTGATAGCCGCGTCTAAAAAAATACAACATACAGGTCATTTTTGGAGCTTGGGGTTTGGTAAATAAACAAGGAAACTTATTTATAACTGCTTGCTTACCTTGCATACTCCAAGAATCCAGAGACTTTCTTGCAAGTTGATCCATTCCCTCCACACACACCACATTTATCAAAGTGCTTATCTGAGCCAATGACTCGGTCACATCCAGCCTTAACGCATTGGCCTTGAACACAAACAGAGGTGGAGTCGGGGGTGCAGGGAGTTCCATCTTCCACCTGAGGGCAGCAGAGAGTAAGTATTATGCCTTGTTGCTGACCTTCAGTTACAAGCTGGATTTTTATGTTATTTTTAATATTTATGGTAATTACATGATTGAAATATGTCCAAAGCGTTCATACATACCTTTGGCTTAAGGATAAAGAAGTATCCTGTGCCCTTTGCTCTGCAAACCAGCTTACAGCGGTCCTTGGGTGATACACCAGCATATTTTGGTACCCATTCAACACCCTCACTTGAGCCAAATGTCATGTGGGAGGAAATATCGTTGTGGGCCAAACACTGCTCTTCACGGAAAGTTAAACCTGAACAGAGGATCAAAAAGTAATGAAATTAACAGGTTAAAAAGACAATCTATCATCATCAATCATGTCAAATTATTGAATTACAACTCTCACCATTGCTGTCAGGGCAGGCTTCTGTATTGCAGGATCGATACTGGACTCTTTTACCCTCGCAGTATTTGCCTTCGTTCTTGGGCACTGGGTTGTCACATTTCCTAAAAGAGTACTGCACACCACCACCGCAGGTACGTGAGCACTCACCCCATTCTCCCCAAATTCCCCATCCACCATTGACGGAGGTCTGTTGAACACCAGAGGGAGAAACTGTTAAATTATCTAACTGTCATCTCGTTTCTAATGTAAACACTGCACCAAATGGTCCTTACCTTATGAAGGTTTGCTTCACCACTGCTCAAACAGTGGCCTGCCACACAGTATCTGTCAAGCCCACATGGAGTTCCATCAGCCCATGGACTGTTCTTGGTTTGGCACACAAGAAGACCATTTGCATTAGTGGCAGTGCACCAGAGAGCTGAACAGGTGGTGCCCGGGTCAGGGCAATGCAGTGACTCATTACCAAATGTGAGTTGGCACTGATTGTCAGCACTATACTTTGAACCTGGCAGGGCTTGTGGTAATTCTTGAGGTTTCTGTGGCTTGTCAAGCAGACACTGCCCGTGGCCATTATCCAGGAAGGTTGTGATCATCAGTGCACTGCATGGAGACCAGGGATGCAACTGGTTCAGATTGCAAAGAGTTGATGCCATCAGGTGGGAGTTGAAGGTTTCAGCATTGATATTAGTACACTGCTTGGCATCATCATGGGGAATGTTGAACACATGACCTACAGGGCAATGAAATCATCTATATGAGATTTGGAATGTTTTACAGTATAATTTGTACTTTTTGTTGTCATTGACTTATTGGCAAAAGACATTAAGGAGACATCATACCAAGCTCGTGTGCAATAGTGAAAGCTGCCTGCAGTCCATCATCCTGTACGATGGAGCAGCTTCGCTCTGGATCACACACTGTGCCAACGTCAGCCATTCCTAATGTGTCACAAGAGTGAGCACCACATAGATCCTAAAGAAGGGAGAGTGAACAATATAAAAACATGCTATTTCAACATCAAATTTCGTAAATTCAGTTATTACTGAATATATATTTTGTAGACTATTCTTACTCGTCTTGTAACCAGGATGGCGGTGTCATAATGTTCTGGGTGACGATCGCTGGGAGGATTATGCTGCTTTTGCCACTGGCAGAAGTTCCTCAAGGTGAGGGCGGCATTTTTTGAGACATTTGGTCCATGTTCTTTCATTTTTATCACCATAAGTTTTACCACAGAGAGTGTAATAGAGTTGTGAATAGTTGGGTGGCGGTAAATGCGGGAAGCTACTGCCATTAGGGTTAGCAGGTAAGATTCCACATTATTTCCATGAAACTCAGACATTGAGACATCTGCCACAATCATGATTTCCAAATATCGTGGGATGGACACAAATCGACGGGTCCGATGATGTGCTGAAACAAAGAGAGGATATGGATACTTATTGTTAAAAAAAAAGAAAAGAAAAGCAGAACTTGATTGATTGATCAGTGGCAATTGTTTCTTTTTCAGAGGCTTCACATTGGTGAAAATAACTAATAGGAAATTTGGATTAATCAAAAAACAAACAAACAAAAAAAAAAACTTCCCAACAGTGTTTGACTGATGATACTTATATTTGGTAACCTAGTAACCCAGTGTAAGGATCAATCCAATGACGGAAACTTCAAAGCACTTTTTGAAGTCGCTGCTAATAAGCGCATCTGCCAAACGCCTACATTCATTCTTACATTATCGAAGAATTTGTCTATGGCGTAAGAGTAGCAGACTGCGCGCGCGCTGTCCTCTTTTAACGGCTCACTTTCAAGTAAACCTACGTCATAAGGTACACTGACGCCTTTGACCGCAGTCCTCCCGCGGGAGAAGTGTGCAGAAGCTGACCTGCGCAACGCGCGCGATCGGGAGGCGAGTTTCCACGTTTCACCAGCAGCTCTCAGACCCTCCCTCCTACGCAACGACTGAGCTCTACCCACCCTCCTCTTTTCTCCCCCTCTCGACCATTTAACCCTAACATTACCCGTAGCATGTTGGCTTAGTTCCCTTAACCAGCTTGGATTTTAATGCACATGCTGCTACACTGTGATGCTCTGTTGAAGCGCAGTAGTGCGTCTGCCTTAACTTTGGCACTGGTTCGATAGATGCAATGTCAGTGAAAGCAATATTTGAAGTGTGAAAGGTTTTACACCTACCTTGGGACTCATTAGGAGTTGAGACCGGCTTCGTCTCATGGTGCGCAGGGATTTTCTCCTCGTCCTCGCTGACGCCGCACTTAGTGCCACCGACCTCTCCATGGAACTGCCGGTTTCTCCGCTGGATGGTGTGCACGTCCCTGCTAGACAAACCGCTTTCACCGGTGACATTCGCGGGCTGAATGAAATAATCTTCACCACCATAGCTGAAGCCACCCCTCAGTCCATGACAGACGTTCAGAGCGACTGCGGAGCTCTTGTCCCGGTTCACGGTTCCCGTGTAAAAGCAGCGCGCCTCCGCCGAGCTGTCAAACCCCCGCCGGCCCTCCGGCTTCCCCACCACATGGAATACAAACCCGGGCGCCAGGAAAGTCTGATCCGGCACCACCTCCAGCACCATCCGTTTCCCAAAGATGTCCAAGCGATAGAAAAGCCCCCCTGAAGCCTCTTCAGAAGTTCCAGGCGCTTGGAGTTGAACCGGTATCACCGTGGTTTCTTCCCACGCGCTTTGCGCCGCGGTGGCGCACAGGGCAGCGGTTAAGCTCAGCGCAAAACGCAGAAAAAACATCATAATCCTTCAAGAAAGGAACACTTTCACGAACTGGCAAAGTCCTGGTGCGTAAACTGGAATTTCACAGAAATCTAATAGATACTACTACAAGTAATAATAATCATAAAAATCCAGTGCAAACTCTATATTAGTACCAATGTGGAAAAATAAATAGCCAAAATATGCGCCTGGTGAGTTTTCTTGCCTTTTTTAAATTTATTATTATTATTTTTTTTTTTTTTAAAAGAAGATGCAGATTAGTTCCTATTCAGCATTTCAGAGTAGAGTCTCTTCTCCCGGACGGGACACTTTCTCACCCTGTCTCTCTCTCTCTCCTTTTCTCTCAGGTTCGAGCAGAGCCCCGGCTGGCTATATATCCCCCAGCAGCACCACCCCTTTCCTGGAGTCCTTTTGATCTGGCGGCTACGAAATCTCGTGCGCAACCAAACGCAGCAGAGGCCTGGCTGCCAGCCACAATAATTAATCACAGTAGAGTAGGACGATGCTGGCCTAGAACCTAGAACACTCTCCTACTTCCCACACACATACACTCTCTCTCCCTCTGACTCTTTCAAGCATATTTAACTTTTGGGATTTGACCATTTATGTATATATTTATGTATATGTATATATTAAATAGGTTGCCAAATACATTTGTAAATCAGTTATAAAAGGTTATGTCATAGCACTTCACATTTTATTTTATTTTTTTGAAGTTAAACAGGGTTTGTCAGGACAGCTGAGGTCAGGTCTACGTGCAGACTGGAACAGAAGGGCTCTGCAGTCAGTGCAGCTGCCAAGCAGTTAAGGTGGAATCGCTTTGCTGAACCCTTCAAATGAGCTTCTCTTTCTTTATTTTTCCTCCTCCACGCCTCTCTCCCCCCATCCTCCACCTCGTCCTGCGTTAAAAAAAAGCAATTACGCAGAGATAACCTCTCATCTTCCCAATTATAACACGACTGACTGAATTAACTCATGAAAATAATGTGTGATGGACACAGAATGGAGAAAGACATAGCACAGGCAAGAACAAAATGTCTTAAAGGAAACATAAATTTAAACAAGGTGTCAAAAATCGAAGGTGTCAAAATGTCCGCAGTGCTCTCCGGGGCAGAACACACCGTGCCTTAAAAACGCACAATGAATCACACCTCACTCTTCTGTTACATCCGATGAAAGTTATATACGAGAGAACTTAAACAACAACAACAACAACAACAATTTTTTAAACCTGTGCCGAACCAAGCCTATGATCACGCGCGCACTGCAGGCGCATGCACCCAGAAACCCTAAAGCGACCAAGCTCATATATTTCGCTTATATTTACGGAAGTGTTTCCGAGAGTCATGAAATTGTAAATTATACGATTTGTTTCTGTGCCTGTGGAAGTAAAAAGACATCCTAATAGCTGCCCCGGTATTGCCCAACAGCTTTAAGAATGTCAGGTCCACCTTAAAAGCGCCAGGTCAGTCGAGCTCATGTTCTAGGCTATTCCTTAGCTGGCCACCAGATGGCACTCGGTGGTCATGCAATAATGTGTCGTATCAGGGTCGTCTCATTTGGCGCCAATACGTTACATTTACTGCATCTTATCCAGGGAGACTTACATTTATTAATTAAAAAAAATCTTATTACACATCTGAGTGCCTTGCTAAACGGTCCAACAGTGGCAACTTGGTGGTTGTGTACCTGGGATCTTCCAAACCGTAGTCCAATGCTTTAACCACTGAGCTACCCCTGGACCATTAGAATAACATGTTATGAACTAAATCGACAGCAATGCACAGATGTAAAAATAAATAAATAAATGTTTAAAATTTTACAAGGCGTCTTTCAGGGTCTATGGAGATTTACATTTACATTTCGGCATTTGGCAGATGCTCTTATCCAGAGCGAGTTACAAAAAGTTTACATCACTGGAAAGATACTTACACTGGGATACCAGGTTATTAACTAAGTGCCATCAGTCAAACAACTGGGAAGTTAATTTTTTTTTAAAGGGCTATTAGCTGCATAAAGGCTTAGTAATCAGGCATTACACCTACAGGGTTCGATTCTCATCTCAGGGGCTGTGTGCATGGAGATGCATGTCCTCCCCATGCTTGGTGGGTTTCCTCCCACAGCCCAAAGACATGCAGATTAGAAGTATTTGGCGTTCCCACATTGCCTGTAGTGTGTGTATGAGCGTGTGAATGTTGACTGAAAGTCCCACCATGGTGGTGAAATGAGAAGAAATACATTCCTGAACTCAATTTAGCCTAGTTGGACTACAGCGTTTCCTAGCTGGATGGATGGAGCTGTCTAAATTTGCTCTCTGTGTAACCATTTCCAACCTTTTCCATCACCAAGCTGTCACTACTGGGACATTGAGCAACACCCTCTAAAATAGTGATTATCAACCCTGGTCCTGGAGAAGACCATTTCTGCATGTTTTAGTGCTTTATCACATCCACTTTCGCTCAAAATAGGCTGTAAATTAGCCGATTAGTCAAATCAAGTGTGCTGGAATTTAAGAAAACCAGGACCAGGTTGAGAATTACTGCTTTTAAAAATGTAATTGTGCAACTGTGTCCTGTCTCAACTGTAATTTGTTTTGGCTATGAGCATAAATTGTGTTAAATGAGTAAAATCTAACATTTAATATAACATAATTATTAATAAACTCTCACTTGTTGGTCTACATCTAAGG
This sequence comes from Dolichallabes microphthalmus, assembly GCA_026413445.1. Classification (NCBI taxonomy): domain Eukaryota; kingdom Metazoa; phylum Chordata; class Actinopteri; order Siluriformes; family Clariidae; genus Dolichallabes; species Dolichallabes microphthalmus. The sequence goes on along the minus strand of JAOTQY010000025.1, from coordinate 3,301,006 downwards.
TTTCTACCTAAAGGTCCAACATACAGGAAGGGTTGCCCTTAAACGTTTAAAACCTTAACAACGTTTAAGAAAAGATGAAATATAATGAGTTAGTAGTCACTAAAAATTACATTAGAACTTGTCACAAAATACCAAGGTTCAGTTCATGACTGCACTGGGGGCCACAACCACAGCTACTAGGCATCAGCGATCCACAAGATGGCATTACTACTTCACATATGTTTCTGCAGGGTTTCACAGTGTTCATGTGTAGCACTTGGCCTAACACCATTTGTGTACTTAAAGTTGTGTAGGAAGAAATAATCCTGGTAATGTGTTTAGAGTCACTGAAAATACTTTTTTTTTTGAACAGGAAAAAGTTTATTCCTGCAGAGTATTTAAACAAGACATACTGTACAAGAGAAAACTAGTGCTTTTTAACCTTGGAAATGCTGAATGTAGAACTTGTTGCGTCATTAAGGTGCAATACTATTTTCTTAACCCAATCAAAGTAATGATTACTAGGTCATAATTTACACTTTATTTTACATACATTTCTTACAAATATTCTTAAGTGACAGCTGAGCAGTTCAGGCTTAAGGGTCTTGTGCAAGATAACAACAGCGGTTGTCTTCAATCCCAACTTATAAAATTATAACTATTTACTTAATGAGTTCATTACAGTAGAGTTCAATGAACTTATTTCACAAATGAATATTACCCATGGCATAGCCAGGTTATTTCCATCAACAAGGTGTGAAAGGTGTTTCTCTTATGAGCCCATCCTGATATGATTTCAACATGAGATTTGTACAGTGCAGTATTTCCCCCATTTGTTAAGCAAATATTGCCGTCCCATCTGTCTAAAATGATGTCAGAACTGGCGTCCGGTCCATGATGCAATGTGCCTTATAGGATATATCATTTTCATTCAGTACAAAACATGTTTGTGTATGATCAGAGGTGTTATCGTCAAACATAAATCATGATTACTAGGTGATTACACATTTTAGTATACAATATATAGTACACAGTGTGTATTATGGTGTTTGAGACACTTTATGTAAAATTCTTAATGGATTAAGAATTTTATCATTCAGAGCTTAAAAAGTCAGAGCTTAAAAGCCCGAAAGAACGACTTACAGAAAGTATATTTGTCCTTAACTTTATAAACACCTTAAATCTGTTGATGCGTATTTGAATAAATATTTGAATACAGTATATAATGCTGTGAAAAAGTATTTGCATTTTTGGCATACTTCATTTTAATATTATACAAAGATAACTCTTTTTTTTTAAATGATGATTTCATTTATTAAGGGGAAAAGGCCTTCCACAGGCCATAGCCCATCTGCTCACTCAATAATGAACTGTGATTAACCACATTTTACGGAAAGCTGTGTTAAATTTCACTTGCCACATCCAGGCCTGATTACTGTCAGACCTCTTCAATCAATAAGTCACTTAAATAGAACCTGTCTGACAAAGTGAGCATACCAAAAGATCTCAAAAAAGCAAAACATCATGCTGCGATCTAAAGAAATTCAAGAACAGATGTGAAACATGACATGTATCAGGCTGGAAAGGGTTACCAAGCCATTTCTAAGGCTTTGGGACGCCAATGAACCATGGTGACAGCCATTATCCACAAATGGAGAAAACTTGGAACTTGGTGAACATTCCCAGGAGTGTCCGGACCAAAAATACTCCAAGAGCACAAAAAAAAAAAAAAACCGACTCATTCAGGAGTTCATAAAAGAACCCAGAACAAGATCTAAAGAACTGCAGGCCTGACTTGCCTTAGTTAAGGCCAGTGTTCATTTAAAAAAAAAAAAAACTTTGATCATCCCCAGGACTTTTCGGTAAATATTCTGTGTGCTGATGAAACACAATTAGAGGTTTTTGGAAGGTGTGTGTGTCCTGTAACATCTGGTGTAAACCTAACACAGCATTTCATAAAAATATCACCATGCCAACAGTCAAACATGGTGGTGGTAATGCAAAGGTCTGGGTGATCTGGTCGACCATAAATAATGGAACCATGAATTTTGCGCTCCATCAGAAAATACAGAAGGAGAATGTCCGACCATTAGTTTGTAACCTTAAGCTCAAGCATACTTGGGTTATGCAGCCTGACGATGATCCAAAATCATCAGTTCTTGGCTGAATTAAACAGTTCTGCAGAGAAGATTGGGCCGAAATTCCTCCACACCAATGTGAAAGACTCATTGCCAGTTATCACAAATGCTTGATAGCAGCTGTTGCCACTTAGGATGGCACAACCAGTTATTAGGTTTGGCGGGCAATTACTTTTTCACAAGGAGCCAGAGGGATTTGTGCAGGTTTTTTGGAAATCATATTTCTTTAAAAACTGCACTTTGTATTTACTCATGTTATCTTTGTGTAATATTAAAATGTGTTTTATATGCAAATAAATGTAACCAATCAGAAAGGGGCAAATACATTTTCACAGCATTGAAAAGGTATGTGCACACACACACACATACACACACAGCTGTCATACAGTTAATACTGTACATGTTATGTAAAACTTATCTTATTGACCTACCGTGCCATCCAGAAGTATTGGCACCCTTCATAAAATGAGTTGAAAAATGAAATGAACACCACACGTTCGGTATAAAAGTTTTCCACTCAGTCATCATGAAAAACTGCTTATCTATGCTATATCAAATTTTTTTTAATCAAAACCTCAGCTTTTATCTGTTCAGTGTGTGAACTTCACCAGATGTCAATGAAACTACACTTGGTGCCATGTGTTATGCTTTTTTGTTATGCTTTACTTTACATGAAGAAAAATACAGGACGGCATACAGGACAAATGCACTTGATACTCCGTTGTAAATTTTTTTGAGGTGGTTCAGTGATGATTTCTACAGTAGGGCAGGGTGTGTTATGTTGCTGAAGAGTCCCCTGCAATCAGGGAATCATTACTGTTGCCATGAAGGGGTGTACTTGGTCCATAATAATGTATAGTTAGGTGGTACATTTCAAAGTAGCATCCACAATAACATCAGGACTAAAAGTTTCCCAGCATAACATTGAGCAGAACATCGGTCTGCTTTGCCATGCTGGCTTGCCACCTTTTCATAGTGCATCCTAGTACCAACCTGGCCATCCATATGCTGTAAAAGTAAATGTGATTCATCAGAATTCACCAGGCCACATTCTTCCACTGCTTCATGGTCCAATTCTAATGCTATTATATTATAATGCTATTATAATCAGTGTTAACTTTTTCAGCAATTTTGCTTCTTGAGATGCGTCTAGCCATCAGAATTTACCCACAATTTACCGTCTAGCCATTTCAAAGTAAGCAGATCCTTAAGCTTGCCCTCTTTTCCTGCTACCAAAGCATAGACGTCTGGAACTTCTAGTTCACACTTCCTAATATATCCCAGTCTTGACAAGTGCCATTGTAAAAAGATGTTATTCACTACCTCTAGGTCTTTTTTCATAAAGGGTCAGTGTGTGATATGAAGACTATGAGAGTTGGCACACATAAAATCAGTAATGATGCTGAGAATAGCAGAATATCAATAGAATAAAACACCATAGAACTGAATTTACTCTTTATTGTACTTCAGTTGTCTCAGCTGGCTTAAATTGTGTGAAATGTGGACGTGATTATAGACAGATAAATAGTTATAAAGTCCAGCTGGCTGAGTTCAACAAGGGCGTCTACATCCAGAACACTTCTTTTTGTTGTTGAATGGGGTGGACTGAAACCGAATGATGTTGACCAGCAAAGTAAGAAAATACTCAGATTATGAGATTTTATCACACCACATTGATTCGATAGAAGAAAATAACTGGTTTTGTCTTTTTAAAAATATATTCTTGGTTGTGCAACAGCATACAAATGTGATTCTATATAGAATATGATTGTGCAAGGAATTTTAGAAAGCCAAGAAAGAACAAATTAAATATAGAGATTTTATATACATATTCTGACAAAAGACTTGGAAACAAACAACAAAATGTATTAAAAAGGAAATTCTCTGCTTAGTCATATATTTATGTTCTTGTCAAATACAAAAAAACAATAAATAAATTCATCAAGATTTTTACATACCAGTTACACACACAATAAATTATGATTTCAGTGCTGTGTTTTTTTTTTTGTCATTCAGCAAAGGCATTTTCCCATGACGATGATCAGACAGTACTGCATATATAAGAAACAGAAGCTAAAATCTCAGGGCCTCAATTAAGTTTGACCTGAATTTTAAACAATTTCAAAACAATTCCACTTTGTGTTCTCAATATGAATGCATCAAAAAACCAAATTAACGTTACAATTTGCAGTGGCCTTTTTAAGTACTCCCAACTCAACTGTGCTATTGTCAGACAAACTCAAATTCATTATACATTAACATGAATATTTTCAACTTTTCTTCGATTTTTGTAAATTCATTTGAATAAACTTAATATTCAAGGCTAAAGGAATACAAAGGCACCATCAGGTTTAAAACCCTCATCTCCCAGTTACAAGGCAAGCATTTGTATTATCATTATTATTATTATTATTATTATTAATAATTCAATTAAATTCAATAAAATTTTATTTGTATAGCGCTTTTAGCAATTGTCATTGCCTCAAAGCAGCTTTACACAGTCAAAAGAA
>JAOTQY010000025.1:3280052-3291747 GCA_026413445.1 Dolichallabes microphthalmus | reverse complement strand
CCATGCACACAGAGACGGGAATCGAGCCTGCCCCGGGAATCGAACCCAGACCCTGGCGGTGCAAGGCGACAGTGCTACCCACTACACCACCGTGCCGCCCTTAACTACATTTAGATTCATTCTTTTCCAAATGAATTTGACCACAAAGAGGACGGTGTTTTCCTACCTCTTTTTAGTGAAGTTTCCAGCCACTTTTACGCAGCCTGTGCCGTCACCACCGCAGATGCCACATTTGTCGTGATGTAGCTTGGATCCTATTATACCATCGCAGCCAGTGCGCACACACTTCCCTTTCACACACACCGAGCTGCTGTAGGGCCTGCACTCCGTCCCATCTATCACCTAGGGGAAAAAATTGCTTTCATTACTACCTACCAAAAGCTAAACAGATCTTTTCTCTACTCCAGAAAAGTTTGATGAGCATTCCATTGAATAAGTATTTATTTCCATTTTAGTTTAGAGCTGGCTTGAGTATTTCAGAAACGGCTGAACTCCTGGGATGCCCCTAATGTCACTGAATGGTGTGGAAAAGAAGCAACATCAACTGAACAGCAGTTCTGGATGTGAATGGTCAGACTAGTTCACGCTGGTCAGAGGAACGCTATGGCACCTCAAATTACTATGCTTCAAAGCATCGTAAGCAGAAAAGCATCTCGGGACAATCAAATGTTGGAGCAGATATTAGCTACAATGTTTAAAAGAAATGAAAAAATCACATCAGTAGTGCTGTCAGTCAAGAACAGGAATCTGATGCATCAGTTGGCACAGGTTCACTTAAACTGCACAGTTGAAGACTGGAGTAAGACCAGATGTTTTTCCAAATCTTGACCTATCCAGATTAGATAAGCCTGTTCCTATTGTAACCTCAGATTCATGTTCCTGTAGATGAGGCCTCAAGGTTCAGCATGTTGTGCATTTTTAGATTTTCTTATCACCACGGTTTCTATAGAGCTACCATATACTGTACGTTCCATACCATAGCTACCACAGTCAACTCAAACCAGGTGTCAAAAAAGGTAAGATAAATATAGATTTAGTGTAATTTAACAGTCTTAAAGTAACTTTTTTTTTCCAGATATTGGGCTGGAATGGCATTTTTCAGATTAAATTATGCAGAACTTACCCTTTGTGAGAACACGACATAGTAGCCTGTGCCTTTGGCTCTACAGGTTAACTTGCACATGTCCTTCGGTAACACACCTGCGTACTTGGGCACCCACTCGACAAAGGTCTTCACTCCTTTAGGGTCTGTCTGAGGCCCGTTCCTTGACTCGCACTGTTCCTGTCTAAAATTCTTATCTAATTCAAAGCAGAAAGTCACATTAGTGTGTATGTGTGTGTGTGTGTGCAAGATGGGAATATATGATAGCTTTCGCAAGACTTTTGTATTAAAGAAAAAGGTCTTAAAGAAACAAATGTTTTCCTTTTGGTTACTGAGAATAAGGTTAGGGTGAGATGTAGATATTTATTTTTAATGCAGATAATTTAGGTGTAAGTAGCTAACAGGTGGTAGAGATCTGTATGTCTATATATTTATACTACATATGGCTAGATGATGTGCCGTTGCATGTAATCTTGGTGAAATATGCTTCGCCATATGTGTGCACTGTTTATACTGTATATATACTGTATATGTGTAAGTGCTGGCTCTCACTTCGCGCGGGGCACGGGGTGACGTTACAGGACCTGTAGATGGCTCTCTTTCCCGTGCAGTATCGCCCATTGTTGCGAGGAGGGGGGTTGTTGCAGAGACGCTGTGTGAACTGCACGCCGCCTCCGCATGTCCGAGAGCAAGCACCCCACGGCCCCCAGGAACTCCAGCTACCGTGGTTAGAGGTCTGAGATAAAAACAGAAGGAAAGGGAGTACCTAAGTTAATATGAGGAATTGAAGCAGAAAGTTAAGTTCAGTTAACTTTATTTGTCACATTTACATTTCTGCACAGAGAAATTCTTCATTCTTTATCCAAGATTTGTTCGCAGGCCGTATGAGCCATTACACGCCGCCCCCCTGGAGCAGACAGGGTTAAGGGCCTTGCATCAAAGCCACCACTAGTGATGGGAAGTTTGAATCATTTTAGTGAGTCGGTTTTTTGAAACTCGTTCATCAAAATCTTTTGTTGAGTCATTTAGTTCATTTGATCAGAAATAAAATAAAATGTAGCATTTTCAATAAAAATGACTCCCAATACGTCTACATACACAAATTTTACAATGCAGCTAAGGACATATTATAATAAACAGAATGAGCAGCTCACCTCTCATATCTTCTAGTCCGAGTCGTTCATTCTTTTGAATCTATTGCACTGCTTAGCATCTATGGGAGTCACGTGACAAGAGAACGAACGACTCGGAGTAGACGAGTCACTGAAAACGAATCGCTCAATTCTGTTTCCTGTACTGCGATGATTTGCGTATGCGCGCCCAGTAGAAAATGATCGAATCACTCTCCGAGACGACTTGTTCTTCTGAGTCGCATTAAAGATTCGTTCAAAAAGAACGAATCGTTCATGAACGACCCATCACTAACCACCAACGCTCCACAACGGAGATGATGTTCTTTATTAGTAACAGGATAAGGATGCAAAAAAAAAAAAAAAACAAGAAAAAACTTGAATGCAAATGCAAATATTGAGAGTCAAATAGACCTCTTTATGCTGCGAGCATAAACCAGACCCGAAACAAACTGCTTCAAGATACTCTGACAAGAATTCACTGAACTTTGGATACCCGTGTTTTTGACATGGACGGAGGGAAAAGTAAACCTAAATCGCAACATGATATAAAATTGTTGTCTGTCCACCACACGGCCGTTTTCAATAATAAAATAAGGAAAAAAACCCAGCAACTAACAAAGGTTCCAAGGCATCTGCATCTGGATCTGCGGTGTTTGAGAGACAGTGAAGCACATTTTTCTGAAAATTGCTTAATGTCAAAAGAATTCAGCTACAGCAATAAGTAAGTTAAAAGAGTCTCAGAGAGATGTATTATGTAAGAATGTGCGCACACCCATTTCTGTTACTAATAAACAGAACACATAAGCCAACAACAGCTTGAAAACTGTCTTAACTGAGTGATGGCGCACTCCGAACATTGAAGACTGTAATGTACATTGAAGACAAATTTACCATAGGAAAAAAGGGGAAGTATGTACGTGTATGTGTATGTGTGAGCTTAAATGGGACGAGTTACATTTTCCTGAATCCTTAGAGCAAACAAATAGACATGAGGAAACACTCTCAAAGGGGACATTCTTCTTTTAAAGAAAATCAGTCTCTGTGACACTTAATAACCTACCAGACGAAAATACCCAAGCAGCCTGGAGAAGGGCAGACACGACATAAAAATTCCCCACGTCTTGCAGGATTAATCTGCTTGATATTATCCTGGCTACCTTAGGCTAGGAAAAAGGCCTTATGACTGCATCGTTACAGAGTTATGCACAATAACCAAGGGACAGATTGGTACTTGTAATTTATTCAATGAACTTCTTCGACCCCGTTCAGTTTCTTGTCTTATTTCACGTCACTGGAAGATTCTTCTCTTATTTCTATTGTCGCAACATAGTACTGTGTTAAAGAATACCCTCTCGTGCCAAGTTGCGCACGTTCCTGCTTCTCATACTGTATATTCGTTTCTCATATGTTCACGTTGAGAAAGCCCACACACCTTCACGCCTCATTTGACCTGCTTTCCTGCTTACACTTTTCCTAATGACATCTCCAGTTCATCTGTCTTCAACTGTCTGTCACTGGTTCCACCCCATCTTTCCTCACTTTAAATTCCTCCCTGCCCATGACCGTGCAATGTCTCTCTTAGGGTGTACTTTATTTCATCGAGTCTGTTACACTTTCGTTCTGATTCTTCGTCCCGAGTCTCTTTCTCACATTCCAGCCCGGGTTCACGCTGGGGCAACCACCCAGTTCTTCCTGGCGAGCTGTTGCATATTTGTTTAACACATCTAATCGTATATTTTCTCTGGTGCTCTTTCACTCCATGATCGCAGTATATCATGCTAAGTAACTCAACACAGCATTCCTAGTAATTTGAAATCTAATTGAAACAAAACAAAAAGAATTCCATATTCTTCCCCCAAACCCACCGAATAGTGCCTCTTGCGGGTCTTGTCGACACACTTCCCATGCAGACATATCCTGCCCTTGCCACACTGGGTGCCCTCTGCTGCTGGAAGCTTCTTGGTCAGACACACCATCTGGCCCTTCCTGATTACAGCACACCACAGACGAGCGCACACATCCATGCCTGGGCACACTGAATACTCAGGTCCAAAGGCTAGCTGGCATTGACGCATAGCGTCATAACTCTGACCAGGAAGTTCTTCAGGACCGAGCAAAGGACTGTGTGGCGTGTCGAGCAAACACTCCGCTGCAGTGGAAAAGAGAAAAAAATGTAATTGTTTCAGTCATCCAGCACATTTCTTTGAAAAGTTTCTGATAAATGATGAGATGCATTCATGATTATCGAAAACACACATTCCCTTAAATCCCCTCCGTTTGTTGTTGATGCAATTTGGAGAACAATGTGTCCATGAAAAGTTCTGTAGTTACAGATCACGTTTTTTCTAATACTGTTTTTTTCTTCTTTTCTTTCTTACTTTACATGTTTATCGATAAAATATTGCGTTAAAGTGTCACACCATTTCCATCATCAAAGAAGTCGGTGATGGTGGCTGAGGTGCAGCGGCTCCAGGGTTTGGAGGCGTCAATGGAGGTCAGGATAGAAGACATGAGTCGCTTGTCCTCTGTGGAACCATATCTCTCCTCGCAGAACTTTGAATCATCATGAGACAAGCCTAGAAGGTGCCCTGAAACATAATTATGCAAAAGAAATACATGACAAGCTGGGACTTTAATTGTGCAGAAGAACTCAACACAGTTATGAGGAAAAACTCTTTTTATTTCTCTATGGACTTATCCAAGTGTTTCACTATCCCAGTGCTTGGATACCATCAAGATAGAAAGTTTTCTCAGTGTTCCAGAGCCATGATCAGACTGCCTACTTCATGTCTGAAACCCTGGAACCCTGGCCTCCCAAGAACTCCTTTAATGGCCCAAATATGGTGACATTGCTTGGAGTGAGGGGAATGTGGCAATATCTCCCAGCCAAGTTCCTGTAATGTGCAAGTGGTGTTAATAAATGATTGTGTGTACAGTTCCCACAGACAGAAGCGTCGCTTGTGCACATTTTCGAAAGGTTATCCATAAATGTTCATGGGTCAGGCATTCCACTTGCTTAGTGTTCATAGGAATGACTGCAGTGGAATTCATTCACAGATGAATGGCCTTTAAAAAATTTTGAGCACCATTCAAATGCTTTAAGAGTCTTATCACCGTACACTGCTTAAAGCGTCAAACGGTTTTAGACCTTCATTCATGAGATACAGTATGTCTTCAAAAGTCCTGGCTTGACTTGAACAGCCCTTAATCATTGAGTTGTTAGAGTAATTTATCATTTATCAGAACACTGATCCCAACATACATGCATTTAAAACCTGATAAACATCTAGGAACATAAGGTCTTCAAAACATCTTTATCAAATCATCATCTTTTGCAGTCCATGGATTTGCTCTAAAAACATCATGGACACACAGATAGATTTTCATCTCCTCTGTGTTCTTTCCCTCTTCATCTCTAATCAGGTTTACTACACGGTTCTGTAATACATCTACAGTTCAGTATGCGTGAAGAAAAGCTTTCTGGTGGTTTGTTCCTACCAATTTCATGTGCGACAGTGAAGGCAGCATGCAGGCCATCATCTTCGATCACGGCACAGCTCCTCTCCGGGGAACACACCGTCCCCACATCAGCCATGCCCAGGGTATCACACGAGTGATGTCCGCAGAGGTCCTAAAGACAGCGTACACATGCATGACTCAAGTTCATCTGAGAAGACTAGAAACAGAACATATTCTATAGAACACATTTAAAAGAAAAGTTAAAGTTACGCTGATGAACTTGTCCAGGCCCACTGATCATTTGGTATCTTTCTCACTGGTTCTTGTTCACGCTGATCTACCGAGTGTTTTGTTACGTTAGCTGATTGAGTTATTAAACTTCTTTTGCTTTATAAATACAACAATTGTTCAGAGATCACTTCTATGATCCATGCTGAATAATTCACATCTCAATATAAATACACATATACTGTAAAAGCATATGTATAAAAGCTCTTTAGTTTCGACTCATGTGTGTAGAGAAATAGTCCACAATACAGTATATGAAGTTTCATGTATAACTTTCATCAGTCCACCACATGACAGCAAATCAATGCATTTAGGGATGTAGACACATCAAGAAGATCAGCTGAAGTTCATCCAAAGCATCAGAAAGGTGATTTAAGTGACTTTGAACGTGGCATGGTTGTTGGTGCCGGACAGGCTGTACCGGCTATTTCCGAAACATCTGATCTACTGGAATTTTCACACACAACCATCTCTAGAGTTTACAGAGAAGAATGGTCTGAAGAAGACAAGCTGTCCAGTTCCCTGGGTGAAAATGCTTTGTTGATGCCAGAGGTTATCGGGGAATAGCCAGAAAGGTTCAAACTCAAATGACATCTCATTATAACCGAGGTATGCCAAAGAGCATCTCTGAATACACAATGTGTCGAACCCTAAAGCATACTGTATGTGTTACAGCAGCAGAACAATACCCCGGATGTGGCACCTGTCAGCTAAGAAGAGGAAACTGAGGTTGCTCACTAAGTGTTGCCTCGTTTTCAACAACACAACAACATGGATCCATCCTGCCTGGGTGGTGTAATGGTGTGGGGGAGATTTTGGGGCCCAACTGAACATGGTGTAAACGCCACAGCCTACCTGAGTATTGTTGATGGCCATGTCCATTCCTTATGATGTGTCATGTCATAAAGCTAAAATCATCTCAAACTGGTGTCTTGAACATGACAGTGAGTTCACTGTACTCAAATGGCCTCCACAGTCACCAGATTTCAATTCAATAGAACACCTTTGGGATGTGATGGACTGGTTTATTTGTGATGTGCAGTAGACAAATCTGCAGCAACAGTGTGATGCTGCCAATTACGCATTCTGGTGGACGCCCTTATCCAGAGTGACTTACATTTTTATCTCATTATACATCTGAGCAGTTGAGGGTTACGGGCCTCGCTCAAGTGCCCAACAATGGTGCTCTTGGGATTTGAACCTTGGTCCTTTTGAACCATAGTCCAATGGCTTAACCACTGAATTATCCCTGACCCCTGTCATATCAACATGGACCAAAATCTCTAAGAAATTGTTTTCAGCACCTTGTTGAATTTATACCATAAAGAGTTCTAAAGTTTTGCCAGTTCTAAAGGCAAAAGGGGGTCCATCCCAGTTCAAGCAAGGTGTACCTAATGAAGTGTATAAGCGTGGAGTGTACTGTAGATTACTTACATTCATTACTCCTGCAGCAAAAACTAGTAATACAGTTAGAAATGTTTTTATGTCCACATAAAAGGAGAATCCTTCATTCTTATGGTAGGAAGTTGTTTAGTGGTTTGCTTGGTGTATAATTGATTGCATCTTTTGGATGAAAAACAAAAAGAGTTGAGTGCAGATATGAATCCTTTAGGGCCACTGATTTAAGTCATATCCTGAATGGGTTTGCGTACCAAGATGTAATTTCTATTACAGGGATCATTTCATTTGCAAATCTTTGATGTCTTTTTGCCTCTTTTATAAATGAGAATACGCTCCCGAAATAGCAGTTTGCCTGGAGGATTGTTGATGAGCATAATTTTATAACTGTTTTATTAGTATGATGATGAGCTTCCAGAAGTAGATTATAACTCCGTGCATTCTTTATCTTAATAGCGATAAACAAAGGGAACATCAACGGAGGTCCGCAGTGATAAAATGAAATGTATCTTAACATTCATCATTTATTGCATAACTACATATATATTGCAGTAACTTCCTGGAACTATCTGTACTTTAGGTGACCCTGTCCACTGTTCCTCGGGTTCAATAGAAGATAAAGCATTGAACCAATTTCAAAACAGACATCAGCCTCTATAAGATTCCACAATGGAGATAAAATACCACATATCCATAAGCCCTGAAGCTTGTTGTGCCTCTCCCTGTGCCATGTACCCATTTACTCCTGCTGACAGGAGACAAACTACACTCTGTTTCAGCACGACACACACACGTTTAGGTAAATACAAACACATACAAACAAGTCACTTCCCCCCACACCCAAACCACATTATAGGAAAAAAGAAACGCTGTTAAATGTCGAGTTGTCTGAAAACCAAGTATGTTTATGAGTCTAGAAATCCTTATGGGCTGTGTTGTTCCAGAGAGTCCAGTGTTGATAGACTTAAGGACTAGCTCTGGGTATTGCTTTGCACTATGTGATCATGGGTTATATTTTGACAGATCGCTCTGAAATGCCCGATCCCTGAACTACTGGAGCAGAGCGATTCAATTCAATGTTTGTGCATTACGATTTTCGATTCAGTAAGTTTCTGAGCCAAAATCCAGAGTTCTTTCCACCTGAATGCTACTTGTCCTGTCTCTCCTCAGCATGTTTGCTCTGAATGAATGCCAAGTGTGAGGGCTGACCGAGTTTGCAAAGATGCTGTAAAGTCAAACAGATATATTTCTAACAGATTTTAAAGCATTAAAAGCTATCTAATAAGCATTGAAATGCTGTATAACTTGTCATGTCTTGTACAAAGCGATAATCTGTTTTCCTTCTACTACACACTCCAGACCAGTAGATGACAGTATTGCACAGACAGTGCATGAAGTCAAAAGAAGAAGAAATGCTAGCCTTGCAAAATGTGAGCAGAAGATGCAAGTTGTTGTTAGTCTTTTGTTCGTTTCAAGGGGTCGCCACGGCGGACTATCCGATCTGCACACAACTTGGCGCAGGATTTATTCCAGATGCCCTTCAAGGCACAACCTCTTCCATTTTATCCGGGCTTGGGACCGGCACAGCATCCAGTGGCTGGGGTTTGAGCACTGGGTGGAAACCGACCCCGGGCCTTCCGCATGGCGGACAAGAAACCCACCACTGAGCCATAAATGTCCATCTCAAAAGGTTTGTATACACACAAAACACACATGGAACTGTAAATATTATTTGTTTAAAAAAAAGTGTGAATCAATTCTGAATCACAAAATGATTAAATTGAACATCTCTATCCACTACTAGAGTTAAACATGCATAACTATAAACTAGATTATATATCATCAGTCAAAAACTATTGCAAAAAAAAAACTCCTACAGATAGATAATAAAGGCTTCACATTATTAACTTTGCTACATGAGTTGATCTTTATATTGTTATTCCTGATATAAAGGATTAAAATGACCCATGTTTATTTATTCTATATTTTCTTTTCCTTCTTTCTCATGGGCTTTTTCCTCTCCAGACACACCCTTTCTCATATATCCTCTTTTATTTTCTTTCTCGTTTTCACATAACTTTTTCTCAATCCTCGATCCCCTGTGACTGACCCCTTTACTGCCGTTTTGTTGATTTTGAATATGGATCTTTCACAGCCCCACGAGAAAAGGGTGCAGACAGACATAAACAGAGATGGAGACATAGAGTGACATGGCACACGATGGAGATATGGGCAGAAAGAGGCACACAGCCAGACAGAGATTTGAGGAATTCCCTTGGCAGCACACCAAGGCGAAGGGAGGCCAGCAGGAAATGAAAATTTCAGAAATATTCATGCAAACAATATTGACAGTGAGGAACATATGTGAGGCAAATATCAAAACGGAAGCTGTGCTCCTGAGCCACTTCAGAGTTACAGTGACAGTCTTTGAAATCAAAGATTAAGCCATGACAGTGATGTCCTGTCAGTTACAAGTTCGAAGCTGCTGAGGGTTCAAGACGTAAGTGCCAATCAAAGTAGCATTCAAGGTGATGGATGGGAATTATAGTGATGTCAATCATTTCCAGTTGGGTTTGAGATGTTTGGTGGGAATTACGTCTCTCTTGATTAAATGCATTACCATAACTTCACCCCGAAAACTTTACAGCACCTTTGCAAGCTCGGTCAGCCCTCACACTTGGCATTCATTCAGAGCAAACATGTTGAGAAGAGACAGGAAGAGTGGTATTTAGGTGGAGAGAACTCTGGATATTTGATGCTAGGTGTGACCACACCACAAGATTGTCAGCTGTTTCAGATTTTTTGTTCTTCTAAGGACGGGTGAAAACAGCTCTGCTTCCTCTTTGGTTAATTCCACACTCAGCTGTCCTGCCCCTTATAAACATTGCGTTATTTGATGGTTTTTGTTGTTGTTGTTCCATCTGTTCCATCAGAGACGAGAGGAGATTATCTTCATTATCATCTTTAAAAAGCTGTAGACCAGGAGGCTGTAGCTTTGTACAGTATGACCCCAATGACCATGCTTACTCTGTATATATATATACATATATATATTTATATATGCAGTATATTCAGCCATGAATAATGCTATCTTCAAATGAATAATCAAAAAGGCCCCGCTCCCATAATGTCAACAAAAATTCATGAGCAGCTTCAGATCCATAGCGGTCAAAGACAAACTTTTGTCATATTGTGTTTCTCAAAAGTTCCCGGAATGAATCCAGCTGTGTTGCTTCCTGACTCTGGCGCACAGGCCACAGCTTTCTGCCAGGCTGCTGGCATCATGGTTCAACACAGTCTATGCAAAGTTTGTGTGAGGTTTTCAGCATGCTGTCAACTTCCAGTACAGGGAGAGAAATATAGGATTGTGTGAAATACCAGACGCTGATACAAACATTAGCGGAATAAAACTCGCAAGAAAATATGCCTCCCGTTTTGTTAGCGTAATACCTTACGAACCACTAATGCTTGAGGTGTACCATGAGAGAAATCTTGACTGCTGGTCATACTTTATGATCGTCCATCATAAAGTCACGTTGCAAAGATGTCCACTGGAAGATTCCTCGTGACATTGTGTTCAGTTCTATTGATTTGGACCAAAGCATAAAATGATTCGTTAGTTTTACTCCGCTAGTATTAAGTCCTGGTTTGCTTAGCTTCACGTTCACATTTGCATTTTCAACATCGGATCAAAAGCCACAGCAGAAGTGTATGGAGAAGGTCACAACCTGATTGGACTTGATGTAAATTTTTCAACGAAACTTCCAAAACAACGCTGGGCTGAATGTCCTTATTGAATTTCTTTATATATGGTGGTAGCTCAATACTTATGAAGAGTTTCTATAATATAACATTATACAAAATAACACAAGCATGGTTCTGGATGGTGATGAAAACAGGCCGGCAATGCGACCAATGTTTTTTGCGACCAGCTTTTATCCAGACAGTTGCCAGTGGCGACTGTGACTCACCCAACCAATATAATAATAATAATAATAATAAAAATACAAATACAGGCAACCAGTGATTTTTAATCCTTTGATAGAATCTCTTCTCTCCTGTGCCTGCCTGCCTCGGATGAGAGCACACAAGTGCACTTGCAGGTCTGTATGCACATGCTCTTGTTATTGATCATAGCCTTGCTGTGCTATCACATGTGTTTCTGCACTCCTGTGAGCTGTCCATAGTGAATATCCTTGGATGCACATTAAATTTAACATTAACGTTATATTCATTAATAGCCAGACAACACAGAATGGTGGTGTGTAAAATAACCCTGGTGGTGAGGAAGGTGAAGAGGACAAAGGCAGAGCAG
>JAOTQY010000025.1:3097515-3107908 GCA_026413445.1 Dolichallabes microphthalmus | reverse complement strand
GCCTGGCCGGGAATCGAACCCGGACCCTGGAGGTGCAAGGCGACAGTGCTAACCACTACACCGCCGTGCCGCCTTATATTATATTATATTATATTATATATATGACAATCACTTCATGTTAGTTTACAAGCATTTCAATGCATTTAAAGGAATGCATCTGGATAGGAACCTACAAAAATAAAAGTAAGGTTTGGTCTATACATTGGTCAGAACTCACTCTTTCAATTACGTCTTAACACTGGTGGACCCTAAACCAGTCTAGCTGGCAGTCCTTCTTAGGCATTAGGCGCTAAAATCAAAATGTTGAGTAGAACGGAGGTTATGAGCAGTCCTATGTGCCAAATTGTGAAACCACAAATTTTGACACTGTATATGCGTTAAATTTTGGGTGCATCTTAAATCGACCGGTGAACAGAATTGAATGAAACTTTAGCAGTACTTAGATATCTGACTGAAGTTTAACCCGCACCATAGGTGAAATCACAATGTTAAGTAAAAGTGATGTTACAAAAATATGCTTTTAAAATAAGATACTAATAAAGATTCAAGATTCAAAGAACTTTAGTAATCCCAGAGGGAAATTACTTATTCTTGGTTACAATTGCTCACGGTTGTTATCCAGTAGAAAGGGAAGAGTAACATAAGGTCAATAAATTAAATTAAATTAAAAGAGTCCTAAATAAGCTACTAGCACAATTTAAACAAACACCTGCACCATCTCATTATCGTCTACCCCGCCTTATCCTGTATACAGGGTCATGGGGGCTTAGAGGAGACGATGCGGGAATCGAACCCGGACCCTGGAGGTGTAAGATACAGTGCTAACCACAGCTGGAGTCATTTTAAGACAAAACTTCATCTTTATCCAATCTACTTTTTCGATTTCTCATTTGTGATTCACTCTCTGATTACCGAACCGGGAGTGTATTTGTGTGAGGATGAAAGAAGGACAATTTAGTGTAAACAAGGTGTAAGATACTCAACCTTACAAAATGTGATTTCTTTGTATTAATAAGCTAGACAGAGAGTTCTTCTGTACAGAAAGACAGACAGACATGTACGTGGGCTTCAACCTGAAATAATAATAATAATATCACTGATTACATTAAAGATCATCAGATTATGTTTAGTTTTAACCTCTTAACTCTTTTAACTGTTTAACCGTCAACGTCTGGCGACTGGTAACTGGTATTATTATTATTATTATTATTATTAGGAAATAATATATGATAACACGGCTGTAGTATTACCGCACACTCCCGTTACTGACGTCATCGCGTGGCATGTTTTGTGCGCGTCAGAAGCACCAGTAAGTGCCCACAAGGACAGGTCTGCGTGCTATAGTAAATCGCGTCTCCCCCTCCTGACTGGATCCTCCACGTAAATGTTGCATAGGTGGAACTTTTTCTCTCTGATTGGACAGAGGCTGTGTGAGTGCGCGTGCGGAGCAGTGGGCGTGTCTCCGCGCCGTGACGGATAAAACGCACGGGCACCTTGCGGAGACCCGGTACCGCTCCGTGTCGTTGGGGTGGGGAGGCTTCATCGAGGGCGCTGTGGTGACTGAGTCAGGAAAGGAGACGCTCGTTCAGCAGCAGCCGCCCTGTAGAAGATAAAATGCCCGCTCAGAATAAAGCTGATGGAGGATGGAAGAAGTTTGTGTGGAATTCCGATGCGAGGGAGTTTATGGGACGCACCGGTGGCAGTTGGGGTAAGAATATATAGATATTTAGGAAAGTGTAAGGCTTCTTTGCGTAGAAATGTTTCACTGTGTGTGTGTGTGTGTGTTTTTTTCCTTTCTTTTCCCCCGAGCGTCTGCTTTCCACCGGGTCCGGACGCCGTCTGGCTGTCTGCTGTCTGGTCACGACGCAACCTGTTAGATTTGACTTTGCAGCAAACGCATGACGCGCTCCAGCCATGAGCTGTGTGTGCACACATTACCCACCTGAATGGAGAAAAGTAACCATCTCGCTTAAAATGGATACATTCATATCTTTCCTCACATGTCCCACACCTCAGTGCGCAACTGAAAGATATTACCTATTTATTTATTTATTTATTTATTTATTTATCTGTGTTAATATATCTGTGTTCAACAGCACATGCCAGTTTGACATTTAGATGCAGTGTTCATAACGCGATGTCTTTGATGATGCAAGTAGAAAGGTCATAAAGGATCATGACGTAGTGTAGGGAAGACTATGCTTACATTATGCTGTCAGGAAGACAGTTATGTCACTTTTGTAAGAAAAAGTGGTTCAGGTTCTTACAAACAGCCTTAAGTTGAGGCTTCCTCCTTTATTTGTTAAAGACATAAAACATGGCCAACATCAGCAAATATGTCAAAACAAGCATTCAGTGCATTCGAAAATGTTAAAATCAAATGTTTCATTTTCATGTGGTTGCATGGTAAGGGTTAAAAATGCATCATTGTCCAAGGTGACTCAAGGTGAAAGGCCTACTCTTTGGGGTGTTGTGATTCAAACTGCTCATCTAATGTTTCACCAGCGGTCATCCGGCATCCAACTATAGCAGCTCATTGATTACTTTGTGCTGCCTGATGTTAAGCTGACGACAGAGTGGATAAAACCATGATGACGTCAACTTTACTTTTTTTTATGATATTGAATGATGATAACTCCTTATGAACTATGAGTTACAACATGATCCGTCAATTCTGAGCTCAGTCTCATAACCCATTATAAATTTACACAAACACTCTCTCACTTAATCATAGTTTATATCGCTTTATCCTGTATACAGGGTCACAGGGGGCCTGGAGCCTATCCCAGGAGAGCATGAGGCAGTGTACACTCTGGACAGGGTGCCAATCCATCTCACGACACACACACATGCACGCTCATTTACACACTACAGGCAACTTGGGAATGGCAGTTAGCCTAATCTGCATGTCTTGGGATTGTGGGAGAAAACCCAGCAAGCACGGGAAGAATAGACCATGCATACAGACCCGAGGTGGGAATCGAACCCTGACCCTGGAGGTGCAAGGCGACATTGCTAACCACTAAGCCACCATTTACACAACCAGGCAGGACATTAGGACGTTAGATTTTATTTAAAATAACCTTTACATTTTAGGTATAGTAAACAAACCAGTTTTATACAATAAGTTATGAAAGTTATTTTGTTCTTGTCATATTATACTTTTAATGGAAAAAAGCAAACATCATCTTAAACCCAGCACTGTGTTGCACTTGTAACAAATGTTTTATCAGCTCACTAAATGGTACATTACCTGTTACACTAACAACTATCTGTAAAAATAGAATAAATGTATTTTCTTTTAAACTAAAATTTATGTTGTATAAGTTATAGCTTGTTTATACAGTTACAGTTGGAAGCATATAACTTTTCTATATGGAACATAAATTTATAATTCCCAGGCTATATAAAAATGTAATAGCACCATATGCTGATTTTTACCACTGTTATCAAACATCCAAATTTCTTCAAAATCTTAGGAACTATATGAACAACCCAAAACCTGAAATATCTTTTAAAGTAAGTAAAATTCACAACGAAGCAATTGATGTGGATTTCACACATCCTTCCATCTCAGATTTTAAAGGGACTAGAGTGAAGTGACATGTACTGTACACTATTAATTGCCAAAATAAATATAGTGACAGTAATAAAATCCTGTGGCTTTGTCTGTTCTTACAAACTGTTCCTGTTTGTCTGTCTCCTGACAGCAAAAATCCTCTTGTTCTATGTCATCTTTTATGGCTTCCTGGCTGGAATCTTCATTGGCACCATCCAGGCACTTCTTCTCACCTTGAGTAGCTACAAACCCACCTGGCAAGACAGAATTACACCTCCTGGTAAAAGCTCTCTTGTTACAGCTCTTCTTTGTTAGTGCACTGCATTCAGTCTTCTGAAACAGTAGCTTCATCTTTATCTCAAATTAGGACAGACTTTAAGGGTTTAAAACATGCATAAACAAATATAAGCATACAAAATGTCTAATGCCAGCTACCAGTTATGGTTACACTGCTGATTCTTTCAAATATTTGTACCATACACTGGTGTGAATAACACAAAATTAAGCCTAATATTGCACACACTCACATGGCCACAGAGAACTCTTTGCTGTATTTAATCAGCCTTTCCTTGCTAATTAAATCCTTTATATTTATATAAATATATATAATATTAATATGTTATGCTGCAAAAGAAGAAGATGCCGCTTCAGACTGCAGATTTATAATGATCAAACCATGCAGTAAAAACTACTACAAGTCAAAGTAATGGAGGAGGGGCATGATGAATAAGTTGGATAACTTACATATTCATAACAGGATTCAGGTATACCATGAGGTGTACCGAGTCCCCCTCTTATTGCAGACCCTTATAAAAAGATTGTTTTCTTTTTAGGAAAGACTCTGGTGTTTTACCTCTAATGCATATTTAAACTCTGTATAGATTTAATCAATCTTTATTCTAAGACAGTGGTCATATAATAAATGTTACATGTAATCTTTTGTCAAACTTGTGGTATGTTTATGAAAGCTGCAGATTTTTGCAGTTTCTCATTTTGATGTTACTGGTGTGCAGGACTTACACACTCTCCACGTTCGGAGAAAGCAGAGATATTCTTCACCGTGAACGATCCATCTACATTTTTGAAAACCGCAAAGTCTATGAAAGCGTTTCTGAAGGCTTATAATGATGAAACCCAGCGTGACCAACTGAAGTTTGAAGACTGTGGAGGTATTTTAGCCTTAAAATCTATAAATGGCCTGAAGCATTGTGTTTTATTTTTATTTAAATTATATTTTGTTATCTACTGTACTATACCAGAAGGATTATATAGGCTTAAGGTTAACGAGCATCAGAATGGGGGAAGCAAGGTGATTTAACTGACTTTGTACATGTAATGGTTGTTGGTGCCAGGGGGGCTGGTGACACTGCTGATCAGCTGGGATTTTCATGCACAACCATCTCTAGAGTTTACAAAGCGTTTTCAGTATTCAGAAAAAGAGAAAATAACGAGTGAGCAAAAATGCCTCGTTGATGACAGAGGTCAGAACTCTGAACATGTTTCAGAATAAACATGTTCAGATAAGATAAGATAAGATATCCCATTATTTCGAAGAAGAAATTGTGCAAATAAATAATAGGGACAGTACAGTGTATAAATACAAGAAAAAGTAAAGACAAAACAATAATTGCTCTTTCAAACAAACAAATTGCACAGTTTAAAATGTTCTTGCACAGTTCTGTTGCAACGAATTGCACTAGGACAATGTTGCAGTTTCAAATGGTGTTATTGCACAGTTGCTATTGCACCCAAATCTAAGATAATGGTATTGTAATGACATATTTAAGATATTGTAATAATTGTAAAAAATAAAAATAAAAAATTAGATATTGTAACAATTATATAGCGTATACAACTGTGTGGAATATGGAGACTGGTTCACTGGGAGTAGCTCTGTACAGTCTTATAGCAGCTGGGAGAAAAGACCTTCGATATCGCTCCTTCAGACACTTGGGATGTAACAGACTGTC
Source organism: Dolichallabes microphthalmus (assembly GCA_026413445.1). Classification (NCBI taxonomy): domain Eukaryota; kingdom Metazoa; phylum Chordata; class Actinopteri; order Siluriformes; family Clariidae; genus Dolichallabes; species Dolichallabes microphthalmus. Next base: position 3,102,379 of record JAOTQY010000025.1, on the reverse strand, counting down.
GCTGAAGGAACTGTTTCATACAGGGGATGAGACTCAGTCTCCAGCAATTGTGATATAGCTTAGATACCAACCTCCTTTCCAACCCCCAGAACTGAGCTGGCCTTCTTAATCAGTTTGTCCAATCTCTTCCTGTCTACAGTAGAGATGCTGCTGCAACAACAGACTACTCCATAGAATATGGCTGACGCAACCACTTAGTCAAAAAAGGTCTTGAGTAGTGCTCCCTGAACTCCAAAAGACCTTAGTCTCCTCAACATATACAAGTCCACTCTTCCAATGTCCTTTCCCTGAATGAGAAAGAAGTGTGTTTGTGCCTGCGGAAGTCCACCACCGGTTCTTTTGTCTTTCCCGCATTTAGCTGGAGGCAATTCCATGGCACCAATCCACAAAGTTCTGAATCAGTAACTCTGATACTGTACTTCCTGTCATCATCCTCTGTGACCAGGCTGACGATGGCAGAGTCGTCAGAGAATTTCTGCAGGTGACAGGTTGCTGACCTGAACATGAAGTCTGCAGTGTAGAGTCTGAAAAGAAAAGAAAGAAAGGCAGGACCGTTCCCTGTGGGGCTCCAGTGTTGCAGACAATCATTTTAGACTCACAGTCACGAGTCCTCACATACTCCAGAATCCAGGAAGCCAGATGATGGTCATTCCCATGTACTCCAGTTTATCCCTCAGAAACTCAGTTCTGATGGTGAGAAGCACTAGAGAAGTCAAAGAACATGACTCTCACTTTACTCCCAGCCTTTTCCAGGTGTGAAAGAGCCCTATTTAGGTTGACAGCGTTTTCCAATTCAATGCCAGGCTGATAGGCAACCTGAAGTGGATCCATTGATGGGCTCACCAGATGTTGGAGATGAGTAAGCACCACCCTCTCAAATGTCTTCATCAGCTGTGTGGTCAGTGCTACTGGTTTGTAGTCCCCAAAGCCTTTTGGCCTTTGGTACAGGTACCATGCAAGATGTCTTCCACAGTTGTGACACCTTGCCCAGCTTCAGGCTTTGATCAAACATGTACAGCAATATGTTGAAACATACTGGGTGAATGTAGGTAGACTGGAGAACGGAGGTGCATGATTAAAATCTCCAGAGATAATGAGAAGGGCATTTGGACTCTGCGTTAACAGCCTGTTAACAACATACAGTAGGCATGTAGGCATAACATACAGTACATGGTGCAGTGCCTAATTAATTCCAATCTTGATGTATTGTTGACTGTTCTTGTTTATTTCTCTCTCTTTCTCTCTCTCTCTCTATTATTTTTTTCATTTTCTATTTAGAGCAACCTGATGGCTATAAGAACAGAGGAGATCTGGAGAGTGAAATAGGTATTAGGAAGGCATGTCGATTCCGAAAGGATCTACTTGGGCCTTGCTCAGGCACTGACGATCAGTATTTTGGATACAGTGAAGGAAAACCCTGTCTGATTATCAAACTCAATAGGATTGTAAATTTTAGACCAAAGGTGTGTATGCTGGATTTTCATAATGCTACATAAAACTTAACAAATGAAATTCTAATGCCAAGTAACTATTTAGGCACATCTTAGAGGCTCATGAATATAAAATACATACGTACATACTGTACATACATACATGCATACAGTACATAAATACATAAATAAATAAATAAATAGTATATACAGGGCTTGGATAATCCATTCTTCTGGAAGAATAGCAGCCATGCTGGTTGAAGAAAACATTTCCTGACTCACCCCTCCAAAACACCCCAAAGTGGCTCAAAAATATTTGAATCTGGTGATGCTGGCCATGGGAGATGTTCAACTTTACTTACATGTTCACCAAACCACTCTGTCACCAGTCTTGCTGTGTGTATTGGTGCATTATCATCCTGATACACAGCACCGCCTTCAGGACACAATGTTTGTACCATTGGGTGCACATTGGGTCCTCCAGAATTGTTCGGGGGTCCTTGGAAGTGACGCACCCATCTAGCACAAGTATTGGGCCTAGGGAATGCCATGATATTGCAGCCCAAACCATCACTGATCCACCCCCATGCTTCACTCTGTGTATGCAACAGTCTGACTGGTACACTTATTTGGGGCTTCTCCACAGCGTAACTCTCCCAGATGTGGGAAAGACAGTGAAAGTGGGCTCATCAGAGAACAATACATGTTTCACATTGTCCAAAGATTTTCGCTGCTGGCACCATTGAAACTGACGTTTGGTATTAGCACGAGTGACCAAAGGTTTGGCTATAGCAGCCCGGCCATGTATATTGACCCTGTGGAGCTTCCGACAAACAGTTTTGGTGGACATTGTGTGAGGTGCACATTTAATTCTGCAGTGAGTTGGGCAACTGTGGTTTTATGTGTTTTGAATGTGCAATCAGTGAAGATTGGCCACCAGGCTGGTCAAATTTAGCCATGAAACCTCCAACACTAAATTGGCCAGTGTTTCAGTTTCATTGTCCAACCCCTTGTGCAGTATATTGTATATGTATATATTAGTTTACTGCTGGTCATTCACAGTTTGACTTTCTTTAGCCACCACAGTCCAACGACAGTGTCCCAGAAGAGGTCAAGTCTAAAGTTCAACCTAATTTGATACCTCTCCACTGCACAAGTAAGGTAAGTAAAATCCTTTGCTGGTATCCAACAGTTTACCAATAACCAGCATACTTGTAAGTTTCTAAAAGGAAGTGATTATATTTGATATTTCATTTAATTTTTAAACATTACATTTGTAATTGGCATTTGTAATGTGTGGTACAAAAAAAAAGCATTCACTCTGTCATCTGGGGAGCCAGAGTCATCCCTGACCAAGAAATACATACCTAGAGACAATGAAATTGGCTATGTTCATCATAGAGACAATTAGGGTCAACAGCTAGGGTCAATTTTTGGCATCTGTGAGCCCATGTATGTGAGGTGCAGCAATTCCAAGTGTGTTCAACCGCCTGGTAGCATTCAGGTGCTATACGGTATATACTAATGTGTGGGATTTGGTAAATAGTCAAATGGATTTCATATTTTAATCTCTTAAACATTTGTAGAAAAAAGAAGATGAAGAATTGCTCGGGCAAGTGGAATACTATGGAATTGCTGGAGGATTCCCTCTCCAGTATTATCCTTATTATGGCAAGCTTCTGCACCCACACTACCTACAACCTTTGGTGGCCATTCAGTTTGTAAACATTACAATGAACCAAGAGGTACGTATCGAGTGCAAAGTGTACGGTGAGAACATACTGTACAGTGATAAAGATCGCTACCAGGGGCGTTTTGAAGTAAAAATAAAGGTAAACAACTATTGACCTCCATTATGAGCACAGTATCAGTCTCACACAGTTTTAAGGCAAAATAAAAACCATCTCTAGACTTGAGGTCTACCAAGGTGCAATTTCCTCACTGGTCTTCCACAGTCTTACTGAGAGAAAGTTTTTATCAGTATACAAATGTTTCCTGTCAGAAATTGCCCTAGGAAACGTCACCAGAGGGAGTTTCAACAATTAGTCTAATGAACTATAATGTGGGACCTAATTATGTCTGCTTCAGTGCAAGATTTTCTGCTTCTGTATAGAGTTAGAATGCAAATGCTTGAAGGAGTAGCCATAGCATATTAGAATATTCTAATAACAGTCTATTCTGAAACTAGACTTAAAATAAGGTAAATTATCTAAGGGACTTCGAGTCCACCCTGAATGTAATCAATCCAGTTTATCTATCTGTTCCTGTACTGCCTCCGTGGCTTCCTTCCATTAAAACAATGCATGATATTTGCATAGGTAGTTTATTTCAAAGCAAGTCAAAGCTGTTCTAGCTTTGTTAACTGTGCAGTTGTTATTCACTGTCATCACAAATGTGGTAGTGTTTCATGTTGCTATTTTAGAGGTTCACGCTTCTTTTTTCTTTAATGTTTCAGTGGATATGATTAGTAGGTTTTTTTTTACTTTTCTTTTTTTTAAATCACTGAATGTATGTAAATGTTGCCTTTAAATGTAAAACTGTTTAATCTATGTTGGAAGTACTGAGCATAATGTTCTTGTACTCCTTGATCTGATGCATCAATCAAAAAACAAGGTCTTAAGAGTGTGTATAAGGCGATCCAATTCTATAATTCCACATTATTATATATTTTTTGCAACAAATGTGTGTTATTATACAAAAAATATTAAGACAGCATAAAAAATGTTATAAACACTGCAATGATCCATCTGTAAAAATGTTTTGTAGAATTGTGAAGTCAAAGTCTACCATCAAACCTCTGTCACTCCCTTTAATTCTTATGCTGAAATTTCCCAAAAGCACAGCATAAAGATAATTTTAGATTGTTGAGAAAGTGTAAGCCTTTTCTCTAAAAGTGCACATTGCTTTGGAGAAAGAGCTAATTCCCTGGATGGAATTAAGCGAGATTAAATAAAAATGGAAACAAACAACTTATTTATGTTTTTATTTGATCATAATTCTGGTGTTGCCTGTTGTCTGTATGTATGTTGTATATTCTTTTTGGGCAAGTTAAACCAACATAAGGTGAAAAACGTGTATGCTTGAGGTAGATCTTAAAAGAGTGACTTAACATTAGTATGGTTCTGGTCAGAGGTGTGTCAAGTAGCCAAAAAATGTACTCAAGTAAGAGTAGCTGTACTTCAAAATAAAATTACTCAAGTAGAAGTAAAAAGTATTAAAGTACAATATTAATAGTAACAAAGTATTTGGTAAAAAACCTACTCACTTGAGCAGTCTTTTTACTGAATACTTTTTTACTACTGAGTAACTTTCAATCGCAATGTCTGATTTATTAATTTTTTTATTATAATAATTATACAGTATGCCCTGCGATGGATTGGCACCCTGTCCAGGGTGTACCCTGCCTAGTGCCCGAAGTCTCCTGGGATAGGCTC
>JAOTQY010000025.1:3032293-3045412 GCA_026413445.1 Dolichallabes microphthalmus | reverse complement strand
ATGTATACAGTATGTGTGTAGAAAGATTTGCACCAATCCTTCATTAAGATCGTCCATCCTAATATCCCATTTGTATAAATTGCAGGAGGTGTGGGCTTGCTGGTGTGAATTGCTGTGCTACTTAGAACAGGAAAACTCCTGGCTGGATCTACTAGAACAGAAACTTAATGAGACAGAGAACTTTCAAGGGGGAGCAGACGAATTAAATGAAGCTCTGACTGTAAGTGTTTGGACTTTGAACTGTCTGTCTGTCTGTCTGTCTGTCATCACTTCACAAGAGCTAGCTTAAAGTTCAATTCACACAGATAAGTACTTTTCTAAGAGTTGGTAGGTACAGTATATCTTGACAGTTCTTACGCAGATCCTGAGAGTTCATCATGAGGGGATTCTGCAGGATGCTCACTGATCCTTAGTGATGAAAAAAAATAAACGCAAGGCCAATGATTTTGATTTGGTAAAAAGATTTGGCCTTACAGTACCTTTCCTATACTTTTGGAGGGGATTGTTCACCACCAATGTTGAAAGATATACCAAGATAAACAAAAAGTAGAGTGCACCCATTTAAAGTGTCATTCAAGTGTCAATTTTGTTGACACTTGATTTAATATTGCAATATTTTCATTTAGTTCATATTTTATTTAATGTCTGTTCATTGCCTTTTTTTTGTTTTAGTCCTTAGATATCATGGTAAAAGAACATCCTGAATATAATCGTAACCAAATACGTGAGTTGGCCCAGACCCTCATGGATGGAGGAGTCCTTGATAAACTCATTCATAAGAAAGTGGAAGATTATAACATTCGCTGGGATGAACTTATGCAAAGGGTACGCATATAACAGTACTCATGTTACTGACGAAACTGTTATTTGCAAGTTTAAATACATAAATGAACCTTTGTTGTGCACACACTCAGTCTCTCTCTCTCTCTCTCTCTCTCTCTCTCTCTCTCTCACACACACACACACACACACACACACACACACACACACATTAAATATCACAGGTTTTACAAAGACGACAACAGCTAGAGAGGAGCTTGCAGTGGGCAAACGAAAATGACAAAACTCTGCGCCAAATCCAAGATTCTTTAAAGGCAACTGATCGTCATTTGACTGCATATCTTGCGGATGGTATAGATGCTGCTCAGATACCACAGGAAGCTCAGGTTTGCATATTTCTCTGCATAACTCTATGGTGCAATCAGTTTACTAAAGGATTTTCTGAATTCTTTGTACAGTGATGTTCAAAAATATCTGAATATACCAGCTTTTAACATATCTTTTTATTATTATTATTATTGTTATTATTATTATAGAAAATTCAAACTGAACTGATTGATCATGAAGTGGCTTTAGATGATATGAAGAAACGGTCCAGTGGCGATGCCTCAGAAAAAATGGTCCCTGAGGTTGATGCTACATATGTAAGCATTCTAAAGGTTGCTTTTTTATTTGCACAAAATACATAAATTTCTTCTTTTTCTTCTTCTGCACAAGTTACAGGCAGCTATTTGCCAACATGGTTATAAATGTTAGTTGTCCTAAACATGTTTTGTACAATGTGAATAAAGAACAGAAATGGTTACATGCACATTTCTATGCTTTGGTCAAGAAATTTTTATTTTATAAATATGGATATTGAAACTACTGTATGCCCAATTTTCTTCTTTGGAAAACCATGATTGTTTTAGAGTAGGACTTAACATGCCCAATAACACCCTACAGTAGTGTTCAAAAGTCTTAAGCCACTCTTCATTTTGTCATTTTAAATTAAGTAATGCAAATTAAATTAAAGAAATAAGAGCAAAAGTTTTACTGTGACAGGTTGCAAAGTGCATAAAGATACAACTTAAAAATGTACTGTTTATGGAACAACATCAGCTGCAACCTCATTTCCCCTCTCGTCTGTTCCAACCACTCAATGCTGATGCATCAGCATTATACTAATCACTGGCCCGATCATCTGTCATCATCTGCACCTGTGTCTCAGTGGTTCATGTCTTCAGTCAGATGTTCTTTATGTTTATGTTACTGCTCAGCTACAGGGACTAGACTGCAAATGAGAACCAAAAAGTTTACTTAAAATGCCTACATTAAAAAAAGTATGAGTCTCTCTCTTTGCAAGTAAATTATGAAGAAATGGGGTAAGACTTTTGCACTGTACTATACTGCCACCTCGAAGTGGATCCGTTCCTTGAAATTCTTCAGGCACTCTTAATATACAAGGGGAGGATAAGGTGTTTTCTTGATTTCAAATATACATTATGCCAGGTACAGATATATGGTTTTGTTGCAAGTTTTTATTCGTCTTTTTGTTGACAGAAATAAAACAGACAGGCAGAGTGACAGTCTCAATTGTTTACAAGTATACAGAGGTTAAATTGAACCACAATGTTTTTGGATTCTTTGTAAGGCTAAGTTATTGGATGTGAAAGCAAAGTTCCGACTTTTTCAAAAGCCGGCCAACTTTGATCAGAGGTTGCAAGAATGTGAACGTACATTGGAAGAAGTGAAGGATCAGCTGGGGGTGCTGAGCATCCACAGCTTGGAGCAGGATGTGGTGCAGGCCCAGCTGGAGCAGTGCATGGTGAGTTTTATTTGCTTTGTGCATCTTTATACATATTAAATTATTTGATTCTTTACACAAAATGAATCTTATTTAAAATCCAGTCTACATGACATTTATATAACAATAACTATTTAAATAATTGATTAAAGTGATGCTCTGGATTTTGGAGTTATACACGTAATTTTGCCCAAAGTATGTGGATACCTGAGTTTATCCCCTTTGCTACTGTACGATAAAGTATTCTTTATCGTAGCAAATGAGTCATATGAGCAATAAAGTGTCAATTGATAACCTAATTAAATTAATATTCATATATCCTAACTAAAAAATGGCAGAAATGTCAAAACCTTTTATTTTATTTCAATTCATTATTTTGCCATTTATATACATTATACTGTATATTTATATAATCTATGTTTACAGGTGCCTTTTTTTTTTTTTTACACAGAATACTGGAATTTTGGTTTTGTCCATTTTTCACAGCTAAAACCAGCACAAACCAGAAAAATAATCCATCGAGTACCAATAAAGTAGCTAACTTAGGCAGAACATTACTACAATATTTGCTAAAAAGAAAAAAATTATTTTTAATGGTATTAACTAATTATGAACTCATCATGGGTTTGTTTCCAGAATGTTTGGAGAAGTGAATCTGCCTGTTTGGATTACCACACTTAAATACACAGAGTAGAGTTACTGTACCTGACCCCATGATCTAGAATTTGTCTATTTTTAGAGTATCTTGATATATTTGGTATCAGGACAAGAGATTTATTTAAATGAAATTATAATACAAATTATGTTACACTTTTTAAAATAAGATTTATGAGTACAGAAATCTGTGGGAATGCTTTATTATGAAATATATTCTACAGTCAATGTCATGGAATAGCCTTTGAGTTCTTTAATTTAAATAAAATTTTTATATTTTATTACACGAGATATAAAAATCTTGCACAGCCTTTAAAATTTTGTAGGCTTGTCATGGGAAAAACTAAACCAAGATCAATCATGTCAAATATTTTGTAATGTAGCAATGAAAACATTCATGTTTATAACAAATTTTATCAAATTGTTTGTTTTTTGATGTGATATGTGTCTGCTTGGATGTGTACTTTGAGTTGGTATTGTGCTAGAAGGTGACTTTTTTTCTTTAGCTTCAGATGTTAATAGATTCTTTCCGGTGTTGTGCCAAAATGGATGTTTGGTGCTGTCCTTGATACCCTCTCAGTCAATGCTGATGCTGACATCTGTAGCTCCAAACTGTGCCAGACCATGCTTGACCTTGGTTATAGTGCTCTTTGGGTGATAATGATAAGTTATCTATAAGTTACTGTATCTAAGCTAGCTTGGTCTCATCAGATCATAACATGTTTTGCCATATGGTATTACAGTAGGTTGGCTTTGGTATACGCTGCCTGGACAAAAACAGCCCCATTAATAAGCAAATGCTTGGTTTGATTGAATGATTGCTGCATATTCTTTAGGTTATAGTTCTTCTTTTTAACCATAAACAATGCAGTAAGTAGCATCTAATTTCTTAAACAACCAAGTTGAAACTCAGATGCTGAAAAAGATGTTACTGTGTTTAAGAAGAGTCAAATTACTGGCTTGTATCAAAGCAACTAAAACTAATGAGATTACTGAGATTTAATGTAATTACAGTAGGTACAGAGCCGTCCAACAGTTTATTAAAAGCTGGAAAGGTAGTGGTGATCTGTTGACTCTATAATGTCTTCCATCTAGCCAACCTACCCCATAACTTGGATTGAGACATTGTAGTCACATGCAGGGTATCACCAGATATTCCTGAATTTCCTTTAAACTTGCCTATGGTCTCATGGCAGCCTTTCTGATGAGTTTTATCCTATGGCATATAATTATCTCTTATAATGCATTAAAGTATAATACTTTAATGCATCAGCTGGCTTTGGCACGTCCTTTCTATTCTTTTCAGTACCTGAGCTATGAGTTGGATTTAGTGTTTTCCAACCAGCTGAACCCTATTTCATTCATCGTCGCATTTGGTATGAGTCTGTTCTTTATAAGTTATCCAGGTGTTAACTTATGTTGTTTCGGTGTTTAGGATGGGTAAATTAAAAAGATAGTTTGTGCATGTAACCGTTCTTATTACTGTTTGGCCCCTATGCAGACTTATTTGAGGATAAGGAATGTTGTGAAACTGAGTGCAATAGCACCACCAGCAGTCCTAGTTAAAACACACAGACTGATATGAAGTGACACTGTGGACTAATTGTTCGAGCCCAGTGCTGCAGCTCATCGGTGACAGTCGTGCCAGGTGATTACACAGAGTGACATTTGGAGTAATATATTTTAGCCCATTTCAGTGGCGTGTCCAGTACATGTCATTTTTGGTCACTTAATGAACTCAGTCATGTGAATAATATAACTGAAGTGGAAATGCATTTGGTGGAGAAACTAAAAGTGTAGATAGATTAAAGTACAGGTTGTCTAATCAAAATATCACAGATGACAGAACTGTGTGTTTTGTGGGAGTATTAAAAGATCAAACACTGCTGTGTAGTGTGTTTGTTATTCATAGGAAACATACAGTACCATGGAGCAGTACGGACTCACACACCCATTCTCTATACTATAATGTATACGGGAGTCTATCCCCTGGAGTCTATGCCAGGGGACTTGGGGCACTAGGCGGGTGCCAGTCTATCGCAGTGCACATGGCCACAGACTCCTGCAGTCAGTTACACAATATGAGGAATTTGGAAATAGCACTTAGCCAAATCTGAATTTCTGAGGAGTGTGGGAAGAAACTAGAGAACTTGAAAGAAGCTCACCAAGGGCACATAGACTATGCATATAAACCTGAAGTCGGAATCGAACCCATGACCCTGTAGGTGCACGGCCACTATCCCACCATATTATATACTTTAAAACATTAAATATTAAAAAAGATTATAAATCACTAATGCAGCTCTGTATCTGTTTGTGTGTAGGTGTGTGTGTGTGTTTAATTGATGGATTTCTTCTTCCTTTTAATTATTGTTCCTTTTATTATTGTTATTATTGTTGTTGTTGTTGTTGTTATTTAAAAAAAATTTAGGATCATCAGATGTTGAACGATTTTTAGCCATTTAGTCTAATATCACCACTAATTGCCCAAAGGCGCACATGCTTTAATTTAGGCATTGAGCTGGATTTGTTGGTCCGAGTATAATGGATCAGTCAGTAGGTTGTGAGAAGTCTATGGCTCATTACAATAGGGGTGGAAATTAAATAATTAATTAATTAGGCAATAAATTAACTAATCTGTTAATCATGTTTACCATTTTGTTCTATTTTTTTCTTTTATCTGCTTGTTGGTTATCAGTAAAATTCCGTATTACCAACATAAATGATGAACTCCCAAACAGTGTTGCATTTTCCTGACTTAGCGGCACCACAATTAACCAATATTTTAATAAAGCTCATACATTTTTATTCTGCAGAACTTGTATAAGTCTCTAAGTGAAGTGAAATCGGAAGTGGAGATGGTGATCAAGACTGGAAGGCAAGTGGTGCAGAGACAGCAGACTGAAAAACCCAAAGAGCTGGACGAGCGTTTGACACGTCTCAAGCTCTTATACAACGACTTGGGTTCACAGGTAGGGCTATGGCGTTTCAATATTTTTTGTTTGTTTCTTTTGTTGAAGTTTGGCTAAAAACTAATTCAGCTAAATTTCTCATAGAAGTTATACTGATTAGATGTAACTAGGCACAGTATATTAAAGTAATATCAATCAATCATTCAATTAATAATATTAGTTACAATTAAGCAATATCACAAGAGAGAAAGTGCTGTTGTGTTCAAGAAAAGGTATATTATCAAATTTAATAGTTTGTCATTTGTCTCTTTAGGAGTAGTTTTGAGCCTTGTTAATTTAATGTTTCAGCTCATTTTAAATACAGTACTGTATACAGTATCAGCGGTTTGTTGATGACTTGAAATTTCACTTGTTTTTCAGTTAACCTGTCTCTCATTTTGTGTACAGGTGACAGAAGGGAAACAAGCACTAGAAAAAAGTTTGAAGCTATTGAGAAAATTTAAAAAAGAAACAAAAAGTCTAACAGAATGGTTAGCAGCGGTTGATAATGAACTGACCTGTCGGTCGTCGGTGGAAGGGATGCCAAGTGACCTAGAAGCAGAGCTGACGTGGGCCAAGGTGCAAATACAGTACCAAACTATCAGACTTACTGATGCTGTATAACTGTAACTTAAAATGTTTTGGAATCTAAATGATTCATGTTTTGATTTGTTAAAGAAGCTTAAAATCATGTAAACTGCAGAATGATTCAAAACTATACATCTTTATTAGAAGAAAATCCCTAGTTTGGTACACAAGGATTTTATTAACACAAGGTGAAAATTATCCATACATACAGAGTCAAAATATACAAACAGACCATACTGTACTGTAATAGATCGAATGTCTTACCAAGTTTCACCTTTATCAAATACTTTTGATAGATATCAACAAGCTTCTGGCAGAATTCTGGTCAGGTATTTGACCATTTTGGACAATTTGTTTTGACCTGATTTTGAAACACAATCCATGTTATATATGGATAGTGTTACAGCTTCATGAGCTAAAAGTTACTCTGCTTTATGCAGTCCACCACCAGCATTGATGTGTGATTGTGATCACTGTCCTGTTAGAACACTCTATTTTTCGATGCTTCTAATGACTAGATGATGAAGAGTTTATGTTGAAGAATGCTGATTAACTCCTCTGTCTTCATTATTTCATCACTGTGAAATGCAACAGTTCCACTGACAGCAAAACAGCCTCAAAGCAAGATACTACCGCCACCACACTTTACAGTTGGTGCATTGTTCTTGGGGTTGTGACCCTCACCTTTATTCCTCCAGACATGCTTCTGATCAGAACTTTCTCAAGAAGGCTTTACCTTAATCTATATGTCACCTTCTACCTAGTCAAGGTTGAAGGTGTTGATTTCAGGGATTCGGCCTTTTAGTCAATAATGGTATGAAACTTGCATGACTGTAAACAGTAACACTTGTGCTCCATCAACTTCTTGTTCCAGGCACATGCCTGCTTCCATCCAAACCAGTTTTTTTAAGCCAAGGGAGACATTTCAAGACTTTCAGCATCACTGAATTATTCATCTGTTGACCTCAGAAATAAAAAATGAATTAAGCTTTACACTCAAAATTCTTTGGGATTTCTTGTATTAAAGATATATGTGATACAATGATGTACATGTTGTGCACTCCTTTCCTGCTCCAGTTCATTAATCTCAATGAAGGCCCAAAATTGCCACATTCAAACTTATGATGGGTGTCTTCAAAATTCTGTCTACAACTGTACATACTGTAACTGTTATCAAACATATTTTCCAGGCCACACATAAGGATACAGAGCAACGCACTCCCCAACTGTGTTTAGTAAGAGATTTAGCAGAGGCCCTGAAAGCACTGCTCACAGAAGAAAACCTAATAGATGACAAAGTCAGCCTGTTGAACAGCAACTGGATTGCTGTGACATCACGCAGTGAACAATGGCTACATTTGTTGCTGGTGAGAAAACGAAACTGGACTCTATTCACACACTGGATGTACAGTATAAGAGGCATATGATCATAAACACATTGAGAGACATTTAAATATTAGGGCTGATAGTATAACAGTCCTTTTGATTAAGATGTATTAATATAACATTTTATGTTTGGCAGGATTACCAGGATCAAATGAATACACTGGAACAGAATATTGCTCATATAAATGCCTGGATGGATAAGGCTGAGATTCAGATGGACAAGATGGAGGATGAGGGCTGCAAGAACCATGTCCTCAAGGTTTGCACCATTAAATGTACAGTACCACACTTTGGGGCGAAGCAAATCTGTGATGATATTTACCCAAATCCTGCACACATATGTGAGTAACTTTGACACTCTGGTGAACCAGCGACTCCACAAGTTACGTTTTAAATTTAGTTCAACCATAATTCATCAAATATACTGTACATCACTGCACTGTGAAATTCTTTATTCTTTACATATCCCAGCTTTGATAGTAAGCTAGTGTCAGAGAACAGGGTCAGCCATTACACACCGCCCTACAACAGGGTTAAGGGCACAACAGCAGCAACCTGGCAGAGCTGGGGCTTGATCAGTAACTCAGAGCCGTAACATGCTAAGCTACCACCGCCCCTGATTTTAAGTAGCGATTAAGTCCACACACACGCGCACACACAATAATTGTTTTTCTTCTTTTATAGTACAATAATTGGTTTTATGTTGTTGTATCTTTATAACATTATTTTACCTGTAACTCACTAAAACTGGTCAGGGTCTACAAGCAGAATTGGAAGAAATGCGTGGGAAGTCAATGGAGGTGCACAATCTTGGAGAGGACATCATTAAAAACAGGGGGGAACAATGCAGAACTCATATAGAGCCCAAGCTGAATCAGCTCAGCCAACGCTTTGAGATGATTTCCAGAAGAATTCTACATGGACAGGTAGCTGTAAAATTGTGGCGACGTTGCTACATACAGTATGTTGTTTTCCTCTGATTTAAACAAATTTGGTGAAATCTTTCATGAATATTTTTCATGGTTATTTGTACATGTTATTGACCTAAATAGGCTTCCTCTCAAGAAGTAGAAGAGTACCACAGGCAAGCTAATAAGTGGTTACTTCAGCTTGAAGAAGAGATAAAACTTGGTGAAATTCTCAAAGAAGATGATTTCGTAGGAGATACAGTAAGGAGACACTTTTGCAATTATTACATTTGAATGATTAATTGAATGAGGAGATCCAATGAGAGGATCCATGCTACTGTATGGTTCAATACATACGCCTGAGATTACATTATACTGTGAGAATCCTTAAACATTCATGTTTGTTATCAGAGAGATGCACTGACTGATCAGTCTCTCTCAGTGGAGTAACACCATCATCAGTGAAACACTCATACTGCCATGAACAAGTCAGTTCATTAGCATTTTCCTATAAATTCATATTGCCACAATGTGTACTAATTATAGCATGTAGCTGTGAAATGAGTTGATAAGACAAGCATATTGATTGATACAGACTTTGTGACTGAATGATTTGGTGAAAGAGGAATAGAAATAAAAACAAAACTGTAAAACTTACAGAAGTTTGGATTTAATTATTTGACCAATTCGGAGGAGGAATAATAACGTACATGCCTATCTACTAATATCATGTGCATGTGCTTTTGCAGTTTGCTGATGAAGATGAACTGAAGGACCTGTTCGTAAAAGGAGAAGATCTCATTCGGAGGACGACAGATCCAGCAAAGTCAACTGTTTCTCAAAAACATAATTTACTCCATGATAAATACAACACCTTGAAGGTACAGAAATAGAATCACATGGGAAATAAAGGCAATCTTTATATACATATAGGATATGTGTGCAGATCAAAGCTTTGGTCAGAAATAAAAAGCAGTCAGAGACAAATCCATAAGGTCAATTGCAAATAATTGTTAAATAATGGAGGAGTCTATGGTGTAAGCACAAGTTATTAAACATATTTGTACAATATACAGTAATGCAAGAAACAAAGACAAACCATGGCTGTGGCATGCACATACCATTGGCATTCAACATCAAACAAAAAACAGACATCCAGTGCCTCATAAACACAACAAAATATATACTTACATAAGCATTTTCATTGTTTTTAGCACTATATATTGATAATAAAGACATTCAAACTATGGAAAGAACATGTATGAAATTGTTTACTAAACAGAAAGGGTTAAATAACCTAGAATATTTATATTATATTATATCCCTACATTTAGCTTTGATGACAGCATGTCACACTTATGGCATTCTCTCATCTTGTCAAGAGTTAATTTGTGACATTTCTTGTCTTCATAATGTGCTGTAGTCCATCAGCAGTCTTGTGAAGAGAATGGGTGGGTAAAGAGTCGCTAGTCCTATCAGTGCTACTGCAACCACTCTACAAATCTATATGATGGCAAGAAACCCTTAGTTAAGTAAAGAGAAAAGACTTACTTTAAAAATTAAGTTACTTCATTACTTTAAAAAAATGAAGGTCAGTAAGCAGAAGAGATTTGCTTGAGCTAAGAAACAAAAGAAACGAGCAATAGATCAGTGGAAAACTGCCCTTTGGTCTGATACAGTAGGTCAAAATTTGAGATTTTTGGTTCTAACTGCGGTATCTTTGTTAGACATAGATAGGTGAACAGGCGGGTCCTGAATGTATGGTTCCCACTGTGAAGTATGGAGGAGGAGGTGTTATGGTGTGAAGCTGCTTTGCTGGTGACACTGTTGGTGGCTTCCTAATTGAGATATCACAAGAAATCTCTGACACTCGAGTGCGCACACACTAACGGAATCACTGCTGTAAAGTAAAAATAAAACAAATTAATCTGCACTTTACCTTTGAAAAGAATCGCGACAGAGCAGTGTCTCCGTTAGAGTGTGTGTGCACAAAATAAAAGAAGCTTCACATGCACACACATGGTCACAGTGTTGTAGTAAACAGTACACAGTACATTTTTTGTCTCTCAGAGTTGAGGTATACCTACGATGAAAATTACAGTCCTCTCGCATCTTTTTAAGTGGGAGAACTTGCACAATTGGTTGCTGACTAAATACTTTTTTGCCTCACTGTATATATACTGTACTGTATATACACACACAAACTTATCATTGTGTTTTTACTTTGTATTGACAGAACCTGAAAGCACTTAAGAGGAAGAAGGCACTTGCTGTTGCCCCACAGTGGTACCAGTTCTGTGAGAAGTCAGACGACATGATGCACTGGCTGGACAGCTTTGAGAAGATGCTGGCTGAACCATTTGATTTTGCAAATCAACCAAGAGTCGAGGAGGTAATAATGTGTGCGTAAAGAATGTCTGGTCTTCTCAGTTATCAAGTTATTTAGTCATCAAGCCATCTGTATAAAAAAAGGCCTATAAATTTAGACATATAATTTTGGTATTTTTAACAAAAAGCAATCCTATCTATAAGCATCAAGAATTATTTTATTTTATTTTATTATTTTTAACATATAAACGACACTATTTAACTTAACAGGTTAAAATTTTCTGTTTTATATTTGATAAATTGAAGATTGCCAATGAGATTGAACAGCAGCGTACAGTACTTGAAGATGTGCGAAGACTTGGTCACAAGCTCTCAGAAGAGGGCTTAATCAAACTTGTGGAACCCCGCCTCATTCCCATTAATAATCGCTGGGAACAGCTGAATATAAAATTTGCTGAACTGCATCATGTCAGTGTAAGTATGGTTAAAAAGATTTTACATTATTATTATTTTTTTTATATTTATTGCATGGTAATAAATAAAATGTTCATAGTTTGTAATTATGGCTTTTACCCTGTTCTGTAAAAGGAACTGCAAGCATTACTGCATACTATTGATGAAAATGATGCACTGCTGAACTCTTCTAAGTGCTGGTTAGACATTGAAAATACACCTCAACAAGAAAAGTGCCTTAAGGTAAGATTATCAGTTTTATACTAGGTATAATGGAATAAACATATTATGAAAGGGGGTACCTTATGAAGTTTTATGTACTTTAAAAAGGGTTGATCTGTCAAGGCATGATTAGCCATGGCTGGTCCCTTGATTTATATATGGGTATCACCGATCTACTGCAGGTACATTGGTGGGAGTGACCTTTCAGGCAAATTGTGTTAGTTAAGGGCTTAGTCCACATCAAATTGCCATTTACAGTTACATTCCCACGTGACAAATGGGATCATGGGCACATTCAGCACATTAAGCCCATGGTAGAAAATGTGCCAAATCTGGATTGTTTGTGAAAAATTTCTCGAAAATCTTGGTCTTTATTAGCCTGTGATCATGCTCACTTAACTAGAAGTACTGAAGCAATTTCGAATGGTTTAGAAATTACTAAGGAGACAAAGTGTTGTTTAAGATGCCAACGTTATCATATACGTTTTCTTGCTGAAAGTGCTTCCGTGACTGGCTTAGCGAGAGGAGGAGGGGACGGGCACAGTGTCTAATGATGCGCATACACACAGTGCAGGCTGAGAGAGAGAGACAGAAAATTGATCTTTAACCTCTCTAATGACACTTGCTTTTGCTTTACTTTGGCTCAGTTGTGATCACGTGACTCTTGGCGTCAAAACAAGAAGCGCATGCATGATACATGATACTCAGTACTCATAAACCAAGACTCGCTCGTTTTTCAAGTAAAAATTTATTAAACATCTTTAAACCGCGTTACTCGCAGTTGGAGGTTCCACTGTATTTGTAAAATGAAAAATCTGACGTCTGTGAGAATCATGTAAAAGTAAGTCATTTACTGGCTAATGTCCTTTACACATTCCTCAATTTTATTAAGCTTATGAGCTTTATTGATAAACCATTTTCACTATTTTCTGGTGAGGTATAATTTTTCTAGTCATTGGTCATTTTGGTCCAATTCCTGATATCATGATATGTTAAAAAGTAGTTTTATTATTATTATTATTATTATTATTATTATTATAAATCAATAAATTATTTCTATTTA
>JAOTQY010000025.1:3008960-3020647 GCA_026413445.1 Dolichallabes microphthalmus | reverse complement strand
TCTTCGGCCACCGCCCAACTCACACTGCACCCGACCTCTTTGGCCCCTCCTACAGGTGGTGAGCCCATGGGAAGAATATCGAGTAGTATATCACTATAAATAAATATTTAATTAATTAACGAGTTCCTTCTAAAATTGAGTGCTGTATAGTCAAACATGGAGTTGTATAACAGGAAGTTTTTTTTCCCGTTAACCTAAAGACCACTTTGTTGAGGTTACTAACTGTTCACCTATGGAGAACTTGATACTGTTCATGGTTGAGTCTTTTCATTTATTTGACATTGAATGTATAACATTTATGGCAGACTATAAGGACTATTTTAACAATTATCAAATCGTTACATTTAAAGCTCATTTCTGCCAAAGAATCCTCATTTCTGACCCAAATTATGGATTTTTTTCATGATTTTAATTAATTTCTCATTCCTTTTCTCTGTGAGTTGAGAAATTACAAGCACGCTGGGAAGACTCACATAGCAAGTTAATGGACAGGATAATACACCTTCAGAACATGTATCAAGACTCCAAGGACTGGCTGGATGCCAAGAACGTGGTGGAGTCTCACATAAAACAAGCCAATGAAAAACTAGAAGGTTGTAAGCAAGTCACACCGAGTGCCGACCACATGAAAGTTAAGGTAAGATGAATTTTATTTCAGTAATTGTTATTTCTATGATGTGATACACACTCACATTTTGACTAGTGAAGATACTGGAGCAGATTTTTTTGTTTGTTTGTTTCCTTGTTTGCTTTTCATTTTTACAGGCCTGTAGAAAGTTTGATGTTTACCATATAATATCACACATGTTAATGTCTTCTATTGTGGAAATGGAATTTTAATTTATGATTTATTTCAGAGAATTGTTATGGATATACAGATGTGGCAAGCAGAAGTTGACATGACTAATGAACTGGCAAACAATCTACTGGACCATTACTCAGATGATGACACAAGCCAGATTAAACAGATAACTGAGAATATGAATCTTGCTTGGGGCAGGATCAAAAAAGGGTGAGATTGCAATTTAGAATTAATTTCCTGTTCCTGTTTATCATATGTATATGTTGACGAAACGCAAAATCTACTGTATGAACATGAAATGTAATGGTTGTTTCCTGAGATACAACAGATTAATTTTCTACAACATATTAAACAGCGCATATAGCATGTACTGTATACTGTATGCGCTGAAAATTAATCTGTAGTATCTACACTACATGTATACACTGTATGTACAAATGTGCACGCCCATACCCAAGAAAAAGCAGACAAACACAGGTCTTGTCTGTTGCATTCATTTCATTTCAATCACTGCATAGCATGTCTTTTGTTTTTTTATATATATATATTTCAGTTTTACATAGTGTTTGCCTCATCATTCGCTCCCTTTTTATTTTTAATGGTAATTCTTACTAGTGTGCTGAGATTTTAAATGCCAGAGTGTCGGTACAGCCATATTAAAGGTTGGGCGGTCTGGTATTGTAATACAGTATACTGTAGTCTGAGTTAACATCACAGATACCATGGCAGTGTGATATGGTGACTGGAAGGGCATAGCATGTGATTTAAATAAAACCTTCAGGTTCCTTTTGCTTTTAGCTGAAAGGCGTTATCATTGCAGTAGAGAGCACTCTCATCAAGATACATGAAGATATAAAAAAACACATGATTCATCTCAAGTACACTTAATACATTTTTACAAGAATATTAGTTGATACGTTTTCCTGAGAATCTTAAAGAATATACGGCAGCTCTTGAGGAGACTTGATCATACCTGCTTCTGTTTTTGCAGATAACATTTGAATAGATTTTAGTATTATGTTTGTCTGAAAAGTGGTACAGAATGTTAGACTGTATATAGTCTCCTTTACTGATGTACAAATATTTTTCAGTAATTTTAGTTGTTGGAACAGTAATGTTTGGAATTTATTTTTTATTGACTCAATAATGCAGATGTCATAAAAACAAATACTGTATGTATGACCAAGTTTGTCTTTTAAACAGGGTGTCTAAGACTCTTACACAGTATTATGTTTAAGCACTAACTGAATGAATATTAAAATACACACTGATATATTCAGATCTGTTTTTCTGACAGGTAAGATACATGACCAAAGAATTGTTTGATACATGTCATGAAACATGATATTGTGGAAATGTCATTCAACCAGTGTACGTAAGGCCTAAATCAGTTTATTTTTTCACTAAATGTATACAGAATTATATTGAGTTTTGACAAAGACTTAAGTGTTTCACCCACTTTGCAACAGAATGCTGGATGTATTTTGTTTTGAGTTAAAAGTTACAGTCTAAGCTTTTTCTATTAAGATTTCTGTATAAAAACCTTGTGAGAAGGTTCTTACTGCTGGTAGAGATAAAAGTGATTTGACACTAACACTGCTGAGTTTTTTATCCAGGTCTATATTTCTATATCGAAATATAGACAATGCGACAATGACAATTGTTAAGAGCGCTATACAAATAAAATTTAATTGAATTGAATTGAATTATATCAAACATTACACATTAACTTATCACTACTTTTAGTGCAGGGGATACAGAGGCAGACATAGAGGCCAGACTACAGCAAATGGAGCATTTTTATGCAGACCTGGAAATGTTTTGTAACTGGCTAACTGAAGCAGAGACTACAGCAAATGTCTTACAAGGTGCTACAAACAAAGAATGTCTTCTTGAGAATGCAGCCAAAGTGCGACAGTTGCTAGAGCAATGGCAAGTAAGTAATACGTTTGTTTAGCCATATTCTGTTTATTTTGTGCGTAACTCATCATTAGGGCTGGATTGGCAATCTGGCATACTGGGCATTTAATACATGTCATGAAACATGATATTGTGTAAATGTCATCCAACCAGTGTACAGAAGACCATATCAGTTTAGTTTTTTTGCTAAATCCATACATAATTATACATATATACATTTGATTTGTTGTCTACACTCACAGCATAAGGCAGAGAGATAAAGTATCTTCTTCCACCTATAGAAAATCTTCTTGTTTTTGTCTTTTGTAAAAATAAATAAAAATAAATAATAAAAAAAAAGATAAACCAAGATAAACACGTACTGCATAGAAAAAGATTTAAATATCATTTAGAGATATTTGTGTTTTGTTGGCCCCAAGCTAGTGCTCTTTCATTTTAGATTTAGCAAATGAATATGAAGCTAATACTTGTCTATACACATTTAACAATAAGGTCCCCCACATACGAACGAGTTTGTTCAGAGAGTTCAAATAAGTCCAATTTGTTTACAGGTCCAACAAATATTGTCTAGGTCTAGGATACTAACACGAATGCTTATACACAGTATAAAACTAACATGTTCCATGATCTTGTCCTTGTTTTTAAAATCCTGCCGATGGTTATTCATGTCACTTTTGTCTCCATCATTATTGCTTGGTGCTTCCTGACATCCTCGGATGCACACTGCATGCATGTGACGATGTACCCCAGACATGTGATCTAACTTCCGCGATTAAACATGCACGAACGCATGTTTCTATCTTCAAAAGTTTGTAACTCAAATGTTATGTAGGGGACTTACTACACATTGTTCATTTCTGATGCTGTGCGCGGCAATGTTGATTTGACTTCACTGTACCGGGGAAAGAACTGGGGAAGGATTTATAAATCAGCACGAAATTAAACAACCCATTGTTTTTTATAGCCTCAACCTTGCAAAACTAGAACAGTATGGTGTAGAACCGTTTGTTTCCTTTTTCGGCCTGTTCCATATCTAATTATTAGCCCTTCATTGATTTCTTTCCATTACAACAGTTTTGATCAAATTTCTCTCTCGTTTCAAAATGGCTTGTTTTTCTCCCACAGACTTTTCTCTGGTCTTCATGTTGGTTAATCCTTTTAAACAATAATTGCAGTCTTCAAAGGCAAAAGCCAAGGCTCAAACCCAGAGTAAAAGTGTGAAGTTATTACATTTTTAAACAGTCAACAGGGAACAACTGGGCAACAAAAAGCATTTATTCCGGCACATGTTCAAGTATATTTTTGGTCACTTTCATAAAGGATTATTTTAAATAAAAGATGCCATACTTTAAGTTGTGTACGTTTATGGCATTTATGCCCCTATTCAGGTTGACTTAGATTTTATCTTATTATACATTTGAGCATTTGAGGTTAAAGGGCCTCGTCCGAGGGCTCAATCATGGTAAAGTTGTAGTGTTTGGGTTTGAACCTGGGACCTTCCATTCATTAGCCCAATGCCTTAACCACTGAGCTAAAATACTAGTGAAACCTCAGGTGTAATATTTATCTAAGCTCAACTGCACCATTTGAAGACCAATTAAAAAAAATTTCCATTTTTGTAGTTTTCCTAAACCATGTCAGCATCTAAACATAGTCAAAATTATGATTTACTATCACTATTACTAAATTGTGTAATACATATTTTCATATGCACCAACAGAGCAGCAACATTTCAACTTGTTTTATGAACAAAACACTTATGTTTTTTGCAACTTTGTTTTATATTTCATTTGCTGCAGTTAATCAGCATGTTTCAGGAATATTTCTATATCTTATACTTTGTGATCAATTATGCATGTGTGACATGTTTCAGTTTTCCTCCTCTCTCATACTTTTATGATATTTTTCTTTATACATGTAAAGTCACAGTAAATACACACAGTTTATTAGATTGCAAATTAATGTGTAAATTAATGTTCTTTATTTGCTTTCTCAGTAATTCTGGCCTTTAGTGTTTAATCAGAGTATAATAATGTTGAATCACTTATCTTGGTCATCCTGCACTAACTGGTATGGCCACTGTGTGCTTGGCAACAGTACAAATATTCAGTTAAAATTTGAAGAGGCAGACACACTAGTGGGATTATAATGACATGCCTTTGTTCTCAGGATTAAGCCTTCCTTCAGCAGCAGTGCCCACTCTCCCTATGAACAACAGACCCAATGTGCCTTCTTCAAAAGGCATGCTGACGCCTCTAAGCAGTAATAGTAGAATCCCTTTTCTGGCTGTTCACCATCTTCACTTGTTCAACTTTATTCCATTTTCGCTCTTAACGTATTCTACTCAGATAGATCCACATAGTGTGGAAATAAAGGGCTAGGGCTCTAGGAAGTCAAGCGTACATGCATTTTCACCTGAAGACTTAATTTATGGATATGTTACACCGGAGGACATATCATGTTCAGGTCTGATTATCATTGTTCTTTTCTTGTTTAATGCTGGTTTTTGTTTTACTTGATAGGGAATCGGTAAGGTGAGTTTTCTACAGTACAGTCAAAGGAAAGTCTTAATTTTTGCTATATGTGAATGTTAAATGATGTACAACACGAATACAGTTGTAAATTATTATACAAATAATGTACCAGCTGTTTGACATTTACCAAATTTACTAAGATGAACCATGTGTAATATAATGTGATTAACTTGTTTATGCATTTTTGCTTCTTAGCTCAAAGTACAGAGACAGCTAACTGAAATACCCCTGGTGTACCCATGTTTATGTCTACAGGACCTCCAGAGGGAGATTGACACCCAGACAGATACGTATCATTCACTTGATGAAAATGGGCAGCGTATTGTGGCATCACTAGGAAGGACAGACAATGCTGTAGTGCTGCAAAAACAACTCTACAATGTGGGAAGGCGCTGGCAGGACTTGTGTAAAAAAGTTAATAGTATGAGGTAGGAATCTTTTTTATTTATTAAGTGATTGTGCTTATGGCCATTAGCATACATACCTTTTGAAATCTGCTAATTAAATTCCTACATGATAGCAAAAAACTATTCATTATAAAAAATATATTGAATACTATAAAAACATTAATTCATAGTTCATTATAGTAACTCAATTGCTGCATAAAGGAGCTTAAAAGATTTTATCCTGATTTATCAAATGTACAAATAGTACACCAGCACAGAAAGTACATAGAACAACATTAGGTGACGAGAATGACAGAAATTGCATTTTTTGTCTAACATGGTAGAGGCAGTGTTATGGAATAGGTGTGTACAGCTGCCAGTGAAAGTGGGTAAATTGTGTTTTTTAATGGTGTTTTTGGGATAGGGATAGAGAACCTTACGTAGTCAAATGTTAAAAGGAGTATCTTGAGGACCTCCTGCATTCAGTATGCCTTGAAGATGTGGGTGAATTTCCTACCAATTAATCCCCTGCAGATTTGTCTAGTGTTACCCTCATGAGCATTAAAGTCAAGTTGAGCTACAGCAGTTTTCTGCAGGGACGCCTTCCAGCACCCCACCCAATGTCACAACAAAAGCAGAATGCTCTAAAATTAAAGTTTGCTGCATAAGCACAAGCAAGAGTAAGTCTCTCCCGTAACACAAAGCCGAAGGTCATACACCTTCATGTTTATCACGGTAGGTTTACTCCAACTTACCAGTCTCTGGGGGATTATGAGTACACCCAGTGCTTCTCTGTGCCTCTCACCCACGGTGAGTCCCCATTAGGGTCCATGTATAGGGTGATGTGCTGATGCTAGGAACAGTGTTGTTGGGCTGAATACCCTGTGTTTGGGTCCTCCAAGGCAAACTAGTCCTCCCAATTCATATATCCTAATGAAATAAAATTTGAACAGCTAAATTCTACATGGTTGAAAATGTGATACCACTTTAGTCACCTAAAGACATGCAAAACAAAACATTTTAAAATGTCTTGTTAGGAAACTCGTTCTCGAAAATCATGAATGTATGAACTTGTTCCACATTTTTAAGACAGAAAGTGCTTCATGCTGTGCTCAGATAGATTTGTTCCTGCACTTTGCTTTGACGCTCTAAGGGGTAACAAGCTTTTCTTTCTCTTTAACAGCAGGGAAAGCAAGAGGTGCATGTGTGAAATAATTGAAATTGATTCTTTTTTGGAACAAAGAATCAATTTCAAACATTTCTATCATTCATGCACCAGCTGTTTGTAACATTCAGCTGGTCATTTCTAGACAGTGGACTAAAACTATATTCACTTTTAATTGTAGTCCTAGAGTTTAAAGATGGAATGGGATAGTACCTCTGTCACATTCACCCATATATTTAATTAAAATAAAAATCTTTGACACATAATGTTCTTTTTAACAGCTCTGTAGACAATTTATAGAGCTGAAATTTAGATGACTGTAGAGTTGTGAGTGATAATGGGACACAAGCTCAGTATGATACAATTCCATGAAGTAGTAATCCATTCTGGGGAAATGTTGTGAATATTTGAACTAAAAACAAACACACCCCTCTCATCAGTGCATCTTTAGAAGCTCCACTCCCTTAATAATATAAGTTGGGCTTGCTGACCATATTGTAAGGGTTAACCCCTACAGGGTGCCAAACGCCCATTTAGTTTTGTTTAAGTATTAAAGATGAGACTAGTAAGTGCTCGGGAAAGAGCCTAGTTACTTTTGTTTATGTTAAATCGGAATAAAAGTCTTTATTGAACCGCCAGCTCGCCTCCTGCATTCATGCCACGCTCACATACACGACGCAACCGTGACACATATATGCATTATTCGCACGGATTGTCTTTTTATAGTTTAATTTGTGGTAAAATTAATATTACTCTTCTTTTAATCTGAAACAAAACAACATTGTATATTGTTTTTATGCCTGAACTTCTTGAAGCCCTCAATGATTAACACTGATTACTGTTACCACAGCTCCTTGCCCATGCCAGTTCATATATAATCTTTTCATGCACATACTTTGATATTTTAATCACCCACCCAAAACATGTTTTTTCAGCTTACATAATAAAAAATTGCCCAAGTGGGCAGAAAACCAAACAATCTGTCAACTCTGAGCCCATTTCCCCATCTCATCTCCCTCCCTTCACCTTTTCGGTTCATGAGCATGAAAAAACTGCGCCAGTTGCTGATTGTACATTTCCACTTAACTTCCATTTACAGACCTGGGGCTGAAAACTTTTTTTTTTTTTTTCTCAAGCCCACACACAATGGACAGCTACTGTATGAGACAATGAGGTGAAATTCAACAGTAATCTGAAACATGATAAAGTCCTTGAAATGCCTATAGTGATAATGTTTAGGTTTTTTTGTTTGTGTTTTCGATGTGTGTGGACCCCCTATGGGACATGAATCTACTTTGGCTGGCTCTCTGTGCACAAAGTGCAAATCAGAACACCTCATCTCTGACTTGAGAGCCTACCTTGTTAGAATATGTCACAAAAGAGCTTGTCTAAAAGCAATTTTTCAGTTTTATTGATGTTATTAACACTGAACGTTATCGTCAAAACTGTCGTTCATGTCACAGCGATGACCGGAGTAGGCAGACTGTAGCCTGTATCTCCAACCTTTCCTGAGAGTTCCCTGCATACCAGCACTCAGTGTCCTACGACAAAAGAACAGGTTGATTTATCTGAAGGCAGAGGGAGAGAAACACAAATGTTACCGTGGAGACTGTTTAATCTTGCAATGAGACCCTTGGTATTTTTCGTCAAGGATATAAACAACATCACCTATAAAACAAAAAACAGGTTTACAGTACCTCTTACCCAAGTGTGGGAAATGACCACCCGTAAGGATTCCAAAAGGTTACAATTCAAAGTCAGTGCTTTTATATGGAGGCATTTTTATTTAAAAAAAACAAAAAACAGCTGGGGGCATATTAACACACTTCCTTCTGGTCTCTGTGCAGGCCTTGCACAGAGGCCTTTAAAATACTATCTCTTTTAAGTATTTAGTGTGTGTGTGTGTGTGTGTGTGTGTGATGGCCATGGAAGGTAGAGAATATGAAACTTCCTATTACAGTAGTACAGTACACAGTAAAAGGAGACACTGTTCCTCCAGGACCATGGTGCTACACAGAACACAAAACTACACAAGACTACACATACTGTAACTAAACAAATTACACAAAGGGCTCTAAATACATAAAGTTAACGAGTGCAAGCCTGTACACACTCATTTTCTCATTGAGAATGAAAAATTACACGCAGAGGTTCTAGAGGTTTCAGAGCATAATGTTAGAATTCACATTAAAAACAACAGCAAAACCTTCTGGCATAGACACTAAGCCTCCTCCAGTTTAAATCTGAATACAAAAACTGAAAGAACTTTCTGAACATAAATTAGATACAAATATAGATAATAGTACTACATTACAGCAGTTTCTTTTTGGTCTATTAAATGAAATCTTTTTTTCAGACGATTATATTTTTAAAACTAGAGAAGTAAATTTTTTGAAGAAAATGTGAGTGGTGCTTGCCGTGGCAAAACTTGGGCCTAGGGCATGGCCTGACAGTCTCACAATGATCCGGATGAGACTGATTGGTTGCCTGAGTAAAATAAGCCTTCCCCCATATTAGCATGTTGCTAGCATGATTTTAAGATAGCATGTTGCTAGCATGATGCTAACATGATTAGCGCGTGACTCCAATGTGATAAGCATGTTGCTAGCATGAAGCTAATATGAGTAGCATGTCGCTATCATAATAAGCATGTTGCTAGCAAACCCCAGTGTGATTAGCATGTTGCTTGCATGATGCTAACACAATTTTAACATATTGTAGCTCTTAGCTGCTGGATATTAATATGTACTGTAGCTATTTACTGCTAGCATGTGTAGCCTGTTGGAAGCCCTGTTTGTTGGCTTGAGACAATGCCGTCATGTCTATTCAATTTTCTGCAGAGATTATGCAGAGCTAAATGTCATGGAGAATTGCTTGCTATGCTACTCTGTTTGGTTGCTGGTGCGTGGCTTATGAGCATCATGATAAACGTGAAAGACTGTTTGGTTGTCTGAGTTAAATAAGCCCTCCCCTGTGTCTCTACGACAGTGGGATCCACATTTAGGTTCAGTTTCAAGGTTCCTATGGAAGTTACCATTATATGTCAGTGGGGAAAATTTGGGCACTTCTTGTGCGACAGGGGTACAACTTATACCCTCTTTCGGGGTATGTTCTGACAGCTTGCAAGCCTCTTCAAATGTGGTAAATTTGAGATTTCTACCAAATTCTTGCTCTGCGCTAGAATCCATCAAAGTACAGTACGTCTCAATGTTAAGACGATGGGATTTTTTCACTTCGCAAGCACCACTAAAAAGATTGGTGCATCTTCATGTCAGAAAGTACAAACTCAAATCTAGTATGTCTAGATACATGTATAATACAGTATGTAGATAGACAATTGTTTATGTTTTCCCTTTCTTCTTCTTAGGCATCACCTAGGTGATAGTATGGAACAGTGGAAGCATTTTCACATATCCTTACAGGGTCTCCTGCAGTGGATACAGCTTAGGAGGGAGGAGCTGGAGCAACAGAAACCAGTTGGGGGAGACATTCCTGCCGTTCGTCAGCAACTGATCACTCATAAGGTTAAAACTGCACTCTTCTTACTATATGTTTCTCTTTATGTTCTTAATGATTTGTGGGATGTGTTTTTATGGGTTGTAGTATGTATTATATTAATATTTTGTTCAAATCTATAAGGATTATTAACTTAGTTGGACAGTTGTGTAAAACAGACATTGTGCCCTTAGTTATTGCAGGATAGTATTAGCTCAGGCTAGGAGCTGACTTAAGTAGTAAATAGTTAATTAAGTAGTAAAGTTGCAGAATGCAACATGAAATTTATAATGTAATTTACACCCAAGTAGAAATACTTGCTCATTCATACAGTTATGACCCAATTATGTGATAACAGCACAAAGAAAATGGCATAATAAATGAATATGCATTGTTTTTCATAACCAGGGAGTTTTATAATCATCAACCACGTCAGCTTTAATTTAAGGTATTATTTCTATACTAAGTTTGGAGGAAAATCGTTTGCAGTGGATGACTGTCTGAAGTCTGGAAACCATCAGCATTACGGAAGTTGACTTTCCTTTCTTGGGATGCTTTGCTAGGCCTTTACAGCAGCTGCCTTCGGTTGCTGTTTATTTATGGTTCTTTCTGCCCTTGGTTTTGTCTTCAGCAAGTTAAAAGCCGGCCCACTTGGGTTGAGGGCAGGCGACGTGAATTACAGCCATGGAAGACAATTAGGAGCAACATCATTAGTAATGCCACTAGCAACCACACATGCCCAAGCCATAACACTGACTCCACCATGCTTTGAATCATGAGCCAGTTTTCCTTTTTCATGCTTGTTCCTATCATTCCAGAGAGAAAGTTTCTTGGTTTCATCATCCAAATAATTTTATTCAAGAACTGGGTAGGCTTTAAGATGTTTTCTAGCAAATTTGATTCAGCTTACCTTTCTGCTGAGTGTGATTCTGGTGGTTTGCATTTAGATGTCAACCCTCTGATGTCTATTTGATGTAGACTTTAACATTAATTTATCTGCCTCCTCAACAAATAAATAACCGACCATCCAAAATTGTTGTCTTTGGTCTTCCAGGCATTTTGCAGAGCTTGCCAGGGTAAAGAATGTACCATATTGTTATTTTGGCCACTAATTACAAATTATGCTATTTATGTCTTGGATCTTTTATTAAATAACATTGACACAGACCACACCTGAGCAGGAAACTGCTTATTCTCTAGATCAATTGTCAAATTAAAGGGCTACGTAAAATGTCAGTAATTCCTAAATGATGAACGCAAGATTAAAAAAAAAAGTTGTTGTTGTTCTTAATGTCTTAAGCCCGATTCGGACGGGACTAGTTTTCCAAACGACGTTTGAGTTTGAATTTTTTTCAGACGACGTCTGTCAGTTCATGTACGCATTC
>JAOTQY010000025.1:2848832-2859114 GCA_026413445.1 Dolichallabes microphthalmus | reverse complement strand
TACTGTAGAAATAGACTACAGTAAATTGCTGTATTGCGATTTTGTACTGTTTACTGTATTTTAGTGGTAAATAATTACGTATTCGGGCAACTTGTATTTTTAACAAAAAAAAAAAGTAGTCCTGCCCAATTCTTTTCCCCCTGATTTTCTCCCCAATCTAGTCGTGTCCAATTGAGCATCACCCGGGGTTCGAACCTGCGATCTCCAGGTGATCGGGCGAGCACTTTAACCTACTGCGCCACTCGGAGGGCCACAAAATCGCCAAAAGTACATCCCAAAATCCTTTGCAATTTGCAGTTAATTACTGTATTTTTTTTAAACCAACTGCAATAAATAATTGTTTTCAAAAGTCTGTTGATTATCTAATTTACAGTTAAATACTGTATAGTGTATTAAACTGTAAATACAATATTTACAGTTAAATATTGTAAATCTCAGTAATGCTGTTTCTTTTACAGTAATGTGCAGTATTTCGAAAAAACAGTCAGAAACTGTAAAAAAAAGTCCTGTACATTTACATCAATTTGTTACAGTGTAAGTAATATGAATGAATTCCTTCATGATATAACGCAGTGCTGCTGAATTCTCCAATCTGAATGAGATTGTTTCCATAGTAACACCTAATTCACTGAGACATCAATGGTGCGGTTGTGCTTCATGCTCCATAATCTAATCCTAACAACAAACAGACATTGTAAGAATTATTGTTGATATGATGGAGGTTTTTGAAAAAAAAAAAGATCATTCAATATTTATGGAAGGAGTCTCCAGTGTCAGTGATTTTGCAACAGTAAGAGGTCTGAAGAAAGTCTTTTAATACAGAATGCAATGAAAGTTCTTTGTATACGATGAATATTTAAATTTAGTAATACATGTATTCGATATGTAACACATTAGTATAACCTACAAATCATTGAGGCTTTTATGTTTTTTTAAGTGTTCTATAGCATTAAAGGCAACTTAAATTATCCCATTCTTCAAATAGCTTTAATATTTTTTGCATACTCATACACGCATACACAAAATAATATAGCCTCGTGTAAGTGTTTTACATATTGATATTATTGATAGTGTTTTACTAAAATAAAATAAGTTTGTAATATACTTGATTCTGTTTCATTAGTTTAACCTAAACATGCCAAATTCACCAGTGTTTACCGTTATTTTTGTTCAATTTTATTTGAGTGGAAATTTCTCCCTTAAATTAAATATACTCACTTAAATGTTGTTTCATTAATCTTTTTTTTTTTTTTTTTTTTTTTTACTGATTGCTCACCAAGATCCTACAGTAGAAGCTTAGTTTGTGGTTTGGTTGTTCTGTGATTTCAGTAAGTAAATTCAAAAAAGTAACACAACACAGATTAAATTACGTGGTTTTATTGGTCCAGTGAATATTAAGTATAGGTGCTTCATATCTTATATAAGAACTCTTTAACATTTGTAATCATTACAGTTTTACTGTAATTGAAAATTAAATTCATGCTATGCAATAAAATTATTACAGGTTACATAATGTGCATCTATGGAAGTAGAAGTAGGAAAATCTTCTTAATTTAATAATATGTATTCTGTTCCACCCAGCCTAAAAGAAAAAAAAAAGATCAATCAGCATTTTATTCATTTTACTTTTCTGATCAAATTATCTTAAAAAAAGTTAATCTTGGAGGTGACTAAACAAATCTGAAGGTACTTAGTAAAATCAGTAGGTACTACTTATATACCAAAATGAACATAAATAAACATCCATTCTTACCTCCCGGGTTCTGTCTGAGGATGTACCTTCTAGTTTCATCATATATGAAGATGAGGAAAGCATATGGTATGGCACATAACCACCATGAGGGTCTGTAAGAAAAAAATATTTCATTAGTGATAGTAGATCAATAAAATGGCACTATAGTACACCACAACTATATACATGCATACATAGAGTACAGACATACATACATATACTGTACTGTATATGACATCTGTTATCCTGCACAAGGTCTCGAAATTACATAAATATACATATATACATATATGTATGTCATATCGAGACTTTGATTGTGCAGGATAACAGAACACAATAATGACAGTAATTATTATAATCCCCTGCTACACTAATCCTAGTTTTTCACTAATTTGTGGATGCCATCAAAGAAGATAGGTTTCTCAGTACGCTGGATGCTTGGATTGCCTGGTTTACTTTTAAAAGTTTAAAACTGGCCTCCCAGGAACTCCTTTAATGGCCCAAACATGTGAAAATGGTTTGGAGTGAGGTCAGGGCTGTAAGGAGAATGTGGCATTATATGGCAATGTACACGTTGGCGACAAGGATTTTTAAGGATCAGGTGTTGCGCTCACTCAATATTCATAAAGTTCATTGAGATCATGTTTGTAGAGTACTTTCTTGCATTTGTTAATGTAGACTTGCGAAATAGTTCTCCAGTTTCTCTTTTTTGGCAAGTTTTTTGCCACCTTTTCATTTTTATTTATTTTTTTTTAATCCACACAGTGACCTATGAATCAATCAAGTTGATCAGCCCGGTGATTAGTATACACGTGATGCTGTATGCTGAGTGGCTGGAACAGTCAAATGGGGGAATGTTTTTAACTGGTTTTTGTTTTTGGGAAGAGCAGGGGAAACATTTTGAAATCAAATCAAAACTTTTATTAAACTAGGTAAACTTACTTAAGTGGATACAATCGAAGTGCAACATCCATGCCTGGACAATATGAAAAAAAGGAAGCCAACGCAGTCTCCTCTAATAATCCAAAGAGAAGGATTTTGTTCCTAAAGAAAAGATTAAGGAACATAAAAATAATCAGAATTTGGCCATTCTGAAACTTCTCATTAATTATGAAAACCACTTAAAAGTGATTAACATACTTCATTTTTTGTTGTATAATGGAATTCATCCTGGTCTTACAGATGATCAAATTAGCCCACTGCACAATCACGATGCTGATAAAGAATCCTGTCTGGCATGTGTACTCTACAGTTTTTCTGCTCTCAAATGTCTGCAAAAATATACACACATGCACACACATGCAGTTAAACAGTGTAGATATGAAAGTTATATATTCAAACCAAATTTGACCCACATTTGATGAACATACCCACTGTTGGCCATAGCTGTCCTCCAGGTCATTACAACGTTTATCATCCCAGTCAACACGTAATCCCAACATGTATGAGGGAAGAAATCCATTCTCAGCAAGGATTGTAAAATAAGTGAAGAAACTTGCAGCTGCTTGCATCATTCCTTAAAATAGAAAATAACATGAATTCCATTAATATTACTGTAATAATCTGAATCTGAAAAGATCTGAATAACTAATTATTATTAATAACTGCCTGGTCAAAAAAAAAAGTTACACACTCTAATGTTGTGTTGGAACACATTTAGCTTTGCTTACTGTGTGTAATCGACTTGGCATCATTTTGACAAGCGTATTTATCATTATAATGTTTCTTTCCATTTAGTGTTGCATTAATTTTAGCTGAGATTTGGTATTTACAATTTCTGCATGTGGTTTTACTTGTTTTGCTTGACGAAGGCCAATAATTTGACACTTCTGAATCTCACGTACACATTTTCCATCACCACAGGATACAACATGGTTATTTAAGAGTTAAGCTACTCACTGCATCAGGCAGGGGTAAAATAATTGCAGCTGCATGAAACATATTGATCACTGCAGTAATTATGCACTCGAGGCCTCTTGAGAATTTCCTTATTAAAATTAAAATTTTAATCCTAACTTTTTTTTTTGGCCAAGCAGTGCATATCGAATACAACGTACTTCACAGTGTTTCAATCATCTTACCAATCTGTCCATAAGCCATAGTGATCAGCCTTTCATTCACTAGCTTGTCTTTTTGTGGGTTTCTGGGCTGTCTTTTCATGATGTCACTCTCAGCACTTTCAGTGGCCAGTGAAATAGCAGGCACCTGTGTTAAAATAAATAAAGAAATGAAATGTAATTCCAAAATTTTCTTGCCATCATTAGGCCGAATGGGTCCATCTCGCTTGACTGAGCAATTGTGCAAAATTTGTAAGAGAAAATGTAAAGAAAAAGCATCTTTAAAAAAATAATAATAATAAAGGATTAAGTGGTAGAAATGTGTCAAATATGTCAAAAATTATATAAATGGCCCCAGCTGTATTCAGTTGATTGCAAAAAATCATAGAAAGGTGCATTGCATTGCTTGGGTTTTTCTTTCAAACAACTGTCCAAAATTGTCTATCATTGTGTTAATGCTTCAAAGGTGTATAAAGCATTCTGTGGGCTGCCATAGTCTGCCATGTGAAATAATAATAATAATCATAATCAAAATAATAATAATAATAATAATAATCTTACCACATCAGTTCCCAAGTCAATACAAAGTATACAGACAGTGCCAAGAGCGAGAGGAATGCCAGCAAGAATGAAGAGGATGAAGGGGGAAATTTCAGGAACATTACTGGTTAGGGTGTAAGCGATTGATTTCTTCAAATTGTCAAAGATGAGACGACCTAAAGAGAGAATGATATTCATCTTACTTATTTTGTCTAACATAAACCATATTTCAAACATGCAATTCAGTTTGGTTTGTACCTTCTTCTACTCCTGTAACGATAGAGGCAAAGTTGTCGTCCAGGAGAATCATATCAGCAGCCTGTTTGGAGACGTCAGATCCAGCAATACCCATTGCTACACCAATATCAGCCTTCTTCAGAGCAGGAGAATCATTAACACCGTCACCAGTCACAGCTACAATGGCTCCCTGTCAACAGACAATATAAAAATACTTTCTCACTTTATTAAGGTTAATCGCTTTATTAAAACTGCACCTGAAAATATATACCTGTCTCTGGCAACCTTCCACAATAATGAGTTTTTGCTGAGGAGAAGTTCTGGCAAAGACAATCTCCGTGTGGTGTTTCAAGACGTCATCCAGCTGCCTTGGTGTCATTTGCTTCAGCTCTGACCCATGGACAACACAAGCCTTGGCCTCTCTGCAAAGATGTTTGGTGTCATTCTAGTGTATTTTACTTGTTTAAACTATTTTACTAGTGTATTTTACACCTTAAATATTTATATACATTTATCCCTCAAACCATCCACTGTTAGTGCTGTATCTAGACCCCTACACCTAGCCATCCCCCACCTTGACAAGAAGGGAAGAAGGGAAAATATGTCTACATAGAAAGCCTTTGATGCAATGATTATATAGAAAGTGTTCACAATTTTAAAGCTGTTTGGCTTCACATTCTCTTCTTCTGTAACTGGATCCTGGATAAAATGAACAGAGACTGTCTGGATCTGATACAGCACCATCATGCCAAGCACTGACACACTCTAGGGCAGTGTGCATGCTGATGATGCCAATAGTGGGACTCAGAGGTGGGAGCGTAGCTATTGGATTGGTGTAAGCTCAATAAGCTGCCTTTTAATGTTGACAAGACAAATCGGATAGTTGTGTACTTTAGGAAGACCACTGTCAATCTGTAAGATTCTCAGGTTGCACATGTCTAATGACCTATTCTCACAACAACATGTCCCTGGCTTAAAAAAAGCCCAGCAGCATTTCCATTAACCCTCCCCCAGTCCCCCACCCACCCTGTCATCATAACTTCGTTTTGCAGTGGCCTGATTCAGAGTATCCTCAGCTGCATCACTGGTAAGTGGACTTTAGCGCACCAGATCAAAGAAACCTTTCCACAAGCTTAATCACTAGACACATTGACTCCTTTTTCACTACAATACCAACTTATTAAATGCATATTTACGAATGTCACTATGTGCTGACCACCTACAACAGTATTTATTTATTTTATTTATTTATGCATTTATTTAGATATTTAAGATATATTTACATATTTCAAACATGCAATTCAGTTTGGTTTGTACCTTCTTGCTACATATGATAGTCAATTTATTTCTAATATTATTATATCTTTTCAAGATTTCATCCTGCTAAGTTTTTCCCACCACACCCTAAACCACACTATACTATATTATTAAGTAATATACTATATTATAATTAAGCCCTTAGGTGTCACATATACATTACTGCACAGTGAAATTCTTCCTTCGCATATCCCAGTGTATCTGGGGTCAGAGCGCAGGGTCAGCCATGATATAGCGCCCCTGGAGCAGATGGGGTTAAGGGACTTGCTCAAGGGCCCAACAGTGGCAACCTGGTGGAGCTGGGGATCAAACCACCAACCTTCCGATCAGTAACTCAGAACCTTAGCCCTTGAGCTATCATTGGCCCAGCAGTGCTATACCGTTACAATAATTATATTGTGCTGTATATTGTACTGTATGGTCCTTATTGTGTAGATCATGGCTCAGGGTTTTGTGTATTGTGCAATGCAACGTTTCTCACTTTTTCCAGTCTTTGGAAGAAGATTTCATCCAAAACAGCTTACAGTTAGTTAAGGCAGTAAGCTTAAGAACCCATCAGCCGCATATTGGCCGTCCTTGAATTTGTCACTTGCCATGTAAGCAAATGCTAGAGGTCTGGTTTACAAGACTACTGAGAGCAAATGAAAGATTTCAGGTAACCTTGGATTGACATCTCCAACAGG
The DNA here is from genome assembly GCA_026413445.1 of Dolichallabes microphthalmus. Lineage (NCBI taxonomy): Eukaryota > Metazoa > Chordata > Actinopteri > Siluriformes > Clariidae > Dolichallabes > Dolichallabes microphthalmus. The sequence goes on along the minus strand of JAOTQY010000025.1, from coordinate 2,852,548 downwards.
AACATTCCGACGAGCAGCAATGTCTTCTACCGTTTCATTGCCTTCTGAGATGATACCCACACCCTTAGCAATAGCTGTAGCTGTAATGGGATGATCTCCTGTAACCATGATAACCTGAAAGGACAAATAAGTATTTAATTATGAATCATTAAATTGCATTCTGGCAAGGTGTCCTGCATAGACATTTTACCTTGATTCCAGCACTCCTGCACTTAGCTACAGCATCCGGCACGGCAGCACGAGGAGGATCAATCATGGACATGAGGCCGATAAAGCACAGATTCTCAGTGGGGAAGTTCACCGTCTCTGTGTCAAATGCAAATCCTTCAGGAAACTGATCATCAGGGAGGTTGAAATGGCAGAAACCTGGAATGTAAAAAAATAATAGACAACATTAGTGTACAAAGTGTGCAAAACAGAATGCAAATGTGCACCTACAGTATGCATTTGCATATTCAGTTACAATTTCTCACCTAATACCCTTTCTCCAAGACTTCCAAGCTTCACGTAGGCATGCTGGAAAGCATCCTTCATCTCTTCATCCATGGGTTGCTCTTTTCCATCCATCATAATGGTTGAGCTCCTGAACAGAATGCTCTCTGGGGCTCCTTTCATTAGCAATATATGCTTAGTCTCTGAGGTGCTGGGGTTCTGGTGAACTGAGAGCTTTTGTATGACAGTCACATTTCTGTTAGGGTTAGCAATAAAATAATAGCATAACATTTTATGTTAAGGTTAAATCTAAACACCTGGTATTTGTTGCCAGAGTTGAAGGGGATCTCAGCAATCTTTGGATATGTCACTCTCATGTCCTTCACTGAGCCACAGCAGAGCTCAATACACTTTAACAGGGCAGAGTCTGACGCATCACCACTAGTTTCTCTCTGCAAGATAAGAAATACCCCAAATAATAAATCTTTTTCTTATTTCAGTGTTTTTCTGTTGATAAATGACCTTTTAAAGGTTTTAAACCTATAAAAAGCCACAGTAACTATAAAGTATAATTAATTATAAAAAAGCATGAAAAATGCTTTTAAAAATTAGCAGATTAAAGAACAATTTAGCAAAAACCATGTTAATTAGACAAACCTTAAGAACTGGAGCTTTGCTCTGATCATCAAGAAAGACCGCACGGTTGCACAGGCCAGCTACACGGGCAAGGGCAGACCAAGTTGGAGAGCTTCTGTCGAAAGAGGTTCCACTCTGATCCTCTGTGGTATCGGCTTCATGAAACTGATTATCAAACCACATGTGTGACACGGTCATACGGTTCTGGGTCAGAGTTCCTGTCTTGTCTGAGCAAATAGTGGAGGTGGATCCAAGGGTTTCCACAGCTTCAAGATTCTTTACTAGACAGTTCTTCCTCGCCATACGTTTAGCACTCAGAGTTAGACACACCTATGAGAGTAAATATTTAAATTATTATGTAAGAAAAGGCACAATTTTGTAGTAAATTTTGGCCACTTGATTTTTAATAAAATAAGCATTGCTATGTTCAATTTGATTGCAACTTTAATGCAGAACCATTATGAAGATTTTCAGTACAGTGCTTACAGTTACTGTAGCAAGCAGACCCTCAGGCACATTGGCAACAATAATTCCAATGAGGAAGATGACAGCTTCAAGCCATCCATATCCAAGAGTAAGGGAGAAGACAAAGAAGGACACACCCATCACAACAGCCACACCCGAAATAATGTTGACAAAGTGCTCAATCTCTATGGCTATGGGTGTCTTTCCGCCCTCAAGGCTTGATGCAAGAATAGCAATACGGCCCATGACTGTGTGATCACCGGTGTTAATGACGATACCTTTGGCTGTACCTGAGGAAGAATAAAATTATTATTATTATTATTATTATTTAAATAAAATGATTTAATAATGTATACATTATCTTTTGTTTTGTAATTAGCTAATTTTATAGTTCAACTGTAATATTTTTACCTTCCAGACAATTTGTGGAAAAGAACACAATATTTCTTGTCTCTAAAGGATTTTCATTTGAGAAGTCAGGAGTACGAGTTTGCGGCTCAGATTCTCCAGTAAGAGAGGAATTGTCCACCTGCAAGAGTACAGTATACAGCCTGTAATTTATGGGTGGTTATGTTTAGAACCCTCAAAACCCTCAAAACTCAAGAATAGGTCACAGCATAGGTCAATGACGAAAAAAAAAAAGAAGAAGCTTGTATTGAAGCCTTGCCAGTGTGTGTTAACTGGGAGGATTCAGACTTTAAACTGTGCATTTGGGTTTTTGAATATGTCAGGTAAAACAAAAGTTATCATCATATTTATAAAGGGTCAATTTTATGGCCAGAATATGGAAATTATGATATTATTATTATTATTATTATTATTATTATTATTATTATTATTATTATTATGTCATAGAAACAACCGGGGGGAAAACAGACACACATGTGATCATGTGTAATATCTGTGCTGTTTCTTTGCCTATGTGTCCCATTTTTAAAAAACTTTTTGCTTAGTCATGTTTGGATAGTCGGTTAATATTAAATAAAATTTAGTTCATTATATTGCCTATGTTGTGCTGGATATGTCACTCTATACTACACAATCCTGAGCTATATATATGACTTACTCTCAGTCATCATCTATGAGGCATCAAGACTATTCCAGGAGACTTGGGGCATGAGGCATGGCACACCCTGAGTGAGGGGTCAATTCATCGCAGGGCAACACTCACTCATTCACACACTAAGCACCAATTAGCCTCATCTACATGTCTTTGGACTGAAACCAGAGAACCCGGAGGAAACTCACCAGGCATGGAGAGAGCAAGCAAACTACATGCACACAGACCTGAGGCAGGAATCGGATCCTGGAGGTGCAATGTGAACGTGCTAACCACTAAACTGCTGTGCCGCCCCAACTTGATATATTTTATTTAAAAAAAACCCCACAAAAACAGCAAAACAAATAATGGCTAAAATACTCTTTAAGGTCTTTAAGGGCTGCATCTTTCCCCACTGAATATGCTTTTATGCTATTCTTCACCAAATACTTTTATATAGTAAATATTTTGGTAGCTATTTATGGTACATAGGGTAAGTACACTGGCATGAGTTCATGTGTATACTTATAGTCTTGTTAGTAAATCATGTACTTCAAGACATGATTGGCTCTGGTAGTAACTATGGTTAGGTAATAACGAAAAGTCTAACTCCCTAACTATCTCTGAAATCAGACAAATGTGCTGTACACAATTTAGTGTAAACAAATATGAGCAGTATTTTATTGTTGTTATTTTGATGTCTATTAGTTGAGTCTTTGATTTCTTTCAGGGTTTTCAGGGAAGGATTACTTTTAGATTCCGCCTTCCTTCACTCACTCACTCACTCACTCACTCACCCACCCACTCACTCACTTACTCACTCACCCACTCACTCACCCACTCACTCACTCACTCACTCACTCACTCACTCACTCACCCACTCACTCACTCACTCACTCACTCACCCACCCACTCACTCACTCACTCACTCACCCACTCACCCACCCACTCACTCACTCACTCACTCACTCATCCACTCACTCACTCACTCACTCACTCACTCACCCACTCACTCACCCACTCACTCACTCACTCACTCACTCACTCACCCACCCACTCACTCACTCACTCACTCACCCACTCACTCACCCACTCACTCACTCACTCACTCACTCACTCACTCACTCACCCACTCACTCACTCA
>JAOTQY010000025.1:2830249-2843148 GCA_026413445.1 Dolichallabes microphthalmus | reverse complement strand
GACGGGAATCGAGCCTGGCCGGGAATCGAACCCAGACCCTGGCGGTGCAAGGCGACAGTGCTAACCACTACACCACCATGCCGCCGTAGTCAGTTTTATTTAATAATAATAACATCAACAACAACAACAATAATAAATAACAATAATAAAACAATACCAATTTATACTGAATAAAACAAACAAGCACTTATTGCTAGATCACGTTGCCATGAAAAGTAATTTCAGTGAGAGGACCATACCATGAACTGGTGTTAATGTGGCTCAAACAATTAAAGTGCTGGGTTACTCACTGTAAGGTTGGGGGTTCAATACCCAGCATGGCCAAGTTACTCTCCAAGTTAATGTTCGAGCATGGACAAGCTACTCTTTAGGCTAGTTAGCTCCTAATCATATCTGCTCCAAGGACACTGTAATCTCTCTGACCCAGCTGCCTCACTAGGATACGTGACAAATTCATTACACTGTGCTGTAAGCTAAATTTGACAAATGATTAGATCTGATCTCATCTTAAGAACTGAGATGTTAATGTATATGCAATTGCAGTTAGAAGTTTACACACACCGTACCAGTAAATGAATAATAAAAAATAAATAAATAAAAAAAACACTCTCTGAAAATATAACCAATTTAAAAAAAGACAAATTAGGCCATAAAACTGAAAATGCCTTGGAGATCTTCTTCTTTGTCTTTCGGCTGTTCCCTTTCAGGGGTCCCCATAGCGAATCATCTGCTTTCATATAACCCGATCCTCTGCATCCTCTTCTCTCACACAACAAACTTAATGTCTTCTCACTGTGTCCATAAATCTCCTCTTTGGTCTTCTTCTAGACCTCCTGCCTGGCAGTTCCAACCTCAGCATCCTTCTACCTTCTACCTTGTAGATGTAATCACAAAATGTATAATGCCATGGACTGTTGTGGTTTCTGATTCCATCCACCCCTCACAGGGTCAAATCCAAGTAGGTGCCTTAATTTCCAAGTAGTAAATTAGGGCACCTTCAGAACCCCCTATTTTCCTTATCAAACACGACAACTAACTCTATTAAACAACTGTGTGATAATTATTAGAAATAATAACACTTACTGTAACTTTATTAGGAACACATGTACACCTGCACATGTCCCACATACAGTTACTCAATCAGCCAATCACACAACTGCAATACAATACAATACAAACATGCAAATAAAGGTTAAGAGCTTCAGTTAATATTCACAACAGACATCACAATGAAGAAAAAGTGTGATCTCTGTGATGTTAACCATGGCATTGTTTGGTGCCAGATGGCCTGGTTTGAGTATACAGAAACTGCTGATGTCTGGGGAATTTCACACTAGAGCTTACACAGAAAACAAAAACACTGAGTGAGCAACAGGTCTGTGGGTGGAATGCCATGTTGATAAGACAGTTCAGCTGCCAGGAAGGATATAAAAACTCATAGATGGATGCGCTACAACAACCAAATTAAATTCTACGCTAACACTCTAGTGAGGAACATGAGTCTGACCCAAACTGGAAAAAATGAGTTTATACACCATTCTGTATAAACTCTAAAGGTTATTCTGTGGACACATTCTAGCACCACAACCTTGCAACAGTTATAGAAGTCACACTTTTTATTCTGATGATGAAGGTAAATGTGAACATTTGCTGAAGTCAGTATGATGTTTTGCATTTTGCTGTCACATAATTGGCTGAATGGAAAAGGCATGAATAAGCAGGTGTACAGGTGTTCCTATTAAAGTGGATTGTGTGTCGATGTAAATAACGGGGCAGTGGTGGTTCTGGTAGTTGAGACTGCTGCCACTGCTGGGTTCCCACTGATGCACCTTTTGTTAAGACCCTTAACCCTATGTCCATATACTGTATAATACAACAGATGCAGAACAGCCTCAATGCTAGTCCCAGTTTTGGAGTTATGGGTGAACCTAACCAAAATGAACCTAAGATTAACAAAGAATAAATAATTCTTGTTTCAGTGGACGATTATCCCACTGAAATACATAGTGAGGGAGGAGCTGTGGGTGGTGCAGCATGATGTGAAATGAGGCCTGTATTTGATACATAAAATCATATTATACAAATACAATTGTTATACCGAAGGGGTTAGATATAACTTTATAGTTCTTGGTTGCATGTAGATTGGAAAATATAGGGTGTGGAAAATTAATGTCCTTTAGAGGAATGGTTCTAGGCTGTATACTGTAGGATTACTTTAAACACAAGCCAGGCAGTCTACATTAATGAGATGTAATGTGAAGTCAGATAGGAAGTAAAAGACAATTCCTTTTATAATCAGGTGGTTAAACTTGGATTGTTTTTTCATTTTATTCCTTGAGAAATATTAAGGCCATATTTTCTATTGTTTTCTACTATTCTGATTTGTAGTGGGGGGAAAAACGTAACTCATGTTAATAGCCAGTTTATAGCCATCTGAATGCACCGAATGAGTTTTATCGCTTATCTTAATTAAAAGAAATTACAAATGTCATTTGTAAAAAATCCAAATAAGGCTGTAAATGAGGCTGTACGTAGCCGACAGCCTGGCACCTGACACCCTCCAAGTGAGGCATCATATCTAAATTCACTTGCAGTAACAACAGTATTTTTTCTGTAAGATTTTATTTAGTATTTCTGGAATAAATCTGCAGTTGTTATGTAGTACATATTAACTGTGTTGGTTTCAGTACTAGCTAGGTTTTAAATTCTACTTTATTATAAACTATTAGAAAATAATAGTATTTGTTCACTTCATGTACTGTAACTTGGGCGTGTACATTTTGTGTGGCCACTTATTTATAATGGAGAAGGGTCTTCTTAGTAGTATGTCTCCTTTTCCACCCATCCTAAAAATAAAGAAAATAAATGTTAATAGAAAAATAAACCACATAAAAGTTGAAGACAAGTTATTTACTTTACAACAAAATGGAAAGTGGAAAAAAAATTCACTTCTATAAGACTAATTTGTTCTTACCGCCTGGGTTCCGTCTAAGGAGGTATCTTCTTGCCTCATCATAAAGGAAGATGATCAGGGAATAAGGGAAGGCACAGAACCACCAACTTGGTCTAAAGGGGATAAGAAATAGTTTCAATCATGTGCAAAATTCAGTACACCCACCCCTTAGACAAACAACATATAACTGTTTTCACCGTGTCAAAAAAGAAAAACATGTGGGCAATACAAAATATAATTCTCACAATTCGTAACTTGTAGATCCATGATTAGAGTAGTAATGATATCGTTATGTACTGTAATCCATTCCTGTATAACTTTATCAGTCTCTCACATTGTTGTGGAGAAATTCTGGATTATTCTGCTTTACAACATTGCTTCAATTCACTGAGGATTTTGGGATTTTTGCTTATGCACTGCTCGCTTAAGGTCCTTAATAACACAATTTTGACTAAGCTTTAGCTGTCAAACAGATGGCGTCACATTTACCCTCTAGAACATTCTGGTATACAGTGAAGTTCATGGTCAACCTACTGTACTGACTGCGAGGAGCCCAGGCCCTGCCTAAACAAGCACCCCTCCGCATTTGTGCTTGATATGAGTTGTTTCTGTTGAAATGCTGTTTAGCTTTCCCTAAACATGGCACGAGGTTTTAAGGTCAACAAACAGCACCACATTGGTCTCATCTGTCTATTGGACATTGTTCCAGAAGCCTTTTGCTTTGTTTTGATTCAGTTTTGCGAACCTTAGTTGTGCTTCCATGTTATTTTTTTTTTTAGAAAGAGGAGGTAGTTTCTTGGCAACTCTTTCAAGCAACTGTACTTGTTCAGTCTTTTTTTGTGCTACCATGCACATTTAACTTGCCCAGTGAGTCCTGTAAGGTGTGAGATGTAGCTCTTGGGATTTTTTAGAATGCATTACTCTCCTTTACTTGAGTTCTCTTTATCACTGCAGAACTCAAAATTGTTTGGCAATAGTTTTATCATGGTAACCTTTCCAGATCGATGTGTAGCTATAGCTATAGGTGCTTCACTAAGACCATTGCTTATGTCTTTCTCTCTTGGCCTTGTGTTAACACACACTGCATGTGCACCAGCACTTCTGCTTTAATAGAGGTCAGGAGGTACCTAATATTACCCACACGTTTTTCTTTTTGGCTTCATTTTTGTTAAATACAATATGGCATGGTGAAAAAGGTTGTATGTTGTTGTTCTTCTGAGGTTGTATTTCCCTCATACCCAATATGATCAGATTACTAAATTTTTACACTAAAACAATTTAGAGAATTAAGTAGAGGGGGTACTAACTTTTGAATATGACTATAATTGGCTTGACTGTAACAATTTGTGGAAGCACAATGTCATTTTGATATTGATTAAAATATAATGTACTTATAGTATTATAAAGGTGTGTGTAATGCAAACTCACTTCAGTGGATACATTCTAAGAGCTACGTCCATGCCTGGGCAATAGGATAAGAAAGCTGCCAGAGCTGTCTCTTCAAACAACCCAAATATTAAGATTTTGTTTCTAAACAACAGGAAATAAAAACATTATAAATTATTAAATAATATTAAAATACAAAAGAGCAACATAAAATGTAAACAATTTGAACAGTTTCTAACAGTTCTGGTAATAAAGTACTCCAAAACTATGCGCCTGCTTAATATATTTTCTATATATTTGTTCACGTACTTCATTCCCTGTTGTAGGATGGAATTCCTCCTGGTCTTACAGATGATCAGATCAGCCCACTGCACAATTACTATGCTGGCAAAGAATGCAGTATGACATGTGTACTCCACAATCTTTCTTCTTTCATAAGTCTGCAGGAACAATGAGGAAAAAAAAAAACATGTTGTGTACAGTGTACTTTAATGTGTAGTATACGGAACCAAAAATCTGCATTTTAGCTCTTTATAGTTACATAAGTATTACATACCCATTGTTGACCATAACTGTCTTCAAGATCATTGTAATATCTATCATCCCAATTGACACGCACTCCTATTAAGTCTGCAGGCAGGAATCCATTCTCAGCAAGAATCACAAAATAAGTAAAGAATCCTGCAGTAGCTTGCATCATTCCTAAGATTAAAAAAGAACCATAATTATTCATATTTAAATTCATTTATATGTTTCTCTTATTTCCTCACAATTTAGTCATTTGTCAAGTGTGTATAGTAATAAATAAGCACGATTTTACAAAGAATAATAGTGGATTGTTTAATAAGTTGGGGCTATTGAGGGCGAATTAATCTGAGTTATCAAACATTTTTTATAATGAAATATTTTATTCACAGGACAAAAGCGTTCACTCAATGAAAATAAAAATTAATATAAATAATATGCCTTGACCATTGCAGTCACAAAATCTCAACCCAGTTAAACACAAATGGTAGTCCCAATGTTTTATACTTAGTGTGTGAGAGACTATCAAATATTTCTTACCAATCTGACCATAGGCCATACTAATAAGCCTTTCATTCACCAACTTGTCTGTTTTAGCGTTTCTGGGCTGTCTCTTCATGATATCACTTTCAGCAGCTTCATACGCCAAAGAAATTGCGGGAACCTAAAACATGAGTAAAAGTCACAATTATTCCATCATCTTTATTGTTCTGTTGGGTCGATCTATATCTACCTTAATAGCAATCTCACCATGTCAGTTCCCAGGTCAATACATAAAATGGTGACAGTGCCCAGAGGAAGTGGAATGTTTGCAATAATGAAGAGCAGAAAGGGGGAAATCTCCGGAATGTTGCTGGTCAGAGTGTATGCAATAGATTTTTTCAAGTTGTCAAAAATCAGGCGACCTGGAGACAAAATTTAATTTTAGTAAAAAGTAGATGACTTGATTCTTATTAATCCTGATAGTTTAGTAGCTATTCACACCTTCTTCTACACCAGTAACGATAGAGGCAAAGTTGTCGTCCAGGAGAATCATATCAGCAGCCTGTTTGGAGACGTCAGATCCAGCAATACCCATTGCTACACCAATATCAGCCTTCTTCAGAGCAGGAGAATCATTAACACCGTCACCAGTCACAGCTACAATGGCTCCCTGTAATCAAAACAAAATTATTTACTTAATTCTTAACCTAAACAGCAATGTTAAAATTTTAAAAGAAAACTATTTGTACTGTTCTAACTGTACCTGCCGCTGACAACCTTCAACTATAATTAGTTTCTGCTGCGGAGAAGTTCTTGCAAAGACAATCTCAGTGTGGTGACTTAGGATGTCATCTAGTTTTTCTGAGGTCATGTCCTTTAGATCTCCACCATGGACCACACACGCCTTTGCATCCCTGTAAACAAGCATTATTTGAGCTACTATTCTAAATTTTGGAACACTTCAGAATGGATTTTAGACATGTCCAAAAATTTGCAGTTACCTGGGATTGACATCCCCAACAGGAACATTTAAACGAGCAGCAATGTCTTCCACTGTCTCATTGCCTTCTGAGATGATCCCAACACCCTTAGCAATGGCTTTAGCTGTGATTGGATGATCTCCTGTAACCATGATGACCTGTAAATACAAAAATGATTTGAGACTTCCTAAAGAAAATCAGTCATCTTATTATGTCAATATGAGAAGCTAAAACACTGCACCTTGATTCCAGCACTCCTGCACTTGCCCACAGCGTCCGGCACGGCAGCACGGGGAGGATCGATCATGGCCATGAGTCCAACAAAGCACAGGTTCTCCGTAGGGAAGTTCACCTCATCGGTATCAAATTCAAAGCCTTCAGGAAACTGATCATCAGGGAGGCTGTAATGGCAGAAACCTACAAAAGAATAAAATAATTTAATTTGTTAATGTATTCTTTAGTTCATTCATGAATGTATTTTAAGCTTCATTAAACTGCTTTAACCTGGGGAGGGTCATGTTGGATCCAGCATATACATTTTTACACACATTCACAACTAGGGACAACTTACTGTAGTCAATCTATCAACTCAGAGAAACTAAAGGAAACCAAACAAAACTACAAACAGGACTGAGCTCTGGATCATATCAGGCACTCTGGAGCACTGAGGAGTCAGGAGAAGGCCAATCCTTTAAGGGGTGAAATACCCGGCCACTGGCATAACATCCACACAGTGTGACCTACCCAATACTCTTTCTCCAAGACCTCCAAGTTCCACATAAGCGTTCTGAAAAGCATCCTTCATTTCATCATCTAGTGGCTGCTCTTTCCCTTGAATTATTATAGTTGAGCATCGATCTAGGATTCTCTCAGGAGCTCCCTTCATTACAAGCAAGTGTTTTGTCTCTGAAGAGTTAGAGTTTTTGTGGATTGAGAGCTGGGGAGAATCAAATGGTGTTAGAACGAACATCATTTTACAACTGCTTTATTTATTCCACGAACAGAATGCATAAGTGATGCAGAGACTGGATAAGAACCTGGTATTTATTGGTGGAGTTGAAAGGTATCTCAGAAATCTTTGGATATTTTCCCCTCATTTCATTTACTGGACCACAGCAGAGCTCAATACATTTCAGAAGAGCAGACTCTGATGCATCACCAGCAGTTTCTCTCTGTAAAAGCATTGGATTTATAATAGAATATTTGCCTTTAAATAATGCTTCTTTGACCTCATTATTACATATAATAATATAATTACTATCTGCTTTTTTTAAGGATTCATGAAAAAAATATAGATTTAATAGTAAGGCACACCTTAAGGATAGGAACGTTGGCTTGATCTCCAAGAAAGACCGCACGGTTGCACAGGCCAGCTACACGGGCAAGGGCAGACCAGGTGGGAGAGCTTCTGTCGAAAGAGGTTCCACTTTGGTTCTCTGTGGTATCGGCTTCATGGATCTGGTTGTCAAACCACATATGCGCCACAGTCATGCGGTTCTGGGTCAGAGTTCCTGTCTTGTCTGAGCAAATAGTGGAGGTGGATCCAAGTGTCTCCACCGCTTCAAGGTTCTTTACCAGACAGTTCTTCTTCGCCATGCGTTTAGCAGTTAAAGTCAGACACACCTGTTATAAGTAAATAGTTGTTAGTTGAAATTTGTTCAGTTTAGAAAGTTCAGCATGGTTACATTTGAGTGACGCAGAGCAAATACCCATTTGTGAACTAACACCCATCAGTTTTATATTAGCCAAGTTGGACACAAATAAACTTTGAAAGTGTTAAACGAACACTGGGGATTTTACTATGTCAGAGGATCTCAGAATTTGAAAAACAATAATAGATCAAATTAAACAAGATAGAGTAATCTGAAAAGGTTGCCTCATGAAAGCATACCTTTTGTAAATACATTACATGTTTAAAATCATATTCTAGCAAGTTTGGGTTATTTGACTCTTATTTTATGCATGTTTAAGTATGACTCAAAGTAAATATTAATTCTCCTTTCACTCACAGTTACTGTCGCAAGCAGTCCCTCAGGCACATTGGCAACGATAATTCCAATAAGGAAGATGACAGCTTCAAGCCATCCATATCCAAGAATAAGGGACAAGATGAAAAAGGACACACCAAGGAAAACAGCCACGCCAGTAATAATGTGGATGAAATGTTCAATCTCTTTGGCAATTGGTGTCTGTCCAACCTCAAGACTTGAGGCAAGGGTGGCGATTCGACCCATCACAGTGCGATCGCCAGTGTTGATCACAATGCCTCTGGCAGAACCTGAGAACAATATTTCAGTCTCAACATTTTAAGGTCTTCACTGCAGGTATTATATATAAGGCATTACAATTCTCAAAAAAAGTATTACTTACACACATTCCTGATCTAACAAAGCTTATTTTTTTTAGATGCTTAGACTGTGTCTATAGAACCCAGAGGGGCGTGAACATAATTAGCCAATAAGATTTTTTTTTCTCTGCTGTTGCTATGAGCACCAGGGGCTTAAGGGGCTCCCTGAGGTCCTGCTGAATGGGAACATACTGTAGGCTTCTGCCATGTCGCTCAATTAAGGCATGAATTAAAGTTAATTAACCAAATAGGCAATTGATTTTGGTGCATAATTGCAGGGGATATTCTTTCACATCATAGGCATGTCACTGCATCAGGAACATCCAGTTTATTAAGCATTAGAAAAGCTTAATGTGTTAGTGGATTTATCTTGATATTATAGTTGCAACATAGGAGTTTTTATAGTTAGTGAGCTGTGTTTGTTGTGAGACTTTGCTTTGCTACGGATGCACAGCTGATGGAGGAAAATCTGTGAATTTCTTTTATTGCTTTTCTTTACATATATTTGGATATATTAGACTGTTTGGGGTAGGATTTCCTGAAGATCAAAAGTTTCTGAAATAAAAGTGTTGTCGGATGTATTAAAGCCAAGAATCACTGTATGGTCGGGTTTTGGCTCTTATTACTCAGAAGGACAGAAGGATGGATTTAGTTTTCAAGAAAACAGCACTCATGAGCTCATGATATTTCATTTGTTTTATAACTGTTATTCACGTGCAATAGCATTGTCCTTGGCTTCTATGAAATGCATTTTGATTTCATTTTTTAACTGAGTAGGTTAGACAGCCTTTGGGTGTCCTTGGAATGTATTTGTTTTCCCTTTTTGTTTCGTTGGACTACAATCAGAGCTGTAATGCCATTTGTTAATGTTGGAATTGATCTACGTATGAATTAATGCGTCTATCTTTAACAAGAAATTTAATTTACTACCTTCCACACAATTTGTAGAAAAGAATACGATGTTCCTTGTTTCCAGAGGATTGTCATTGGAGAAATCGGGAGTACGTGTCTGAGGCTCCGATTCACCAGTAAGGGATGAATTGTCCACCTGAAAAGTAAGCAGATAAAGTTTATTAGAGAAATGCTAAGCCAATTAATGTCAATTTTTTTAAGTAAATAAGCAATTGAGGGTCAATGTATAGTTTTCTATTAAATTGTTATTATATAGTTAATAGTAGGTTATTTGAATGGGTTTAAATGAACCATTGTTAGCATAATATATTTAAATTTATTTAAAATCTTTTTCTCAGATACTTCACACATTTCATTCACAGCCCTGTTGTGTCCATTGTCATTCTTAACTGATATTGTTTGTGTCGGTCATGGGGCAGTGAAAATTTGACCCCATAGGCCTCTGATAGATCTTGTTGTTGTTCTCATTTGTGAGCACTAAGTGCAGTAAACATTTAGGCTAAAAACTTAAATTGCTAATATCTGTCAAGTGGCATTTTTTCAACTGTTAGTGATTTAAAAGCGATAATTAGCATTGCAACATAATATAAAATATAAGGAATTAGCATTATACAAATGTGATAGATTTTTTTTTTTAAAGAAATTTGGAGGTTTAGCAAGGTCACCTTGCACCCATGTGCTGCAATAATGCGAAGGTCAGCAGGGATTCTGTCACCACCCTTAATCTCCACAATGTCACCAGCCACTACTTCCTCAGCATTAATGCTCTTCTTCTCACCGTCACGGACAACCAGGGCTTGCTGAATAACAGAAAAAAGGCCTATTCAATGTCACATGACCTTTCTCCACATTCCACTGAGTGGAATCATATTTAATGTTAATACCTGAGGGACGAGGTTCTTAAAGGATTCCATGATCTTTGAGCTTTTAGCCTCTTGGTAGTATGAGAAGCATCCAGTGATAATTACAACAGCAGATAGAACAATTCCAAGATACAGCTGCAGAAAAAAAAGTATAAGCATGGGAGGAGGGGGGTGACAGAGAGAGAGAGAGAGAGAGAGAGAGAGGGAGGGAGGGAGGGAGAGAGAGGATGGGGCGGGGGAAGGGACAGGTGGACAAGGTGTTCTTTTAATATACCGTGTAAGCTGACACCACTTACATTTTCAAAAAGTAGGTATCATTTATTTTTCTTACATTGTCATTTGTTGGTTCATCTTCTGAGGCAGCCTGGATCCCAAACGCCAAAAAACAAAGAATAGCTCCAATCCACAATAAAGTGGAAAATCCACCAAAGAGCTGTTTACAGAATTTGACCCATTCTGGGGTTGTTGGAGGAGGTGTCAGAGCATTGGGTCCATCTCGGGCCAGGATCTCTTTTGCACGAGAAGCGGACAAACCCTTTCACAAAGTGCAAAACTTGTTAGAAATGTGTTCATGGAAAAAAAATTATTGTAACAATTGTTCTATATTATTTATTCTTAAATTGTCAGAAATTTAAGAATCAAACATTTATACATGTTTTAATGTTTTTTATATATATATATATAAAAGTATTATTATATTCAGTCACATTTGCAATTTTTTTCTAACCTAACCTCTACTCACTTTGTCAAGGTCAGAGCCATATTTACGATGAAGCTCATCTAAGGTCAACTTATGATCATCCTGCAGGAAAAAATAAGAAGATATTACAAGAATGGTAAAAACTAACATTTAAAAGGAGATTTCTGACTTTTAATTTGTAAGCAAGCCTCACCAGATCGACTTCTTTTTTAAGATCGTCCATGTCCTTCTCCTGCTTCTTTCCTTTTTTCTTCTTTTTCTGCCCATCTTCTGAGGTTGCTGCTAATTTGTAATCGCTTCCCTTCTGTCAAAATTGTGGCACAAAAACTTTCACTCAAATAAAAGGTCAGATAACGTATTGATTACAGCATGACAAAAACCCCAGACATGTTATAAGTCTTTAAAGTTATTCACCGCACATTAAGCAAAACCATTTCGACTCATTAAAGCAAATTCAAAATTTTAGAACACTTACACCCAATCCCATTTTGTCTTTTTATTTAGTGTCCAGCAGGGATGTTCCTATTCCAGTCCTCTGGAGACAGTAGAAGAGCTCCCGCTGTTCCACAACAAGCTCACAAACCTTTATATCCCGCTTGCTCACCTGCCTGCAAGGGAGGAGATTTGAATAAACTTGGACAGGATTGGCAGATGTGTGTGTGGTTTATAATTTCTAATTTATGATCTATTTAACCTTCATTCCCATGTTTGAACTTTCAATGACACCCATTAGTAAAGGACAACCAAAGTCCTTTGCAGTAAAAACTTACCTGCTTTTATGGAATGCTATTGCTAAGGAATCTGTAAATCATTTACACAAACACGTATAACTATTTTTGACTGAAAGACTCCTAAGACGATCCCTGGAAACGAACATAATCTCACTGCACTGTAATTGAAGTTGAGGACATTTAATAGCAAATAATGACAGGCTACCTTGTCTTCTTTATGCCACCAGGGATTTTTAAATGTAGATCATGTTTTGTAAACTCCTGACTGTTTGTTGTCAGGTGGTGTTGGATAGCTTAAGATAAGAACAGTAAATCTGTCTTTTCCACACTCCCACGATTCTCATATTCATTTCAGAACAGTACAAAAAGTGGCTGCCAAAACATCTACATGTATGTGAATTTTTCTAAAGTGTCTCATGTCTCTCTTATTAACATATAGTTTGTTTTGTTAGATACCTGAAGAGACGCAGTTACCTGGTACGGCAAGGACTGAAGACTGAACGTGAGGTGCAGAGATACAGTATAAATGGGATCTAAACAGTGAGCACTTGTTTGACTGGAATGAAGATTGTAGTGATATGAACTTGTCTTTAACTCAGCTGTTAAAGATTAAAATAGACACTGTTCCACATAGTTACATTTTGATAAATCCTATTCCTCCGTCTTATAAAACTTCAACATTCATTTACTTGGAACTGAGAGAGAGAGAGAGAGAGAGATTATACATTATAGTGGAAGAACCAGTTTTATGCAGCAGGTGACCCAGACGAGACAAGTAACTACTGTATATGCTGAAGGGCAAAAGAAATTCACCTCAGATAATAAAACTGCAGCATTAGGATTAGGTATCTAACTGGTTCAGGAAAGAAACTTTGTATTCACTCCTCTTAAAAGCACAGTACAGTATGTTTCAGGGCATTTTAAGAGGTTTTGAATAAATACATGAACGTCTCCTCTGCAGCAGAGGTAAGTTTTGGTCTTGCTTTCCTGGGAAGGTCTTCATGAGAGCCAGTTTCATC
>JAOTQY010000025.1:2643352-2655944 GCA_026413445.1 Dolichallabes microphthalmus | reverse complement strand
TATTTCCATCTCAGGGAGTTTTTCCTTGCCACTGTCGCCGTCATCGTTGGCTTGCTCATCAGAGACATTTCATTCATTCATCTCATTATTACCTATACACATTTTTCTCACACATACAGTACACACTTCCAATTATTTTCTTTTCTAACAAAATCTTTTTAGTTTTTTTGAAGCTGCTTTGAGACAATGACCATTGTTAAAAGCGCTATATAAATAAAATTGAATTGAATTGAATTATTTAGTAACAGTGAAGATGCACCTTTGAAACAGTGACCCAATCAGAAATGTCAGAAATAGTTAATCAAACTAAGGCGCAATGAGGACACTTAGGAGAGCTCTCCTAAGTGTCCTAATCGCTCCTATGTGGCCAAAAATTGCTAGAATTCCCAGAATTTGGTCCTACTT
This sequence comes from Dolichallabes microphthalmus, assembly GCA_026413445.1. NCBI lineage: Eukaryota > Metazoa > Chordata > Actinopteri > Siluriformes > Clariidae > Dolichallabes > Dolichallabes microphthalmus. The sequence continues at coordinate 2,655,539 of JAOTQY010000025.1, read as the reverse complement.
TTAGGGGTAGGAATAAGAGCTATTTATCAAGATTTTTAAAATAGGACATCACTTCCATTTCCACCAAAATGTAGGAAATTTCCGTAGGTGCCCTTACTGGGAGTAGTGAGGAAATGACGTTCAGGCAGAGATTTGCACGGAGGAGAGGCATTTTAGCAACACTGAGGGACACAAAGCCTAAAAGACATGTTTGGACAAAAACTGATTTTGTTTTTCTTTTTTTCTTTTAATTGCGTATGGTATGTACTGTAACTGGTCCAATAATAATCATGTTGTATGCTGTGTCCGCACATGACTGATACTGTAAGTTTTTTAGTAACAGTAAAAATGCAGCTTTGAAACAGTGACACAGTCGACAGTGTCAGAAATAAGGAAAACGAAAATGAAAAACAATTAAACTCTGCTCTTACAGCATTCATGCCTTTCCCCACCAAGCAGCATGAAATCAATGAGAAACATGCTGCATTCATGGAGTTGTGGGCATCATCTATGGCACACATTAAAATTATTATATTTCTATATACATTTTATACAGTTATATTACATTATTTGAGTGTAATCAACTGTTTATTTTAGATTCTCTGTTATAAGCAGCAATTCATCACTTCATTAACACACTGTACCCCTGTTTTTCACACTCCTTGGGGTGTATGTGCAGCAAACTGACAGGTGCTATTGACACTTTCACAATTTTTTTTTAGAGTTACACATAGGGCAGAACTTTACTTTAATTATTTCTTTACATTTTACTACAGTACCTCTTCCACAAGCAAAACACTCTCATTTTCGCTTTAGTTTCACTATCTTTTCAAAGTCGTTTTGATAAGATTATGACAGTCCTACACAGCTCTGTTATAGGGGCTTTAGTCACAGTTGTGATTGGAACAGTATGATTAAAATAATGTTATTCAGCGAGTCACGCATCTTTAAGTTTTGTCTATGTGCATAAAGCTTTCACACATCTGCTGCTGATTTCACTATTTCGCCTTTCCACATTTTAAAACTACAAAACATCTATTATAACATGCAGCCTACTTTGCGGCGCAGACAACAGGCGGAAATAAAAAAAAATTACTCTCCTCTTACAGTACCAGAGATCATGTGCAGTTTCATACATTTTAACACACAGTATGAAATCAACAAAAAACAAGCTGCGTTTATAGAGTTGTGGGCATCATCCATGGCACAAATATTAAAACAATAGCATTTAGACAGCATATACATTTAATATATTATTTATATATACCCCTCACAAAAAAAAAAAAAAAAAAAGATTCCTAAATAACTTTTTTTTTTTTTTATTTGATCCCAATTCAGAGATGCTTAATTAATTCTAACCCAGGATTTGCTTTGGGATGAAAGCAAGCTGGTGGTGGCAGTATTATGTTCTGAGTAATGTTCAGATGAGAAATATTGGGGATTCATGTGAATGTTTTTTTTTTTTTTAACATGTCCCACCTCACTAAACAGTGTTTCACACTGATGTTTCACACAATGCTTCATTCCAATCATTGGTCATATCATATTTGAGCAGGGTAATGCACCTTGCCACATTACAAAAATGGTGTACAATTTTTTTGAGGAAAATGATAAAGGGTTCATGATGTTGACTTGCTCTCCAAATTCTCCTCCTCACCTCACAAATTCAGTCCTCTAATGATTATGTTGGTTAATACATCTAAATTGCACTTGAGAATGTAGAAAATTGTTTAGTTTAGTTGCTTATTATTTGAGTTATTTAGGTTACATATAGCATTTACACCTCATTTGTAAACTCTTCAGACCTGCATCTTTATTGTAGTATATCATTTACAATCGATTAACTTAGCTTTTCTGACCATTAATTTACACACAGTAATCCAGAATGACAATAAGTGGTTAAAAATCGATTTTAAAAGATTTAATGTATTCATTTATATCTATTTAGACCCTTGGCTAAAGGGACTCCAAATTGCACTCAGTTGTATCCCTTTTGGATTAATTATCTTTAAATCTCTCCAGAACCTGACAGTAGGCCATATGAGGTAAATTTAATGAGTTGTCGATGATTTATAAAAGCAGTTATCTGTACATATTATATCCTGCAATTTACAAAGCAGGTCAGATGTCCTAGTAACTTTTGTGCAGTTTTCCAGAATAAAATTGTGTCAAGTCATAAATGAAAGCATAAATAAATGATTATAAAATAAATTCTGAAGCTTTGACTGTTTAAAGCACACTGTGTGTTCCATCATTCTGAAAAAAGGAAGTTAGAACTCCTTACCAAAAATGGCTATTCAGCAAATCTAAGTGACCAATAAGCCAATAATTTTAAAAACACTTTATCTGTTAGGCTTACTGTATATGTTGTGGGTAGGCATAAACCACTCTTAAGTAAAAAAAAAAAAAAAAAAAAAGGCATATGGCAGACACATAAAGGGCTTGAGAGCAAAATGAAATATGTTTTAGGCTCATATTTGCTACAGTCTCCGAATCACTAATAGCAGTCATGCTCAAAGGTTAATTTAGGACTAAAAAAATATTTCTAGCTCAGAGTAGGACATAAAAGTTGTTTATGAAGCTTCCTACACTTACTTTCAGCGAGGAGTAGAACTGCTCCTAGGAAAGCATTTGATGTTGCTGTTTATAACCCCGAGAGCAACACATTACAGTGGGTGTTGTAGTTTTGATAACTGTTTATAGTTTTAAAAACAAAGGAAAAGCGAAATGGTAAAATCCACACCCGTTGTGTGAAAGCTTTATGCACATTGACAAAACTTATGGATGAGTGATGGACAGCATGAAGTTATCCTATTCAGACTGCTCCAATCATAAATGTTTCAAGCTCATATAATAGAGCTTTGTAGGACTGTCATAATCTAATCAAAATGACTTAGAAAAAGAAAGCCAAACTGAAAAGAGGATAAGACCATTTTGCTTGAGGAGGTAATAAAAAGAAAGGAAATAATTAAAAGAAAATTCTCCCCTACTCTTACCTCTAAAGATAAAAAGTGAGTGGATGGTAATTTGTGAAATCCTCAATACCACCTACCATTTTCCTGCATGTATCTCCAAGGAGTGTGTAAAATGGGTGTGAATCATATTAATGAAGTGATGAAGTGCTGTACAGAGATTCTCAAAAAACAGTTGTGTACACTTAAATAATTTAATATGAATAAATACAATTTATATATACAAGTATTTTAATGTGTGTGCCATGGATGATGCCCACAACTCCATGAATTCAGCTATTTTTCTTTTTTATTTCACGCTGCATGAAGTGTGACAAATTGTGGCTGTGACAAACACAAATCATCACTCTTTCAAAGCTGCATATTGCTGTTACTTAAATACATAAAATACCAGTCACGTGCAGAGACAGGTTCCCAAATGTTCGTTAATGGACCAGTTGCATATCACACATGCTCAGCCACAAAAATTATTCCATTTTTGTCCAAACATATCTTTTATGAACTCCATGTCACTCATTGTTACCAAAACACCTCTCCTCCAACCACGTCTCTGCCTGTACACCATTTCCTCACTATTCCTAACCAGTTATGACACCTCCAGAGCTCTCTTATATTTTGATGAAAGTAGAAATTAATTCCTTTTGGTACATTGTTCTTACTCCTACTTCTAATAGTAAGATAAAAATTGCATCACACTAAGAATTTTTCAGCACTTAGGAATGATTTCCTATTCTGAGACACTTTGCTGGTATAGGCCCTGGTCTCATACGAGAAAATGGTAACTTTTGCTAGTCTGAACTTCTAGCAATACATCAAGCAAAAACAAGGTGCTGCAAATTAGTTGGATATTATATCAGTTCTGTTATGAAATATGATAGTGGCAATATCACGCCACTGGGATGTTTTTCAGCAGCAGAACTGGAAAGGCTGGCCAAAATCATTGGATAATAATACAAAAAATGTCTTTAAAGACCTACAGAGTGCACACAACCAAATGACCACCTTAGAGCATAACAACCTGAAGTGTATAGCCAAGACAACACCAGTGTCCTTGAGTAGTCTAGCTAAATCCTAGATCTTAAGATTCTAGTTCAGACACTCCCTATTAAATTCTGATCTGAGCGTGAAGATTACATAACGGCAAGAAAAAGATGCTTCTACAAATTATATGTATATCAACTTCTGGTTTCAAATAAATTTAAAATGTTATTATTATTATTATTATTATTATTATTATTAATATTAATATTAAGAATAATAAATGTTATAAATAAATATAAAAATATAAAAGTATTGATTAATTATTACAATTTATAACACAACAAAGGGTACAAAAACTGAAGGCAATCAAAGCTGAGAACACAAAGTTTCACCCCTAAAGGAGCCTGTATTTCAGAAATTGTGTACAGACATATATTCGAAGCCCATTTTTATTGTTTTACAATTATTAGCTTAACACACATTTGGCAATGTTAACGTGAGACATTAATATCACGAATTTATATGTAATTTTTCTAGTTTAATTTATTCAAAATAAGTGTAAATTTTTGTACACAGGTTTAAGGAAAGCTTAAATCTGCCTGGTTAGCACATTTTACATTTCCTCATTATTTGATATTATTTGCCCCGGTGACAGCATTAGGTAAACAAATTTCTATTAAAAACATAAATAATTTAAAAAATAATTACTGTAATTGAATATCGTGTCCCATCATGGCATTAAAAAATTACAGTTTTTTTACGTCTATGCTACAGTTGTTTTTAGTAGTTTAGTCAAATTGTCTTTATAATTTAAAGCAAATTTAAAATAATATGTCTTGGTCGCAGGTGTTACTCAACCTCAACCACACTTTATTAAATGGAACAGAAGCAGGTGGAATGCATCAGCAAAGCAAACAGATGCAACCGTTGAGGATGTGAAAAATGCAACAAAGAGGAGATGTATTACAGAGACAAATAAACCAGCTTATACTGTTATTACAGTGTGTGTGTGTGTGTGTGTGTGTGTGTGTGTGTGTGTGTGTGTGTTTGTATGTGTGTGTGTTAGTTACATTTCCATTTAGTACATTACATCTCCATTTAATTTCAAAATCAGAGGATTTTACCAACTGCACATTAAAAATAGGCACAAGAACAACAACAAAAAAAAGTATGCCATCCCTGCTGCCGTTTTTATGTCTCCTACTTTAAAATGTTAAAATGCAGCTTTAGGATTAGATAACATCAGTGTTTCCTGAAATATCAGTCATTTTAGGCTGATAAAAAAGGTCTTTACCTACTACTATTCATAATAATAATAATAATAATAATAATAATAATAATAATTGTGTATATAAATCAGTGATGCTACACATTATTTTAGTGAAAGAAAAGTATATGCTATATAATTACTATCAAAAAATGTTTTGCCTTAAAAAAATTATATTAGGATTTGTATATTGCGAGCTAAGCTGATGGATGCTAATACAGTATGCTAATAGAAGCATCTGTTTACAAAATTATTTCGTTTTTTTCTCTTGTTTTGTAAATAATACTTTGTCACAAATTCTAAGCTAACATTTTAACATTTTTATAATGACTCTGTTGGTGTTATATTTAAATGTGTGAATAATGATGTTTTTGTATAACCTAATCTAAGGTCAGTGTTTTATTTTTATTACAATCTTCATTATATATATAATGATCAGCCATAACATTATGACGACCTGCCTAATATTGAGTTTAATATTGAGTTTAGTCAATTAGTCTAAGTTTTCTTTTGCCTCTATAACAGTGATGCACTGTGTGTTCTGACACCTTTCTATCACAACCAGCATTAACATTTTCCTCAGTTTCACCTACATTAAAGCTTCTGTTGGATCCTGCAAATTGGAATTAGTCTGACCCAGTCATCATGATTTGGCCCTTGCCAAAGTCACTCAAATCCTTATGCTTGCCCATTTATTCTGCTTCCAACACATTCATTTCAAGAAAAAAGGTTCACTTGCTACCTAACTGGGTCGGAGCGACGCCATAACTACAGCTCTTGTGGAATGTTCATGTTCTGCAGTGGTCAAGCTGGTTAAAACAGGTGAGAACAGGCAGCAGGGGCATCGGTGGCCAAGGCTCACTGATGCACATGGGGAGTGAAGACTGGCCCATGTAGTCCAATTCAATAGAAGAGCTACTTTTGCTCAAATTGAGAAAAAGGGTAATGCTGGTTAAAACAGAATGGTGTCACCACAAACACAATACGGCCTTACCATTTTGTGGCAGGAGGGGAGGTACTTAATATTAGGCGGGTGGTCATAATGTTATGGCTGATCTGTGTGTATGTGTATGTGTGTGTATAATATTAAATAATATGTTAATAATAATAATAATAATAATAATAATAATAATAATAAAGTGGAATAAACATTAAAATCAAAGGTCATCTATAAAAAAGTCAATTCTAGCCAGAGTAGCTCGATACAGATATACAAGTTCAACTCTGTCAGCTTTATTGGGTTGAGATGCAACAGCAACACCTAGAGGCAGGAGGCCTTTGATTGGAGACGAGATATTTACATGGCTCGCTTTTTCACAGTAACAATGTCCCCCCAAAAAAGGGAAAGGAAAAAAAGCCATTTTTCCCTTTTGAATGATAAATAAACGGCTTTACAAAAGCTCACAAGAATTAAAGATTGAATTGAGTCATATGCCCCATAAAAATCTAATCTACTTCCATACTACACATACCAAAATAAAAATGAAAATATGCAGTTAGAAAACCATCCACGGCTCATTGTTTGTTTAAGAGCCTCACAAAGGATCACAAATTAAATTTTAGCTACATTAGGTAAAATTAACAAACAAAAAAATTATCAACACATTGCATTATAACACATTACACTCATAAAGAGATTAAAATATAAATAATGATTTAAAAAAAGAAAAGTAGCCTACATGCATTAGTACATCTCTGTTCTCCATTTGTCCCCATAGCATTGCTTTTTTCCAGAAATAAACAACAAATACAAACTGTAACTGCGCTAATGGTTTGTTCCACAAAAAATAAAGATATGGCACTTTTTTATATATATTCATAAATCATTTTATGTTTAATATACAGTCATCATTAAAAAAAAAAAACCTGTGGAGTCAGCATGTTTGTTGTTGTCTGGTTCCCGGCACTCGGGAGCTGAAACCATGCGGATTGGATCATGCAGGTATGTTACAAGTTACTATTTACATTACATTCATGCTCTCCTTATCCCATCGTGCAATATTTCCACTTCCTTAGGTAAGCAGTCTAATGATTGCAACACCAAAGACAGAGAGAGAAAAAGAGAGACAGACAGAGAGAAGGAGAGAGAGAGTAAGGGGGGCAGAGCTAAAGGAAAAAAAAGAGGTAAATATTTTACAACAGCATCCATAAAGGTGGCTCATGAATATTTATAGTGAACCTAAGCGAAGAAAAAAATAGGGTATTTCCCAATAGAGTAAGTAAGAAAGCGCCACCATGATGCATTTTTTTTCACTCAAGTGCTTTGATGAATGTCTAAGTGCCTTATTTATTTATTTATTTATCAGAGAGCGAATGAGCACCGCAGTCGTAGCTCCTGTGATCAGCATGATAAGCAGCGCCGTGCCAATAAGATGAGTCACAAACGGTCTGCAAAGAGTTGATCTCGGATGCTGAGGAGTTCCCGTCTCTCCGTTTGGACCTTTTACGGTGACGCAGGACAAAAACAAGCATCCCAACAACAGTGAAAGCAGAAGTGACAAACACAAGTAGCAATCCAGGCACGAGGACTGAAATTGAGACTCTGCTTGGCTCTGGGTATGATTCAGGACGTGGCCCTGTGTCAGAATCCATACCAGTGGTACCATTTTTAGATGCCAATGTCGGTGAAACCTGTTCGAAAAGTTCTGGGCATATTAGGTCGATTCGGATCCGACGGAAATCCTGCTTCCAGAACTCCTCTGGTGACTCACATTTTAGGTCACTCACAATTACATCAGGTGCCATTTTTTCAGCCCACTGTTTCAGTGGCACAATGCTGCATGTGCAATCCCATGGGTTCCCATGCAAATCGATTTGGATAATTGAGCTGAGCTGATCCAGGACACTGCTTAAGGGAAGATGGGTGAAATAATTGTTATGCAGGCTTATTTTGGACAACGAGATGCCCAAAAAGACATCCGCAGGCAGCGACTTTAACAAATTGTTGTTAAGGAACAGCACCCGCAGGTTAGGCATTGGACTAAAAGCTCCAGCTATGATGAGTTGGATATCATTAAATTCCAAACTGAGATATTCAAGGTTTTGGAGTCCCACAAACATCTCCGCCATGACAGTATCGAGATAGTTCTTGTCCATGTAAAGCCACCGCAACTCACTCAAGTTTTGGAAAGTGCCATTCTCAATAGTTTTTATGTTGTTTCCACCTAAATCAAGCAGGTTCAGATTTGTGTAACCCCGAAACTGGTTTCTTTTCACTGCATGGATATTATTTTCACGTAGATTTAGCTCATGTGCACCAAGTGGTTTGGGTCTCAGATTGAGCACGCTCTCCAACGTTTTACCTTCGCAGTTCACCCCAAGTCCCTGACTAGCACCAACCGGCTTGCAAATGCATGTTTGGGGACAAGTAACATCACTTGTGCCTGATGCTATTGCTGTTGGTGTCTTTAGCTGCCAGTTTTCCCTTGCTTTGGGGCGGCCTTTGTTCTGAGCATTTTTCTCTGTCACTCCAGCAATTTTGGATGTTGTGGATGTAGGAGAAGGAAGAGAATCCAATTCTGAGGTCTCGTCCTGAGTTGGAGGTGCGGCCAAACTGGAATCAGCACCATCTTTGGAAGGGCAGAGTTCGGATTCAGCTGTCTCGTTGAGTTCATTGCCCTGGAGACGCGCAGGTGCTTCACAAACCACCCGGCCGACAAGTGCCCGTTGTGGGATGTTTTCAAGCCACTGCTTTAAGGAAAGAAGGTCACAATTGCAGTCCCATGGGTTGTCCTCCAACAAAACCTCCACTATGCCCGGAATTTGTTCCAAGACCCCTTCATAAGGCAACGTCTTTATCCGGTTCCCACGCAAGTCAAGATGCGTTATAGGAACATGCTGGAAAATGTTAGTGGGAAGTGCACTAATGAGATTATCATTCAGAATTAAGACCTCTAGTTTACTCAAATCTCTAAAAACAGTGGGATCAATGTCTCTTAAAAGGTTAAAATCAGCTTGGAGATACTCCAAATCATCCAAACCAAGAAAAGTGTTCTTTTTAAAAGACCGGATCTTGTTGTTGTTTATATGTAGACGCTTGACCAGCTGCAGGCCAAGGAAGGCGCCGGGGACGATGTCGTGCAAGCCGTTGTTCTCTAAATGCAAGCTGACTGCATTGTAGAAGTTGGCGAACTCATTGGGAAACAGTCTGGACAGGGAATTCCCATGCAGCAGCAAGTGATAAAACTGCGAGCTTGGACCAGTCAAGTGCTGCAGGTTGCTGAAGCCGCGCTTTTCGCAGTCGATGTGCAAATCACCCTCGATCGCACTGCACGAGCAGATCTCCTCCTTGCACACCTCGCTCGTACTGTTTCCGAGAGCTGCACAAAGAGCCGCCTTCAGCAACACAATCCACAGCAGCATTTTTTCAATGCCGACGATTCATTCCCGTGATCCAAGACATGAAAATGGACAGATTATGGACGTCTGCGCTCATCCAGACGTAAACTGACAGAAACATTGATCATCAGGCTGCAAAAAACATAAGGAGTTTTCATGTTTACATCCATGCCATTCAATTCTGCTTAAAAGATTGTTTACCTTATTAAAAAAAAAAAGCAATCTTTATCATCAGCAGCAACACCATCGTTTCATCATCATCATCATCATCATCATCATCATCACCATCATCTTTGATATGTCAAATTACAGTTTGAGATGAATCTTACCAGATAAGTGACCTTGTGCATCCCCCCCTTCAAAAAAAAAAAAAAAATCCTGATTTTTTTGTAGATTTTGTTATTCCTCACGGAAAGAAGGGAGCTGTCCGTTCTCCCTTGGTTCTGAAATCCCAATGCATCGCCACAGAGAGAACAAATAAAGACATAGAAGGGGGGGAAAAGAATAACGAAGACAATAAAAGAGATAGAATGATGAATTAATCCGCAATTCTCACATCCTCACATTCCATCCTGCTGCTTCTTCTCGGCGCTCCGCCGCTTTTTCAGCATTTCTAAAGCAACGCTCGTTGCTGCGTCTAACCCCCTCTGCCGAGCTGCAGTGGAAACAATCCATCTGTGTGAAGGCGATTTTTTTTTCTTCTTCTTCTTCTTCTTTTAATCGATCCACAAAATCCGATGTTAAAAATGAAAAGCAGTAAAGTGAAAGAAAAAAATAACAGCCTTTCGGGCTATGTCCGTGCTTGGACGGTCTTCAGATCGTCGTTTGTGAACCGCATCGCGCATTGTGCATTTCACACAACAGTTTTATACTCCACAAAGACGAAGAAAACATCGCTTGCATCCTCAAACTAATCATTTCTTGCTTGTTGGCTTGAAGACATTTTTTTTTTTTTTTCAGAAGAGCGATTATTTCCATGTTCGGAGAAGAGCGAAGAAAGGCGAGCATGCACTGCGCCTGCTCGGGGATACAGGTGTGTGTGCGTGTCTGTGTGTGTGTATGTGTAGAGAGAGAGAGAGAGAGAGCTGGGGAGCCGCAGTTGAATGCGGTAAAATAATCAACTACACAACGCGCGCGATATCACATCGCTTTTTGTTATTTTGCAGAGATTCATGTCGTGCTAAATGGATATAAATGGACAGAAATGGACACACTGCTGCATCACGTACGAAAACTGTACGAAGTGTGTGTGTGTGTGTGTGTGTGCGTGTCTGTGTTTAAGGAAAGAAAAATGCATCCTCTATGCGTGCAGTCACGCATCTAAACTCTCCGCATTTTTGTGCTCCTTTCCTTTTAAAAGCGCTTGAACAATTATTCCTGATAATCGTGTCGTATTTGTATTAGTAATAGTCCATGATTTGTCATTTCTGTTTTTTTTCCCCTACTCTCGTCTCTCGCGTTTCATCTCGACGACTGCTGCGTTTGCTTTCTCTCCTCCTTTCTTCGTTTTCCTCTCTGATGTCGAAGTCTGAATATGAGCTCTGATTTGGATTCAAATGCCACAAACTCATTAGCTGTGCATCAATATGCGGGATTGATGGGTGACATCCTGTTTCACTCGTTCACCGCAGTGCCGTTTAAACTTCATCAATCACTTTAATTAGAGGAAAAGGCGGGAATAGGATTTTTTTGGGGGGGAGGGGTGCAGCAGCAGCAGCAACTGGTTTCTTTAATAAAAGATGAATGTTTATTTGATTAAAGAGAAATCTGTTCAAGCTGAGTATTTCGTAATCAAAAAGTAGCTTCAGCCTGAGTGACCTAAATTACACTGAAGGCATGAGTAGATGAATGAATGAATGAATGAATACATGTGCAAATGACTACATAAGTAAATGAATATTGAAATAAATGTGAATTGAATAAATACTGTTCATAAATAAAAATAAATAGGATGAGGAAGTGCTTAAAGTACAAATTCATAATTCTATAAAACTTTCACTGACATCTGACTAACATGGCATTAGTGACATGTACTGTTAACTGACATTATAATACTATGCATTTTTATTAATAATTATGTTCAAGCTGTCTTTTGGAAGGTGATATGGTGGCTTAGTGGTTAGCTATGTCGCCGTGCACCTCCAGGCTCCGGGTTTGATTCTCACCTCGAGTCTGTGTACAGGTTCAGAGTTTGCAGGTTGCCCTGTGCTTGGTGGGTTTCCTCTGGGTACCTCGGTTTCCTCTCACAGTCCAAAGACATACCGATTAGTTAGCTTTCCTAAATAGCCTGTGGTGTGTCTGTATTTGTGTGTGCCCTGTGCTGGATTGGCACCAGGGTTTGACATTAACTTTTATGCTCACTGGCCAATGTGGCTAGTGGATTTCCGGAGTCCCTCGCCATTCAGCCTTTTTACTAGCCACAATTTTGTCAGTCAGTCAGTCATCTTCTATACCGCTTTATCCTGTGTTCAGGGTCGCGGGGGGCCTGGAGCCTATCCCGGGAAGCTTCGGGCACGAGGCAGGGTACACCCTGGACAGGGTGCCAATCCATCGCAGGGCACACACACATACATACATTCACACACCCATTCACACACTACGGGCAATTTGGGAACGCCAATTAGCCTAACCTGCATATCTTTGGACTGTG
>JAOTQY010000025.1:2457177-2467815 GCA_026413445.1 Dolichallabes microphthalmus | reverse complement strand
AGTTACTTAGTTCCCATTTTAACAGAGTAGGGAATGTGGGTCTTTACTATGTAAAGTGGTTCTAACCTACAAATCAGCTGTTTTAAGTAAAGGAATACCAATTCCTTTTATCAATTAAAGTGCAATAACAAAATAAAACATGTTGACACACAAAATAAACCCGCCTGTGAAGTCTTAAATGTGAAGTAAACAAGTGTCCAAAGTAAAGTAACCAAGTAACTAAATGCCAAGTAAAACAAATGTAACATGTCAAAGGTCAAAGTAAACTACAGTATGAATGTCCAAGTGTAAAGTGCCAAGTGTGATGTGATCAGGTGTCAAGTTTAAATTTTTCCAGAGTGAAAGATTTTAAAAGTATGTAAAATAACAATATGCAACTTAATGTACACTACATCATAAAGTGTTATAATGGTAAAGTGCTACACGTAACATGTCAAACATCCAAGTATAAAGTGTCTAAGTGGCAGAGGGGGAGCATGGAGAAGAACAAGTGAAAAACCTTGCAAGGGACTTTGTGATATTTGATAGACTTCAGGTGTTTTTTTTTTTTTTTTTTGGCTTATCCTTGTCCGGATGCTCTGAAAACATTTGTCTGGACCAATTCAGAGAATAATCTGTGCCGTGGGTGACTGCGGTCTGAGGTGATTTTGTATGCTCTCCTCAGGCATCATGACCAGTAGATGTCCTGTCTGCCTGGGAGTTTGTTGCCTGTGATGAGTTCTGCTGTTCTCCTCACTCTCTGTAGGGACTTGTGATTGTTTGCAGAGAAACTTCCATCCTATACAGTGATGTATACAGTCTTGCTCTCTATGAACACAGGTAAGCTGGTGAGGGTGTTTTGGGTTCAGTCCAAACATTTCAGTCTCTGTAGGATGTAGAGCCTCTGGCAAGCAGATCTTATGATTGTCTCTGTAAGAGGGGACCGGGTACGGACACCAGTTTGTCTGAGGGTTGTCATAGTTTCAAAGTAGTTCCAAGCCATTTAAATAAATGTATTTAATTTGAAAAATAATTAGAAGCAATTCAGTTAAAAAATAATCATTTAAAGTTCATTGGTATAGATATTTGTTTATTAACAAGACATTTGGTTAAAAGTGATTAACTCGTAACTAAAAAGGTAATTCAGTTAGAAACAATATATTTGTAATGATTTAGTTAGAAATTATTTAGTTGGATGGTATTTGGTTCAAAGAGAAGCTATTTGGTCAGAAATTATTTGGCCTGTAACATCACTTAGAAGTAATTTGGGAAGTAATTGGAAGTGATTCAGTTGCAACTGAATTATTGCTATTTAAGGGCAATTTCCTGAAAAGTGATGTAATAATAATGTATAATAATTTAATTTAAAGACAATTTTGGTTAGAAATAATTTAGAAGTTGTGCGAATAGAACTGATTTAGAAGCAATTTGCTTAAAGGTGATTTATTTGAAGATCATTTGTTTAAAAGAAAAAAAAGGCTTTAGAAAAAAGAAACATTATTTGGTTAAAACTTATTTAGAAAGTGATTAGAAATTAGTTTTGGTAGAATTATTTATTTGTAAGCAATTGCATATACAGTACCAGTACTGAATATTTAGACACGATTCAGCTACAAGTGTGTGTGCGTGTTTATGTAATATTTAGGAAGAATAGATTTGATTAGAAGTGTTTCTAAAAAAGTTTTAAGGCAAAGACCAATTCATTTGGTGCATTTGGTTAAATGATTTAGCATCTGTTTGGTTAAATGTCAATTAGAATTAAGTTTAGAAATTATTTAATTGTAAGTGATTTGGTTAATAGGGATTCAGTTAGAAGTGGTTGAAAGTGATTTCAATTAGGATTAATTTGGTTAAAGTCAATATGGTTAAAAGTGATTAGATTCAAATTGGTTACGAGCAATTCAGCTACAAATATTGTGGATAGAAATGATTCAGGTCAGTTGAGTTAAAAGTGAACGGTCAGAAATTATTTTGAAAATTAGTTTAAAGGGAAATCAGGTGGAAGATATTTGGATTTAAAATTAATTAACGATAGGTGCTTCCTTTAGGGGAGGTGATTCATGCAGAAGTGTTTTTGTGAAGTGATTTGGACTGAAATGGTTTAGACAATCACTACGAACCTATATTAGTTTTAGTTTTAGTTTTTTTATATTCTTCTATTTTATGGAACTGTTCATTTATTAATTCTGTTAATTAGTATTAAGCATGTGATTATGTAGTTTACATAAGAATGGTGAGGAAAGGATGCGTCAGCTGGATAACTTGATTTATGCTGATATAGCTTTATTAATTGATACTGAAGTACCTGTCATTCACGGGAAGAGAGTTTATAGAAATAGTTAAAAGGAAAAAGCTAAAAATAATCTGATTATCTTTAATGTAATTACTGACTTGTGGTGCAGGTTAAACTTCAGGCCGATATGTAAGTACTGAAAAAGGTTCATTAAATTCTTACAGACAAACTGAACATTTTCGCGTTTCAGGTCCTTCTATCTATTAAACGTAAAGCTTTTAAAAATCTTTGAAATCTTTGAATCTGTGAAAGCGTGAGTTCTGACCAATGTACAAACAAAACCTTTCTTTTATTTATCTAGATATGGTTTAAAATGGTATGGACAATCATTTATAATATATTCTGCTATTATATGAAACATTTTATGTTTATGTACCAATGCTGTACATAAGACTGTACAAGTCAGTATTAAACATGTAATGATATGCATTGGTACTTAGTAACAGTGATGGAAACTTCAAACGCTTTTGTAAGTCGCTCCGGATGAGAGTGTCTGCCACATGCCTAAATGTAAATTATGGATTTTACACAAGGGTGGAGAAGAAAGGAAACAAAGCAAATGCTGTGTCATATGAATAACTTGATTCATGTTGTTATGACATTACTAATCATAACTGTTGATATCAATATCATAAACTTGTAATTTATATGCTCATTATTTTACTGAAGTGACAAATATAGTCTATAGTGGAGCAATGAGGTCAGGGGTAGCTCAGTCGTTAAGGTGTTGGACTACCAGATCAGGTCCCAGCTTCAAACCTGAAGTTGCCACTGTTGGGCTCTTGTGCAAGGTCCTTAACTTTCATCTGCTGACATGTTTAACGAAATAAGATGCAAGTCACTCTGGATAAGGGCGTTTCAAGTTTCAAGAGTAAATGAACCTAAATCATAGTTAAGTTTGAGAGTATTGATGTTAGTCCGTCCCGTGCGCTTTTATCACATTGTTCTGCCCTCTATAGGTCTAGCTTTTTCTCTTTCTCTCTCTCTCTCTCTCTCTCTCTCTTTTTCTCTCATTCTCTCTGTACTATATGTGTGCATACATGTACTGTATGCATGCGTCTCTCTCTCTCTCTCTCTCTCTCTCTCTCTCTATTTGTGTCCATTCATCCCTCCTTGAATGTCTATGTCACTTTCTCGTGCATGCACTTGCCGGGTGCACTACCAACAGCATTAATCTCTGAATCCACAGCTGTGCGTGTGCGTGCGTGCTTGCGTGTGTGTGTGTGTGTGTGTGTGTGTGCATCTGTCTCTATTTCTCTATTTGTCTCCCTTCATCCGTCCCTGTCATTCTCCCTGGATGTCTCTGTCTCTTTCTCGGGTATGCACTTAACTTTGCGGGTGCACCACAAACCATGAATCCACAGCTGTGCTTGCGCGCGGCCGCGCGTGTGTGTGTGTTAAATGTAAGATCTGATATCTGGTTTCGAGTGTGCGGACGGATTGGATTGGAGCATCATTAGCGTCAGGATCCCTGCACGCGCGCACCGCCGCCGTACTCCCTGAACACACACACGCGCGCGGGGCAGTGTTTTTAATCGTCTGAGAGAGCGCGAGAGAGAGCGCGCGCGCGGGAGTGAGAGAGACAGCGCGCGCCAGAGAGAGAGAGAGAGAGAGAGAGAGAACGAGAGAGAGAGAGCGCGCGACGATGCACGCGCGCGCGCATCATCACGACCGCCGCCACCATCATAATCATTATTATCCGTAAAAGAATTACTGTTAAAATAAGGATCGGATTTTCTTTTAATGTAAGAGAGAGTGAGAGAGAGAGAGAGAGAGAGAGAGAGACATATACTGGAATAATCGGCACAGATTTTGCAGCCTGGCGCGTAACGGATGTCGTGATGCTGCTGCCGCTTCGGAGACGATCAGCCCGGTAAGGAATACACACAACCCGGTGGGGATGGCGAAGAGTTCAGGGAGGACAAGAGAGAATGGAAAAAAGGAGGAAAAAGATAACGCAGGAAAAAAATGCGTAATGAGGTGGTGTGAAAGCTCGGCTTTCTGATGCGGCTTGAGTGAGAGAGACACCGCCACGCACGGAGGATTTTATTACGGTGCGAATTGATCAGAATGTCATTTATTGTATGTGCGCTTGATTGAAAGCGTGTGCAAATATTTGCACACAAAAAAAAAAGAAAAAAAGAAAAAAAAAACGATTAAAGGAAGGAAAATCACGATTTGCATGTGAGAGAGGGTGTGTGTATATAAATGCGAGCTAATCTGCTTGGAAACAATTTTGTATGTATTCATACATGTTTGTATATTTTTTAAATGCGACAGAAAAGTAATATGTGGAAGTGATCTCTCTCTCTCTCTCTCCCTCTCTCCCTCTGTGCGTGCGTGTGTGTGTTTGTGTGCGTCGGCGAGTGTCTCCGGGAAAAAGAGAGAGAGGGAGAGAGAGAGAGGGAGAGTAGAAGAAGGTGGATGTTGATTTGCATGAATCATGAGATCCCGCAGAAACGCCCGAATCCCGGATTATTATCTCCAAAACCTCGGATAATTCAATCCAGGATAAGAGATAAGATAATCGATGGATGTTAAACGCAGAGATTTGGAACTGATAAGAGTGTCTCGCTTTGCTCACGGTCAGCGTTTTTTTCTTCTCTCTCTCTTCTACCGAGATGCATGGGGCATCATCAGATTTCCATAGACACACACACACACACACACACACACACATCTGCATTCATGTTGAAGGTTTGGGGCTCTTTAATCCGAATTAAACTCGTTAACTGGCGTTAGAAAACAGGAGCGATCGGATATGCGGGGTGAGTAGATAAAGCTTGTTAAACACTCGTTTAGCGTGATCACATCCCGAAGTATGTACATGTATATTTATTCATACACGTTTGTCCAAACAGTGCATGTTTAGTATTCTCAATAATCATTTTTCTTCAAAGCAGTTGTCGTGTTGCTTCTTCTTATTTAAAACAAATAAATGTCGGGAAATTATCTCTGTGTCCTCCTAACGTTCACTGTAGTCTATTTCGTCGTCTTTTATCGTGCCTAAAATGTCATGCACAGCCTTAGTGCTTTATTAATTAATGCATGGGACTCAAATAAATGCATTTCTTTTGGGTGAATTATTTATTTTTCATCCTTTAATGTGCCTATTTAATATGAGCATCATGTTTCAGGGGGAAAAAAATCACACACAAAAAAAAAAAACTCTATTCCGTGCCTGGTATGGTGTCTTAACGATCCTTTAGTCTTTGCTATTTATTCCGAAAAGATTGATTGTCCTTTTTTCCCCCCTGCCTCTTCTAGATGACATCCCAGTCTGCAGCGGCACTACAGTGAACGGCGCCATTCAATTCGATGAAAATGCGTGTCTGGATACTGACACTAATCTCGCTGCTTGCCGCTTCTCTGAGCCTGGTTGAGATGTATGACAATTATGGGGAGATCTGTAGGAATCTGTGCACTTGTGAAGAAAAAGAGGGCATCCTGACGGTCAGCTGTGAGAACCGGGGCATCGTAAGACTGTCAGAAATCAGCCCGGTTCATTTTCCCGCTTATCATCTTCTTTTGACGGGAAACCTGCTCAAAAAATTGTCGGTCAATGACTTTATCAACTATACTGGAGTCACCATTTTGCATTTAGGCAACAACGATATATCTGAAGTGGAGACTGGGGCTTTTAATGGACTCCAAGGATTAAGGAGGCTGCACCTAAACAACAACAAAATAGATGTTCTTAGGGATGATACCTTCACTGGATTAGAAAACCTGGAATACCTTCAGATTGATTATAATTTTATTAGCATTATTGAACCCAGTGCTCTCAGCAGGCTTCACCGTCTGACTGTGCTAATTTTGAATGACAACCTCTTGTCATCGCTGCCTACAAACATTTTCCGAAATGTGCCCTTGACCCACTTGGATCTCAGGGGCAACCGCTTGAAAATGTTCCCTTACATTGGCCTTTTGGAGCACATGGATAAAGTGGTGGAATTACAGCTAGAGGAGAATCCATGGAATTGTTCTTGCGAACTCATTGCATTAAAAGCTTGGCTAGAAAGCATTGCCTACACAGCACTGGTTGGTGAAGTTGTCTGTGAGACTCCATTCAGGCTCCATGGCCGTGATCTCGATGAGGTCTCCAAACAGGAGCTGTGCCCGCGGAGGGCTATTTCAGAATATGAGATGCGTCCACCGCCACCTCTCAGCACTAATGGATATTTTCAGACGACGCCAGCAGCAGTGACATCTTCAGCCACATCCTCAGCAGTGTTGAAGTTCTCATCTCGGCCTACCAAGGGTTCTCGACAGTCCAACAAGACCAGGTCAAAGCCCACTTCTCGCATCCCAGGCAAACCCTACAATTATGGGCCAATCATAGCTTTTCAGACCAAATCTCCTGTGCCTTTGGATTGCCCTACAGCATGTACATGCAACCTTCAGATCTCTGATCTTGGGCTCAATGTCAACTGCCAGGAAAGGAAAATTGAGAGTATATCAGATCTAAAACCCAAGCCGTATAATCCCAAAAAGATGTACCTCACTGGGAATTACATCCCTGTTGTGCGCCGATCGGATTTTGTTGAGGCGGAGGGGTTGGATTTGTTACACTTGGGAAACAATCGGATAGCACTCATTCATGACAGGGCATTTGGGGATTTAATTAACCTGCGCAGGTTGTACTTGAATGGCAATTTGATCGATCGGCTCACTGCAGACATGTTCTTTGGCCTTCAGAATCTGCAGTACTTGTATTTAGAGTACAACAAGATCAAGGAGGTTGTTGTGGGTACCTTTCGTTTCATGCCAAACCTTCAGCTGCTTTTCCTAAACAATAATCTTCTAAAAACCTTGCCAGGAGGCATCTTTTCTGGCGTGTCACTCTCAAGGCTTAATCTACGCAACAACCACTTTCAAAATTTACCGGTGAGTGGGGTTTTGGATCAGCTCAAGGCTTTGGTGCAAGTGGATCTTTTTGAAAACCCCTGGGATTGCACTTGCGATGTGGTGGGCATGAAAATATGGCTGGAGCAGCTCAACTCGGGCACTGTAGTTAATGACGTCATATGCACAACTCCAAAGAGACTAGCAGGGCAAGACATGCGCAGTGTCCTTTCTGAACAACTGTGTCCTGATTATTCTGATATTGTTGTATCCACGCTAGTTCCATCAGAAGCAACCTTGGAAGCGAAGGTAATCACCACAGAGACTCCTATGAGGTTCAACACTCCTTCAAGTACCGTCCCATTGTCAGTCCTCATCCTTAGCCTCCTTCTGGTCTTCATAATGTCTGTTTTTGTAGCTGCTGGGTTGTTTGTGGTGGTCATGAAACGGCGTAAAAAGTCACAAAGTGACCGCACCAGCACCAACAACTCAGACGTAAGCTCCTTTAACCTTCAGTACAGTCTTTATAGCAATCGTTCAATACCCAAAGTCAAACCCCCAGCAGGTCATGTCTATGAGTACATTCCGCATCCTCTTGGGCACATGTGTAAAAACCCAATTTATAGATCTAGAGAAGGTACTGCTGTGGAAGATTATCCTGAGCTGCATGAACTCAAGGTTAGCTACAGAAACACCAATGAGGAAGAGCGGGATCCGACGTCGAGGAGCCCTACATACACCGTGAGCACCATTGAGCCCCGGGAGGAGGCTTCGACTGCTCAGGATGCTGAGCATTTCTTCCGAGGGATCTTAGAGCCAGATAAAACGCCGAGTAGCGCCGGAAATAGGTACGAATACAAGTACCCCAGTCCTGGATCTTACACGTACAACCCAAATTTTGATGTACGGCGGCAATTTCTGCATCCAGAAGGAATTAGAGAAACTATGCTCTATAGCTCAGCTCCAAGTACTGTCTACGTGGAGCCAAACAGGAACGAATATTTGGAATTAAAGGCAAAACTCCAAATGGAGCCGGATTACCTCGAAGTTCTTGAGAAACAGACAACGTTTAGCCAGTTTTAAACCTTGTCTTTGAACAATGCGTACTGTTAGAGATTTTCACCCCATTTCCACTGAAGGGTGCAGCGAGGTGTATGGTGTACACCATCTTTAAAAAAAGCAAACAAACAACAACAACAACAAAAAAACAGAACAAAGGCAACAAACAAAAATCCTACAATGGGGTGTGCCAAACTGTCTTATTTTGATTTTTAAAGATACATGACATTAAAGGAAATAAAAAGGAAAAAAAAAAAAAGCTCTTGGGATGAAAGCACGAGTTGTGATACAAAACTGGTGATGCAAAAATCGCAAAATCTATTTTTTTAATTTGACAATTGAATTGAATACACGTAAATAAACAAACGTAGCTGTACAGATTAATCCAAGTACTTTTTTTTCAGGAGTATAATCATGCAGATATTGCGAACTTTAACAATACAAAATTGAAAAAGAACACTGTTTTACAGTGCATCAAACTGTGCAGGACAATTCCTCTGCTCTAGTCTGTAAGTAAGTAAGTATTTATTGGTATAATCTCCATGTATTTTTTAACATTATTTGATTATTCATCATTATGGCCTGTACCATTATCCCTCTGTACAAGGTTTTCATTTGTAATTTTTTTTTATCATTTATTGTAGCTTGCATTGTACAAGTGGCTTTCTTTCAGCGTGGCACACCCCTCCTGCCCCCCCCCCCTCCTTTCCAAATCTTCCCAAACTGTCCAATACTCCACCTTCATCCCCAGTGTCAAACAGAGACTTTTGCTTCATTTAAAGATTTAAAAAAAAAGAAGTGTCTTTGTATGCTGTCTGCACTTTTTTGAAAAAAAAAAAAAAAAAAGAAGGAAAAAATGGAGGGCCAGCGTTGGTCTTCCCAGCTACCATTAGAGGAGAATTATTATATATTAAAAATGATTCATTCATTCTTAATATGTATTTTAATATGTTATCAAAACAAATTCATAAATGATAATTGAAGTAATAATTATGTTGTGTAATACTATTTTAATGTAACACCTATTTTTATACAAGCATTCGCAATTCTCTCTTTTTTTCCCCCTTATTGACATTTTTTTTGATTGCTTTCCACTTATTATTGCACTATATTGACCAAAATATGTTTATGTCATCAATAAATATGATGTCAGGTTCTTATATACACACATATACATATATAAATATATATCACCGTTGGCAACACATTTCCTTTACAGTCCTCTGGCACAAGGAGTCAAGTGATTTTAAGAGTTACATTAGCCATGCTAATCGATACAGAATTGTAACCATTGGTCAGAGGTGTTCCATAAACAATCAATGCTTCTCGAATAAACATTCGATTTTCAGTGCTGGAAAAACAAAACAAAAAAAAGAATAAAAGGAAAGAAAATGTGCTGTAGTAGGAGGTTATTAGCAGTGAAAATTGAAAATGGCAGGGTTAATATTGCAATAGCTGCAGGCCATGTCATCCATTCGTTGCTCGTCTGCTGCATTTTAATAAGACATTCTGAAATCTCTTGATTGCATGAGGCTGCATTTTGATTTCTGACTCTAATGTGTGTTTTTACTTTGTAATTATTGGTATTCGATTTATTTCCAGATAAACTATTAAGGTTAATTGATCTGAGATTCCTCCTGCAGAAAGAAAGTACAGTATAGTACTCTCAAACAACAAGAGCAGCAGCAGCAAAAACAACAAAAGCTAAAACAATTCCTGGTATCTTGTGCCTTTTGGATCACCAAATGTTTTGACATGATAAGTGCACATGACGATTAGCCAATCAAGCTCAAACATTTCTGATCACCCAATTTTGCAGATATTTGATTTATACTGTATGCGTTTATTACTTTCACATTTTGTTCTACATTGAAAACAAGAACAACAAGGACAGAACTCGTTTTTTTATGCACTAAAACAATGAATCAATCATTTCATGAAATATTTTTTAGACTAATAAAATATTGAATTGTTTTTTAGCTGTTTCCACTTTCTCATCGGCCAATCAAATATTTATGAATCCAAATATGCAGAACGTTTCAGCGTGAACAGAGGTAACCTGGATGTGTGCTGTTCTACAGACTATTTTCTGGTTCAAAAATATATACTCTGGAAGCTTATTCTGTTTTTATTGAAAAAAAAATTAATAAATCAAAATAAAACATGGGATCAGTATATTGAGAATTAAATGTTCAGTGATTCATTTTTTAAAAGGCAGCACATAAAAACTTTAAGCTTAAAAGTAAGAAAAAATCAAAACAAGTATTTTATGAAATGCATGTAGTGATTCATATTAGCAGGACATCAGGACACTACCATCTGTGATCTACCCACTAACTGCTGATCCACATCCAGGCCATTAAAGATCATTTTTAGATCTGAAGTGTTCACTTTAGTCTCGAAATGAAGCTGAAAGGAACAAAAACAAGTAGGGGAAATAATGTTGCTGTGATTTATATATA
>JAOTQY010000025.1:2434016-2446209 GCA_026413445.1 Dolichallabes microphthalmus | reverse complement strand
TGGGTGACAATATATACATTCCGTCATGTATATATACATATACATGACAAGACATCAGACCTTGGACACTTTAACAAGAGCAAGAGTTTCAGGAAGCGACGTTTTTGATCTACAGTCAACTTTGCACTGCATGTAATTGAAGCGATCCTGCGTGCCTCACATTTCTTCTGATTTTGAGTCTCCATTTTGCCATTTTTGTTTTCTAACATCAATGTATGACATCTGTTACCGGTAAAACATATTTTCTGCTAATTATCAGCTCAAACGTCTATTCTTTATTTTATTTATGTGTACAGTATTTTAAAATCTACTTCACTAGTTACTTGGTTCATTGGAAAATGGGATTTTTTTAAAAATATGTTATTATAGCTTCTTTTATTACAGTCATACTAATGAATCTTATTACATGTGTATTTAAACTTCACAATACAGAATATAAAAATCACAATTTACACATTATTCAAGACTTTGCTTTTTTTTTTGATATTATAATTTAGCCAATACTTTATGAAAGCATTCAAGATTATTTCATTTTATAAATTATGTAATTAAAATTTAGATTTTGTTTACGGCTACAATTTACTTTTATAATGGTTACTTGGAATGTGATTAAATGAGAGATTTACAGCACAAAGTTCCAGCTGATAATTCTGTCGCAGTGATGAATTGGCATGAAGTTAGTCCTACTCACTGCTCATCGTGTTGTTGGTGAATGTATTATAGGAAGAATGGTTATGTTTATATAAGCTCCAACCAGTGTAGGCCTTTAAAAAAACTTAAACATTTAAACACATTCTTATTATATTATTAACAGCAGAGCACTTCTCTATAAAATCACACATTTATGCAACACAACACATTTTGTCCCAGATGATTCATCCCATGATTCATGATTCACCAAGGATATATATATATATATTTATTTATTTATTTTTTTTTCCCCCAAAGGAAAGCCAGACAAGCGGTCATTCATGACACAACTATTTTGTAATAATCATAAATCTGCAAATTAAATTATGACCCAGTTATCCAAGGGCATAGCAATACCATGCTTTCGAGTCTTAAGCTGCACTCAAGCTGTAATTCATGGCTGTGTTAGTTAAGATTTTGTTCTTCCTTCTGCATGCTGTCATTAAACACTAAAGCGCTTTGCTAATAAAACACTAAGTGAGGAAATGATCTGGTGGAAATAATAAGAACTTCGAGGAGAAAATGAGCATGACATTGTTTAAATATAATTACAATAAATACAAAATGAAAATAAAACAAAAGGTTAAAAAATTTGAAGATACAAATGAGGGGTGTTCAGGTCAGACTGGGACTTTTAAATAACACAACAAAATTATGAGAGTTAAACCTCTCTAAGATGCTTGAAGTCTTCTATAAGTGTGAAAAAAACATTTTATAGCCTCATTCACAAGAAATTTCTTCACACTTCCAAAAACAAATCACACTGCATTCATGGTTTAGTCAGGGGGCAATTGCTTTTTCATATAGGGCCAGGCACTGTGCGTTTGGACAGATTATTTCCTTTAATAAATGAAGTAATCATTTCAAAACTGTATTTTGTACTTATTCAGGTTATCTTGGTATAATATTAAAATTGGTTACCTCCCACAGTCCAAAAACATGCAGATTAGGCTAATTGATATTCCCAAATTGCCTGGAGTGTGTGACTGATTGTGTGAGTGTGTGTATGTGTGTGCACCCAGGATTGGATGATGGATTATCACCCTGTCCAGGGTATACCCTGCATTGTGCCCTACGTCTCCTGGGATAGGCTCCAGGCCTTCTGTGACCTTGTATACAGCATTACTCAGTATAGATGGTGGGTGGGTGAGTGATCTCAATTATTATAGTGTTTTAAATATGCAAAAAAAAATATATGGAAGGGAAAATTTTTTTTTTCATGACACTATATATTGTAGTGTTTCAACAAGGCTGAGATAAATATGGAGACTAAGTTGCACAAACACTCAGTGTTCTTTATTTACAGGTTCTCAATGAAAAGTGTTTCTATAATGACAGCAGTACTCAGGTGTGCTATCTAAAGCTTTAGCAGTGTAGTAGAGGAACCTAGAGCTGGGGTGCATGTCCCCAGGAAATAGCTTGGTGCAGGTAGAGTACTCAAGCACAGCTACTCAAGCAAAGCACATGATACAGGGAAGGAGCTGCTTTAGATGCAGAAGCGGTAAGGTGCTTTTGAGGAACTGCCCAATTACCTTGCACCCATAGGCCGGGGCAGTTACCGCAGCAGCTGACCTTTGGCAGGTTGCTGAGTTGCGATGTGCAATCCACACTTCATGAGGTGCAATGTGCAATCGACAGTCCATGGGGTGCATAACAGGGCTCTAAGATCTTGCCACTGTTCTCCTGACTTCCGAAATCCTGAACTAAACTTCACACATCACTTTGGGGAAAAAGTTTGAGGTCATTTTGCCTCATCTCACACCAGCCATGCCATGTCTAGCGTTCAACTGATGTGGTGGCCGTATATGCCAAATGAGCTTGTTGGAGTGAGCGAGGAGAGTAAAATGTTTGGTGCTCGACCATTACTGTTGGATCCACCATAATATTATATTGTATACAGTACCAACCAATCAAATGTTTGGACACACCTTCTAATTCCATATTCTTTTCTGGGTTTTATTTCTTTGTTTACTATAAACGGCAAGCCACCGGATGTATTTGCCACTCCTTTCTTCTGCCTTCCGAAACCCTGAATTAAACTTTACACATTTCTTTTATTGAGGGGAGAATGTTTGAGGTCATTATGCATATCTCACACAAGTTTTAAAATACCCAGTTTTGAAAGCTCCAATATTGTTTTAGATTAAATAGAAAATAAATCCAAACTTGTGTCCAGACTTTTGCCCGGGACACTATAGACCATTTCCTTAGTGATAAAAATGACTAAAGTTCTTTAAATGTCAACGGATTTTCTAGTTTACTATAAATGGCAAGCCACCTGTTATACACCAAAAAAAAAAAGATGTAAAAGTAAAAAATATTTTAATGATTCTTAAAATGTTGTAGTTCACCAAAAACCAGAAACCATCCTATGTACGATTGGATTGACCTTTAAGAGTTCTTTTAGAGGGACAAAAAGGCTTCTTAAATGGATAGCAAACGTAGATTTCACTTTCTAACACCTGTTTAAGGGGAAGTGCTCAAATATGGGACTCCGTGTTACAGGAAAAAAAAAAAAACAGATCAAATACTGAATAAAGAAAGCCATTCTTGGGTTCATTGGATCTTTACCGGTCAAGCTGTCCAAAGTGTTTTTACTTATAATCTTTCCAGAAATAAAAAGAAGATTCCTTTAAGGTTCATATGATGTTTACTGTTTTTAAGGTTTATTATTATTATTATTATTATTATTATTATTAGTTTAGATAGATAGATAGATAGATAGATAGATAGATAGATAGATAGATTTTTTTTAAGGCAAACCACCTGGTATACAGTACATAAAAATGCTTCTTAATTCCTTAAAGTACATTCTCTCCTCCTCCCACCTTATCGCTATTTTTCCCTCTGAATGTCACCTTGATTAGTGTTGCTGATGAAATGCGCTGCTAAAGTTCAGGAACGAGATTAGCACCAATCGAATGACCCGTTCCACATTACCGATCTGTTGAGTCAGGATCAAGGAGCACTGTTTCCAGTTCATTCATTCATCAATATTCAAATGCAGCTGTTATTGCTAGCTTTCGCTAACGCATTCTAATTAGCTGCAGTGCATACTGTATTTGCAGGGATCATTGAGCATTGTTGATTAATGAAGTCTCCGACAAAGGAGAAGAGTTTATTGAGATAAGTAAAAAGAAAAATGATTAAAACATTCTTTAAAATAATATAACTTATTCTGCTTACTTAATGTGCACTTATTTTATAGAGCAAGAGTAGTATATTAATTAGCTACTTAGCCATGCTTGATAGCATGTATTCTGTAGTCACTACTGTTTTTATATAACGAATAGCTAGCTAACTATTTCATTTTAGCTGAATGTTTTAGCCAGTAACCTATATTTTATACTTTTTATTTTTACCATCTTCATATCTTATAAAATTCATATCTGTTCATGAACCTGTAGATACATTTTGTAAACACTCTAACACTTAGCTTGTTAACTAGGGTTACTTATACAAGGTTATTTGCTACTTTGAAAGTATGCGGTTTACTGGTGTCACATGTCCTTGTGTGATATCCTCCACTTTTCCTGGTTGTTAGCTCTGATATATAGTGTCCTAAGATGGGGTTGCAAGTGACTGTGGCTAAAAATTGTCAAAGAATGTCTCCTTTAACATTGCACTCTTCTTTCCCTGGTTCACCACATCCTTCAGTCCAAGCACGCATCCAAAGGACAGACGAGGGGAGGGGGACAAGAGGAGGCAACGGGTGCTCTCTGCTAATAGCTGTAGTCATTTGCTTTCGTCTGGCCTGCAGTATCTACATTAAAGCAAAGAGCACACACACACACACACACACACACACATATATATATACAGTATGTGTATACTGTATACATACATACACACACACACACACACACACACTCACATATATATATATGTATGTATATATATATATATGTACTGTGTACACACACACACGGCCTGGCCACACGCTTTTGTTGGACCACCTAAAGCTTAGATGACAGCATATCACAAGATAAATTTCTTCCTAGAGTTTAATTTTGATATTCCAGCGGATCTGAGGGGTTAAGATAAAATCCACAAATGGCATAACCTTATCATTTAGTACATTCAGGTCGTCAGCTGACTTCATTTTATTGACCCATACTGCAATGTTGCTGTGCCTAGACTCCAGATCTCCAGATCATAACACTGCCTCCAGAGGCTTGTGGAGACTACAGTATGCTTGATGGGCTAAATGCTTCAAGTGTTTCCCTTTTCACCCATAACCACCCATTATTGCAGCGGTTTGATTCAGACCTTGGGTCTGTGTGGATGGAGTTTGCATGTTCTCCCTGTGCTTGGTGAGTTTCCTACCTCTGATTTTCTCCTACAGACATGCAGGTTAGGCTAATTGGCGTTCCCAAATTGCCCATAGCGTGTTAGTGTGTGTCTGTTCTGCAATGGACTGGCAATGGATAGAATTCAGGAGCCCTGTGACCCTGTATACAGGAGACAGCAATATAGAATGAGAGAGGTTAATCATTTCCTTACATAATCTCCCCTAAAGTAACTTCGGCAACCCTCTTTATACACTTTTTTTATTATTGATTTCTGGCAAAAAAACACTTGAAATCCTCTGTTGTGCCCATGAGCGAGACCCTCAACCTTACTGACACTGGAGCTTTAGTTACTTTGAATGAAAAGTTGGTTGGATATGCAAATGTTAACCATATGTTTTTATATGCATGATGCATTTGTTTTTGCATAATTTCTAAAGATTTCTATCTCGTGCACTTAGACTATACCATGTGCAGAGCAGCGTGGTGATTTACAATTCGACTACATGAGTTGGGAATCATGGAGTCGCCTTCAACGGATCAATACAACCTCCATAAAGTAAACACTGCAGCTCAGCCCACACCAAACACATTTAATATGTTTAACTTGACTCACAAAAGAATGCAATAGAAATCTCTGGCAATGTCTGTGTCATGTGTTTAGCTAATGCTGTGTTTCGGATAAGGAATACAACAGCTTGATTGTAATTTATAATACTGTATAATGTAATGGATCAAGAGATGGCACCTGGATGCACCGTGGGAAGATGGCAGGTCGGTGGAGGTGGTGTGATATTCTGGGAAATGTTCTGCAGGAAAACCTTGGGCTGTTAATCTGACATTTTTCATCTACCTAAATGTTTTTGCAGACCGGGAGCTCCTCCTTATTGGTATAGACTGGTGGTAGTGGCCTCTTTTGGCACAATAATGCAGACAAACAAGTGATTTGAGGAAACATGTTAAAGGACTGTTCCTTGAGCTTCCTGGGAAAGGATCCCTGGGATAGAGCCTCTACCTGTACAAAAAAAAAACACTCTCACATGAACAGATGAATGGCCTGCTTTTAGCTCTGTCTGGCTGATTTGGATATGAGGAGTCTTGCTTTTCATCCGGTGCAAGTTGTCCAAGTGAAATACCTCAGTCTTCTTCAGGCTCAGTGCAAGGTTCTGTCCAAGATGGTGAGCACTGGTAGGAGGATGTGGCCTTGCTAGACAAATAGGCAAAGGCCATATGAGATTTTTTGTTGATTTGATTGACTGGGTCAGTCTGGCATTTCTCGAGCTGGATGACTATGTGTGTTGGAGTGGAGGAATGGCAGCCTGGCCATTCTAAGACTTCCCAAAATGCTTTTCTGCTTACAAGGTTGAATGCTTTGGCTTGTTTTTCTCACTGCCTAAGAACAAACATCATGTCCATGGCGCACATCATTGCCACACTGGCACACTGGAAAATATTCCTCTGCCATGATGAATACTACATTTGCGGGTTCTGTTGTGCAATAGAAAGGACAGCTATAACCCTGTAGTCAAATCATACTCCTTTGTTTTTGTACAAAGTGAGGATGACATTATCAGAAAGATGCTGAGGAAGTTTCTCCCGCACCAAGCAGCATGTGAAGAATTCGTTTAATATGGTGTGAAGTACTGGGCCTTTTCTTATTAAACGACCCCAAATCCTGCTGCTTTCTTCATTCCTTAGCTGCTCCACTGTATTAGGGGTCACAGAGCAAGAAACTTATTTAATTCTGCTCTTCCTAGCTAGGTTTAGGATGCAGTTATTGCTGAAGTCTGGACAAAATAGCTGCCATCAGAGTGCATCTTAAAGTATTCTAACCAGCAGTTTAGGATAGGTGCTTTGTCTTTAAGTAGCATCTCTGTTTTTTGGTAATACTGTATGACCAAGTTCTTCCTCTGGATTGGGGCTAAACTCTGCCTAGGAATCTATCAGAATCTAGAAAAATCGAGTAACATTTTTGAGTTGAGTTCGAGTTGAGCTTCTTTTTTAATTAGGAGCCGCTATGACTGCCGGATCTAAAAGCATGCTTCTTGAGCTCGACTTACGCTCCTGTTACTGCTGTTACTCCTCCATGCACGCCACCTTTTATTTCTCATGCAACTTGCTATGCAAATACTGTGCAATGATGTCTTCAATATGCAGATTTGGATATGATGACATTTAGTGATGTCTAGTAAACCTTACAGTGGGCTTTGGCTATTGTACTTTTCATTAAAAACAGTTGTCAAAACTGGTTGTGAGTTGAAGGGGCAAAGTAGCACTGGTTGTACAGTATTTTATTTCCACTTTGGCATGCTAACATTCCAAGGTTGTTAGTAGCCTTTATTGTAGCCTCTATTGTAGCCTATATTGCACAAATTTGTATAAAATGTTTATTGGTGTGATTTAATGTAAAACCTTTTAAGGCAATTTCATGGGCTTTTGGTAGCAACATACAGTGTTTTACAATGATATCCTCAATGTGAACTGTTATAAGATGCATTTAAATGCAACTGATATGGAGCAAGTTTACAGTCTGTCTGTTCCTTAAGCGGTAAAAATTTAAAGGTTAGCAATTCATAGTTAACTCCAAGCATTGTACCGTAGCATTGTTTCATTTTTCATGGGACCTTCCGAACCATAGTCCTATGTCTATGTCCCTGACCACTCAGTGGTTAAGGCATTGGACTACGGTTTGGAAGTTCCCAGGTTCAAACCACACGATGACCAAGATGCCAGTGTTGAGGCTTTGAACAAGGCCCTTAACCTTCAACTGCTCAGATGTATAGTAAGATTTAGAAAAATGTCATTTGCTCTGGTAAAGGGTGTCTGCCAAATGCCATAAATGTAAATAAAATTTTCCTCTTTTGGTGTAGCTGTTTTTAACATTTAAGACGTCTTCATGAATTAACAACTATATGGTCATATACATGAACTTGAATTATATAAATATATGTGTTGAAAATCCCTCAAAACGGGTGGGTAATGCCTAAAACCATTCCTGAAGTTGAGTGGGTTAAAGAGGTCCACGCTGATTTTAACAGCGAGCATTTCTCACCAAGCTGTTGTGAGCAAGCTGTCGTTTATGTTTATGCATGAAATTCTCTTGTAGCCCTTTTCTCTTTTACTTCTGATGCTTTGTTGCTATGATACTGAGCTGAAATGGGTGAGGATACTGGCGCAGAGTTCTCCGACTCCTCAAAATAGCATCACATGGCGAGTCTCTGATCTCCGAACGTGTCGACACAGATCTGCAGATTCCTGCATCTGATCGTCACTTCACCGTCACTTCCTTCTCCCAGTGCCTTGGCCTCAATTTACAGCACTGAATGCAGATCGGCTTTAACAGCTGTGGCCCACACAGCCAGGAATGGCAAACCCACTCCACACGAGTTATTACATTACATTATAATTATTTATTTATGGCCTTTTTTATGCATTTGTGTGTGTGTGTGGGGGGGGGGTGTTTGATGTACAGCCATATTGTTCAATTAATATTTTTTTATATACAGTGTATTTAACAGTGTCTTATTAAAATAACTTTGAAAATACAATTTTGTGTTTTGTCTTCTTTAATGGAAACATTAAGTTTAAGAAAAAAAAATTTTTTCTTTAAATTAAATTATTTGAGTTTACTATTCCAAACAAGTTAATTACATGAGAATCATTTTATCTTCATGTATGTTGCCTTATTATTTATATTATACTGTAAATTAATGCATGTACTCTCAATTACGTACATTTTGCATATTTTATATTTGATGTTGTACTTTGAATACTGTATTGAATTTTGTTGCACTTTGTTTTCTTTCATTGCATTATAGCAGTCTTGCATAAGTCTTAGTCAGTCTGGTCTCCCACGTAGGTGTGTTTGTGTGTGTGTGTGTGTGTGTGTGTGCGCGTGCATGTGTGTGTGTGTTTCCACTTGTGTGAGATGTTATGCAATCACTCGGTCAATTTCGGCCTCGTGAGCAATTGCAGATCTTTGGAGAAGTTGATTAAAGGGACTCATTAGGAGCCATGTTAGCATTTTATAATTTCTGAAGCTTGAATACAAAAACAGATCAAACAGAAAATTATTCTCACAGGAGAGGTTTGAAGTTTGTAAAGCTTTTTGTGAGTTGTTTTTTGACTGGAGGCATTTTATTTTATTATTATAGATTTTTAGACAGAACAAAGGAAAGGGCTTAAAGCTGTGCTCTGAGGAACCCCTGATAAAGGAAATTAAATGATGTAAAGCATTTTTTATTATTAAATACAAAAAAAAAAACTATTTTCAATCCACTCACAAATCCACTGACTTTTAATGTGTCTGGGTCATCTTTTTCTTCCATATGGGCACTTTGAGAGCAAATAGATTTTTTCCATGTTTAATAATCTTTCACATTATATTGTTTTTTAAAAATAAATAAATAAATATTCATGACTGTTTCCTGGGATAGGCTCCAGGTCCCCCGCGACCCTGTATATAAGGATAAAGCGGTACAGAAGATGAATGAATGAATGAATGACTTATAAAAAAAGTCACCACCTGGATTTAAGTAAGCAATAAGTTAAGAGGCTTCCGTTGGATACGGCAGTGCTTAATATTGTTCTTCTGGCAACAAGTTATTTAACCCTAACTGATGTAGTAAATAGCTTCTCATTTCTTAAACAATAATGTCAGAAGACATATCCTGTGGTCATGGCAACAATGGTACTATTTTTCAGAAGAGTTAAATTATTGGCCCCCATCAAGCAAAAAAAATAATAAATAAAAAATAAGGAGATTGCTAGAACTACAAAAATTAGGTTAAGAACTGTCCAACACAATTTTAAACCCTGGAAGCATTGTGGTGAAAAACATCCTGAATGAGCATAATGGGAGATTACTTAAACACTTACAAAGAGCTCAATTCTGTGTTCAACATAATCTGCTAGCTTCATTCATTCTACTTATTTATACTGTTTTTCTGCTTCCAATTTTGTGTATTTTGGCATACTTTTAAGTGTTGCATATGATTCTAACATATTGATGTCAGCCATATTACATAAGCTCTGTTTGTGTGCTACAGTATGTAAATATGTACAAATGTATTAGCTACTGCATTGGCAAATGTTTAAAATTTACACAAATTTATAAAGAGCCCAGAGGGTTATCATCTTCAGTCCAATTCTTAATTTTTTTAAATTATATCTACACAGAAGACATTTAGCTTTTAGATTAATTCAAACTGATTAGTTTAAAATACTACATCAGACTTTTAGCCCTTATTTCTTGGTATATAGCGATGAACAGTTCTAGGATTATGAATGTAATATTTGGACTCATTAATAAACAAAGAGCTGCAGAGAATTGGACAAGGTTAGTATCAGTTTTTCACAGTTTAAAAATGTTTAAAACAATTTTTTTAAGTTTTAAAATGTAATAAAATCTAAGCTTAAAACTAAAAAGTTGTTAAGCTTAGATTTAATAAAAAAAATTTAAGTGACAAATTGTGATAAGAAAAAAAGAAGTGAGAACAGAGACTTCCAATACCCACTAGCAGTAACATCCTCAACAACTTGGAAGCTAGACGGTGTCCCAATCCACACCTGAAATATAAAATATAAAACTCATACCATAAGATATAGACCACTCATCAGCAGTAAACCTGATGGTCAGATTGAAATTTTGGGGAGTCGCCGAATTTATGAAGCTAAAAGTAATCTTTACCAAAGTGACTGAAAGAGTGTGGAGGAAAAAAGCAAAGCTTTTTGTGAGTTTTTTTTTTTTTTACTGGAGACATTTTATTTTATTATCATAGATTTTTACAAAGAAAGGGCTTAATGCTATACCCAGAGGAACTCCCGATAAAGAAAATTAAATAATTCAGAGCACATTTTTTTTTATCAAATAAAAACATATATATTCTCAATCCCCTCACAAACCCTTGGTCAGGTTTTCCCCTCACTATGCTATTTTAATAGTAATTGGGACATTTTCCTATTCTCATAATATATGGCCTCTTGGAGCACAAATAGATTTTTCATGTTTAATAATATTTCACATTATACCATTTTGTACCTAATTCATCATTGTTTTAAATTATTTAAGACTTATGAAAAAGTCACCACCTGTTTAGCTTTAACGAAACATAAAAATTACGAGTCTTTCACTTTAAAAATTACTCCAGCTTTTAATATGATTCAGGCTACTTATGGAATGCTCTCACCAGTCTTTATCGATAATCCAACTAATCCAATTCATTCATCCAAAACAAATCGTCAACAAAACTGAGGATTTAATCAAGAAATTTCAAGGTTTTTTTTTTTTATGTTAATCAACAGACTTTAATCCAGTTGAGCAGCATTACACTTTCTGAAAAGGAGACTGAAGTGAGATACCCATTCCAACATACATCAAGCATCTGTGCTTCCAAACATGTCCGATCCATGAAATCAAATCTTGCAGGACTTAACACTTATATGCTGTTTATTGTATTACTCTTCACCACCTGGTGATTTTGGACCTCGTCAAAATTTCCATCTATACTTAATTTTAATAAAAAATTGATCTCATTAGTCATTAATGAACTGTTTCATTAAAATGTGAATAATAGTGAATAATAATGCCCCCCCCTCAAAATAAATAAATAAATAAACTAAAAAATAAATTACCTTATTTTTTTTATTATTATTATTTTGTATATTATTACTGTAGGATAGAAATATCAATGTTTGCCTCTTGGATATGTAGTTTCTGTAGTAAACTGGGTTTGTTTTGCAATGCTTTTGTCAGAAAGAATTTGTACTGTATCTTCTTCTCTTTTGTCCCTTTGTGTCAGCTAACTGCTTGACTGCAGATTGATCAGGACCACATTCTGATTGTTGCAATGCCTTAACAAGTGCTGCTGTGGATGCTGTACAGAAAAGGTGACATTGCCTTTGCAATTAGAGAAAATGGCAGCACAGCCTTTCACTCCTCACAATACCAAGTACCACTTCAGGAGTTGCTGATCAAATTCATAAAATGTGAAGTTATCATAGTTATCAGAACACCACCAAATCAGCCAAATTGTAGAGACTTACATAGTATTGAGGCCCCAAGTGTGCACACACATAAGCACAGACCCTTCTGATCTATATTGTTTGCATGTGAATTTTCTTAAAACTGATGTTATTTCCCAGCTGGCATTCGACCGACCTTAAACGTTTAAATGTGGTTGAAATAACGTCAGTTTATGAAAAAACATTCATTC
>JAOTQY010000025.1:2399771-2411713 GCA_026413445.1 Dolichallabes microphthalmus | reverse complement strand
GTATGACGCAGCCTTGTACGGTTCCATGTCCCCCGACGCAAGTCCCGTGTTGTAGGCAGCGGTGCGAGATCTCAGAGTGTCACGGATGGTTTTATCGACCCACGGCTTCTGGTTGGGAAACGTTCTGATAGTCTTTTTCTCCACCTTATCTTCCGCTAGTTTCCCAATGAATCCCCGAACCGCTTCCGTAAACATGCTGACGTCATCTGAGCTGTTTCTGAACATGAGCTGTTTCTGTCCCAGTCTGTGTCATCGAGTGCGTCCTGTAACGCGGCCACCGATTGGTCCGTCCAGCGCGCGACCTCCGGAACTTCCTGTTTCAGCCTTTGTTTGTATTTTGCATGACGAAGATTGCGGCGTGATCGAATTTACCAAACGGAGGGGGAGATTGTGCCTTGTAGCCATCTTTGACCGTAGTGTAACAACGGTCTAGTGTCCTTTCGCCCCTGGTGGGGCAGGTGATATGTTGATGAAAGTTCGGCACTGCGCGCTTGAGGTTGGCACTATTAAAGTCTCCCGCCACAATAAGTGCAGCGTCCTGGTGTTGCGTTTGTTGTGAAAGTGCCTCATGCAGCTCACATAAGGCAGAGTCCGTGTCCGCTTGTGGTGGAATATAAACGGCACTGATTATGACCGATGTGAACTCCCGGGGAAGATAAAAAGGATGACACATGATGGACAGTAGTTCCAGGTTTGGTGTGCAGGAGCGTGTAAGAGGAACAACGCTTGCGCGGTTGCACCAGCTGCTATTCACCATCAAACACACGCCACCTCCCCTTGACTTTCCCGAGTCCCGCGTCCTGTCCATGCGGTGAACCGAGAAGAACTCGGCTGATTGGATGGCGTGGTCCGGCACCGCTGGGTTCAGCCATGTCTCGGTGAAGCAGAGGAGATTGATGTCCCAAATGTCTCTCTGGAACTTTATCCTGGCCCTGAGGTCATCGAGTTTGTTTTCCAGTGATTTTACATTGGCGAGCAGGATGCTAGGCAGAGGTGTGCAGTGTGCATGGGCTATCAGCCTATTCCTCAGGATCTCACTCGGCCAGCTCGGATCCGGAGTTAAAAGCGTTGAATTGTGAGTACATTGTACACCAATAGAAACAAGAGTGTCTCTATCATAACTAATGTACTCAATGGTGGTGAATTAGCTGGTGTAAAGTTACTGAAAATTACTTTAAAAAACAAAAACAAAGAAAAGTAGGTCGGAGCAGTAGGTCGGAGCAGCTGACCTCACCGGCGCCATCTTGGATCACCACCGTGCCGCCCTATTTTTAATTACTTATTTTATTATACTCAGCAAACCCTATGTTTTATTACACCTGCCCATCTACTCATTCATGCAATTAGCTAATTAGCCAATTTTGTGTCAGTTGTGCAATAAATAAAATAATGCATACACAAGCCACGAGCTTCAGGTAAGGTTCACATTAATAATCAGAATAGGGACAAATATGACCTCAGTGATTTTGACCACAGGCTGTTAGAGCCTCATGGACTATTTCAAATATTTTGTCAATATCTTGCGTTTTCAGGCACAATGATGTCTAGAATTTACTTAAAAATGGGCAATAAAGAAAACAGAAACATCCGGTCAGTGGGAGCTACAGTATGTGGATGAAACTGCCGTGTTGATGTAAGTATCAATGAAGAATGGTCAGACTGGTAACCAAGTTATATGAGTATGGTGTACAAGTATGGTGAGAAGAAAAGCATCTCATGATGCACAACCTTGATGGAACCTTGCAGCAGATGGGATGCAACAGCAGAAAACCACATAATGCACACTCCTGTCAGCCAAGAACAGAAAGATGAGGCTGTTTTGGGCAGTTAAACATAACCTGCTCTGATAAATCTTGATTTCTGCTGAGGCACACAGATGGTAGGGTTAGAATTTGGCACCATCAGCATGAATCCATGGACCCAACCTGCCTTGTGTCAACCCTCCAGGTTGGTGGAGATAGTTTAATGTCGTAAAAAATGTTTTCTTGCCAAAAATGGGCCTAATAATATCAATCATCAGCCGATTTGAATATTGCTGCTGATCAAGTGCATGTCCATCTTCTAATGACTACTTCCAGCATGACAATAACATGACAGTGCAGCATGTCCCAAATCGATGTTGAGCAGAACCTTAAACTAGTGTTTTCTCCATCTTGTGGAATACATGCCTTGAAGAAGTGAGGTTATTTTAAAAGTAAAATTACACCCTTAGCCAGAATAAATAGTTTTGGTAATAAAGTGTGATGTAAATGCAAATGTAACACTTTTTTGTTTATTAAGTAGGTGACTGTTTTTGAAATTTTAATTTAGCTTTATTTTTTGTTGAGTGCAAGTGGAGTCAAAGGAGGAGAAAAAAGATAAAATGTTAATGATGGCACATATAATGAAAGCTGATCAAAGGTAAACTCATCCAAACCTCAAGTGGATAAAATATTTATTACTCTCCTCTGATGCAAAGTTTTTATGGCCTCTCACTTAGAAACTGTTACTGACAAACATGTGAGTGTGTGTCCTGCGATGGCTTGGTGTACCCTGCCTCGTGTCCTAATTCTCCTTATTTTTATTCTATATATATAAAGATATACACAAATTCAGTCTAATTAAATTTAAATTGTTGAGTCACATTTTTAAAGCTTAGGGTTTTACATGAATGTTAAAGGACACCGCGTTATCCTTCAATTGTAAACCGTTTTAAGAGCACCATGAATAGACACCAACAGAGGACAATGTCACATAAGGACAGACACTATCTGATATATTTATTTACAAGTGGGTCAATTTTATGACTTTTTAGTGTTTTTCAAATGCTTTATCTCTCTAAACTTGGGCAAGGACAAATTTCTATCATGAACAAAATGCATCTAGAAAAAACAAATAAATAAATAAATAAATGTGGGAAAAAAAACTAATTCACAATGAAAGAATATTGTACACTGCTTTAATTTTACATTTTAGAAAAGACGTCAGCTGGTGGGAATAGGCCCTTGGCTCTGATGGAATGAAGGAAAAAAAACTTGGATTAGTATAAAAGATGGGAACTTTATATGGACTTTATACATATATTTAGCTACATCCACATACAATAAGAGCTTCTGGTATTAATTTATCGATTGTCAGTTATCTCTCTCCTAGGTCAGAGTTCCAACAGGTACTACATGCCTCAGGTGAGTGTGGGGATACTTATGTTGTAATTTTTTCTCAAAATCTTAAGTTGATTTAACTTAACAGTATTACTTATTATAATATAAAAAAGTCAGCTCAAGTAGTATTGATTATGGGCTTAATTAATTGTATTTTTCTAATTTCTCTAAGGTTTGCTTAGAGAACTTAACATCTACTCAAAAAAGTAAGTTGTCTCCCATTGTAGTCCACTGATATAGTTCAAGTTATTGTTTTTCTATTGTTTTTCTAAAAACTTAATTATACCCAAACAATGGTCTGCATAAAACAGGAGAATACAGGTTCTATATTGTTTAAAGCTCAGTAAAATACCTGGATAACATCAGATGTTTATCAGACCCGTACTGATTCTTTTATATTACACTATCATAATAATTTTTAAAAACTAGCAAAGATGAACAGCATTTTCCCCCAATGATACAAAAAAGAGTCAATGGCAACTAGTGATTGTTTCTTAACAATGTTCCCTGTTGTGTCATCAAATTCCACAGTAAGAAGTTGGGCAACAATACAATGTTAATTAATTCAACATTTATCTATTTGGAGGTTTTGCCATATCATGGTCGACTAGGTGCTATGGCCCTAGCATCCTAACCAGCTGGAGTATGGGATTACCCTCTTGTAATCTACATGTGACAAATAAAAACCTGAAACTTCACTTGTTACCTTAAACTAAAAGACTGTGATAAATATTTTTTGATTGCATTATTACCTAACTACTTATTTTGGACACTTCTGTGAAGAGAAAAACAGAGTTGCCAACTGACCAACACGTCATGGCAAGTTGCATTTGTTGCACAGGTCAGTGGCCAAATTTACCTAGTAAACCTAGGAGATTGTTTTAACTTGCTGTTTGTCACATTTCTGAAAAGCTATAGCAAGTGCAGTTACAGAAGCAAAAACTTGAGAATTGGAAGGTTTGGAGTAGTATGGTGTATCTGGGTTGTTAATTTGTTTGATGTAGTTTTTGGATGTACAGCAAGAGTTGTACCCTCATTTGTGATACGAAATCAAAGCCATTCGAAATTGGTGTCATATTTGCGGTGTTCATGAATAAGATATCAGCCAAGGATTGAGACGTCTCCAGTATGGGCAGCTAGAAATAATATCTCTTTTATTTGCAGATGCTGTCTGGCAGCATCTGAAAGGATTTGCAACCAAGCAAGCATGTGGGAGGAAATCCGGAAGAACTTCAGACTAGAGCTGCCGCTCCTTAGAATTGAGAGAAGTCAGTCGAAGCTCTGTTTAACTTCCAGCAGAAATGTACGAGGCACTGAACTGAGACTCATGGAACACCCAGAATCTGCTGTACTGTAGAAATAATATCTCACAGTTGGTTTGGGAACATCTGTGGATCCTGTAGGAGGTGCAATCTGTTACTTGGGTTTTGCATTAAGTCCTTAAATTTATTGTTGCTTGAAGTCAAAGTTTATACTTCCTAGTATGGACCATCATCACTGATTTAAGATTATTGATTGATCTTGTTTAATGGATTAATTAATGGATTTCAACCCCTGCCACAAACCCTTAATATCATACTCCCTTAATATATGATTTGTCCCAATTAAACTTTGCGCACTTGCGCTAGAAGTGTGTTCAAGATAATGATAGATGGTTGAATTATACAAGCAAAGGATGTTGAAGCAAAGGGAAAATAGTTGCTTTATTAGGGGGATCTGCAAGGAAGAAATTAAAAGGGAGGAAGCTACAGTATTGGATAAGAGGTTTGGAATAAAGATTACTAATACTTAGAGTCACTTACTTAGAGTCTCCGTTATCTCTTACCCAATGAGTAGCTATCAAAATTAGCAGGTAGCACTGTCCTTAATGCTGTCGCTGGCTACAACCACAATCATGTCCACCACAATCCCATTTGGGAGCATATTATATATCTCTGCCAGGATTAGCAAGGCAACAGAGATGTAGCATATGTGTGGCATGTGTTTATTGGTTAGGATGTGCAGGTCCAAAGAGATTACAAGGGATTATGTTGTAATTAAACACTCTTCTATTATACATGAATGCAGTCAATGGCGAGTTCACAGAGGCCATTATTCATTATTGAATTCCTGACAGCAGGAAGGCACAAATCTTTCAGTTTACCTGGGTGGGCTCAATAAGACTCTGTCAGGATACTCACACGGATACAGTGGTTGCAGATTTGTACACAATTAGGGCAACATTGGCAGTACAACTATCTCATTTCTGAGCAATGAAATGGAATTTAAAATCGACATGTGAGACTTTGAGAGAGATGTGCCTTTCTTAACTTTTTATGCAATTGATTTATGTCATTTGATTAGTCTTCTAACATTAAAATATCATGTTTTAGTTAGTTAAGTAAAATGGAACAGGATACAATGAATACCCATGAGGGACACCACTGACTCCAAGAAGCCGAAAACATTAAAAGTAAATGTAAAAGTACAATATACACACTCAACAGAAGTTCCCATGATGAGAATGGGAGCATGTATGTGATTGCCAGGCCATCTGAAATTCATGATGACCTCCTTAGTTTTCCTATTTAATGAGTTTAAAGTTTTGCCTTCACACAGTTTTATCCAGGGAGTGTGGAAGTTGTGCTATCCTCTTCGGTGGAGTCCTTCGTGCTCGCCTGCATTTTTTTACCTCGAAAGCCAGCGGCACGGCACCTCTCAGGAGGAGTGTGCATTCGTGGGGCTCCCGTGTCGAACTGGAGGAGGCGACTAGCGATAGCTTAGCTTCCACCTTCTCAGCTTCAGACAGCGGGTTCTCAGAGGTTTCAGATCCCATGGGGTCTACTCTACGCACCGCTAGCGCGCTGCTAGCACTAGCCGCTAACTCGCCACTGCATCTCTGAGTGTCTGAAGCAGACATGGAGGAGGGGGAACCCTTGGCATATGTCTATTCTAACGTGATTCAGGGCCATGAGAGAGGTCTCGGGAGACATCTGTCTCCGACTTTGGCGTCGTCACTCAGGCCCCCAATGCTCCCTTCTCGATCATGCCGTACATCAGCTAAGATCATTAGTACGGCTTATACAGCAGGGGTTCATTCTGCAGCCTGCATGCACACTATGAGTCTGCTGCAGCCATACCAGGCTCACCTCCTGCAGGAGTTGGACGATGGAGAGGGAGTAGGCCCTGGTGCAATTAAACAGCTGCGTCTGGCCACCGATCTCTCCATTAGGGCGGCTAAGGAGGCTGCATGGTGCCTGGGTATATCTATGATGACCAATGTGGTCACCTACAGGCATCTGTGGCTCAACCTGGCATGATAAGGGGAAAAGGATTATAAGCTTTTGCTGGATACCACGATCTCACCTCGGCTTTTCGGCGGTGCCGTCCATGACATCGCCGCCACGATCCGAAGGTCTCAGAAGAATGAGGCAGCATTCTCCAGCATATTCCCTCTCTGGGCTGATTATTTGAATGCCGCCACTGAACAGCCCAGCACTAGATCAATGTCATGTGATAGTGCATGTGTGCGAGAGCTTACCCTGTTAGACCCGAACACTGTCAATGGGGACAAATAAAACCAAATAGGGCCTGTTTCCTGCCGCAGGTGAGCAGCAGTACTGTAGCTCTTTATCCTTCCCCTGCTATTTAAACTGCCCTTTTATGTGGCTGCGCTACATAGACCCCACCCCAAGCCTCCGGTGTCTGAGGAGAACATCCGTACCATTCACCACCTTCACTTTGTCGGTTGTATGTGGATTGCCCCAAGACACTGTGAATTTAATTGGACCTTTTCTTCTCTGTATTTCTGCTGGTCCCTCCCACTTGGGCGCTAGCTGTGCAGAATCTCTCTTTGCTGT
Source organism: Dolichallabes microphthalmus (assembly GCA_026413445.1). Classification (NCBI taxonomy): domain Eukaryota; kingdom Metazoa; phylum Chordata; class Actinopteri; order Siluriformes; family Clariidae; genus Dolichallabes; species Dolichallabes microphthalmus. The sequence continues at coordinate 2,404,734 of JAOTQY010000025.1, read as the reverse complement.
GGAGGAGAGTGGCTGAGTTTTGATCCAAACCAGTTCTCCCGGTTGAAAGTGCGCTGCTTTCCCCCGGATATTGTGATATCTGGCTTGTCTAGATCTAGGTTGTTTTACTCTTTGTTGCCCCTCCTCCATGATGAAAGTTTGTCTTTGAAATGATGGGTATGTTGTATGAGCTGGTATTGGATGGTTTACTGTCTTGTGTTGATGACAAATGCTGCATGTTCTCATGTAGTGCCAGACGTCTTTTCGCACCATCGCCCACCATGCCACATCTAGTAACCTCAGCAGGGTTTTTAGTTGTCCCAGGTGCCCTCCCATGGGGTTGTCACGGAAGTAATGTAGAAAGGATTTAATGAATACCTGGGGAACAACCAGCTGGAACTTCTCTCCGCATTCTACTTGTACCCGGCAATATAATGCTCCTTGGTGAAGCTCGAAAGAGACCCTCTGATCTCAAGTGCTTCTTAGATTATCATTATAGAGCAGCTTTGAGATAGTAGGGTCCTTCTGTTGGGCCAGGATTATCCCACTTCTGTCGCTGGGTAAGTCGGAGGACCCTCCGACTCGTGGTGGTTAGACATGGGGCGTCACCCACTTTTAGTGATGGGGGCGCTCTGCAAATGGTATCTGGCCCCAGATTTAAACCATCCTCGACGTCTTTCTCTACCCTGCCACCTCTCCTCACCAGCTGTTCTACGGTGTTCACCGTCCCTCGTAAACATCCGGGCACTTTCGGGTTGATGTTCTCCAGTTTTCGCCCCATTAGTTCTTCCTCAGAGATATCCGGCTTCCACTTCAGACAGAGGGCGCGGTAGTCATCGGTGAAGTCTCTAAGGCGTTGACCCGGCTGCTGTACCAGAGACCTCAAGTTGTCTTCAACTTCGGTGAGGTCGTCATCCAGTAAGAAAGCGGCCATGAATGCCTGTTTAAAAGACTTCCAATCTTTCACCTTGTCTTTCTCTGCCTTCCACCAACTCAGAGCAGGCCCTCGTAGAACCATGCCGAGGGTTCCCAGCAGCTCTGGGCAGGTCAGTGGTCTGATCTCCAGGTACTTCTCAGCTTGCTAGATGAAGTTGAGCACATCAGCTGTCTCTGACGCGTCACCAAAGGCTGGAAACTCCACGCAGATGGGTGGTCGAGCATAAAGAGAAGAAGAAGAGGGTGAGACTGGGGAGGTGAGCTGAGCCGAGGAGTGTACTGGAGCACAAGGAGGAACGTCGTAGATATCATGAGTGCTTGGTGGCTTTACCTTGGCCGTAGCTGTAGTGGTTGAAGTGCTGGGAGGATGTTGAGCAGGAGATGGTGGAGATGTAGGGGTTCAGGCCTGTAACCTGTCGGCGGTGGGTGTACTAGTGAGACACAGTTTCTTCATCTGGTTCTTCCAGATGACATCACGTCACAGAAAACAGTCGACGACGGCTCTCTCCATTTTCTCGAGAGCCACCTGGCAGTAGCGCTTCAGCCCTTCCAAGCTCACGTCCACTGCATCATAAAGACTGATTTCCGCGTTAAAATTGCTGTCCACGGATTGTCTAAAATCCTGCTCCACGGAGCTCACTTTATCTGTAAGCGCCACCATGTCCACCTTACATTGATTCAGTTCATTTTGTAGTGTTTGCACCACATCCATATCATTCACATGAGCAATAATATCATCATCATTGTCATCATCATGTCTATCAGACATATACAATGAGCTAATCAAGGATGTTATTTCAACTGTAGGGTTACGGCGTGTAACAAATGCATCATCTACATCAGCCAGCATGTTATTAACTACAACAAAGTCGGCCTTCACAGCGCCATTAGCGTTAGCATTAGCATTATTAGCATCTATTTTGTTCAGCCACGCCACACAACACCGGAAAATACCCAAAAACCCGATTCCCCGTACGTATGGGCCACCACTATGTAACGCTTGGATTTGTATTAAATCGCTAGTTACTCTGTTACGGATTCAGGAATCAAAAATATGGGTTTGTAAACAATACTTTGCGGCGGGACAATACAAGACGCGACACAAAACAATTACCAAACCAATCCAAAGTGTATTGTTCAAAATAAATAAACAACTAAACAAACACGGTGCACCACAAACCAATATATACAAAATATATGGTGAGCTGGAGAGATGGCTCGATCTCACTGGTAAAAGATTTTAAGTCCGTGAGGTCGAGAAACGGAATGAGAAGGGTATTGTATGAAATCCAGGAACAACAATCCACCGATAATCCACAAACAATCGCTCCTTCTCTCAATACAAAAGCAGCGCGCTGATTTCATCTCTCCGTCCAGAGTCCTTCGCCGGGTTCCCTCGTGTTGCGATCGCGCATGCATGCGAGAGCTTACTCTGTGACCAAAACACTGTCAATGGGGACAAATAAAACCGAATAGGGCCCGTTTCCTGGCGCAGGTGAGCAGCATTAGCTCTTTATCCTTCCCCTGCTTTTTTAACTGCCCTTTTATGTGGCTGCGCTACAAGGGACCAGCATGTGTTGGTTCGCACCGACAACACAACGGTGGTCGTCTACATCAATCATCAGGGGGTCTCCGTTCACGCTCACTGTGCAAGTTGGAATCCAAGATCCTCCTGTGGGGCTGGGGCAAGCTCCTCTTGTTACAAGCAATGTTCAACCCAGGGTGCCTCAATAAGGGAGCAGACCTTCTGTTCAGACAGAGGTTGTCGGCAACGGAGTGGCGTCTGCACCCAGAGGTGATCGAGAAGATCTGGAGGGAGTTCGGGCTAGCGGAGGTCGATCTGTTTGTGTCTCGCGACGCGACCCATTGTCTGCTCTGGTTCTCCCTCGGACATCCGGCGCCTCTAGGCCCGGATGCTTTGGTGCAGCAGTGGCCACGCAGATGCCTGTATGCTTTTCCCCCTGTCGCACTGCTCCCGGCGGTTGTAGAGTGGGTCCACCAGCAGAAAGTTTGGCTCATTCTAGTGGCCCCTTGCTGGCCGACCCGTGTATGGTTCTCGCACATAGTGTCTCTCCTGGACGGGCAGCCTCTTCAGCAGCCGATCAGGAGGGATTTATTGGCCCGAGCTCACGGATCGATTCTCCATCCAAGACCCGAGCTGTGGAATCTATGGGCATGGCTTGCCTTGACTTTGCCCCTGGGCTTATCAAGGCATTTCTACATCCCAAACCGGGATATATTCCCAAGGTCCCTACTACAGTGACCAGGCCAGTGGTGATCAAGGTCTTTAGTCCTCCACCTTTCCTGACACTGGAACAGGAGAGGCTGAACCTTATCTGCCCGGTCAGAGCTCTCCATTGGCGTGGAGACGGTCTGACCAGCTATTCATGTGCTTCGGTCCTCCAAAAAAGGGCTTGCCAGTGACCAAGCATCCGCTCAGTAGATGGATTGTGGAGGCCATCTCCATGGCTTAGGGGGCAGCCTCTCCGCTCTCAGTTCGGGCGCACTCCGCCAGGGGTATGGCGGCCTCCAAGGCTCTGGCTGCAGGGGCGACACCTCAAGAGGTCTGCGCCGCTGCCGGGTGGTCCACCCCGCACACATTTGTTAAATTCTACGCTGTCGACCTGAACCCGACTCCGTCCTCTCAGGTGCTCTCAGCTCAGGCCAGGCACCTATAAGCATGGTGGAGTGTTCATCTCGTCCCCAAAGCTGTCACTTTGTGACACGGCTCTAACTTCCCCTGAAAGGGAACATCTCTAGGGTTACGTCTGTAACCCCAGTTTCCTGAAGGAGAACGAGATGCTGAGTCACGTTGCCATACTTATATGTGCCTGGACGCTGGTGAGCTTTGGAAGCTATAAAAGGTTCGTCTGACACCTATTTATATTCTTCCGCGTGCCGACGATCACTGATGCAATGACATTATAACTGTGGAGTTGATTAGATATGTCTTCAAGAAGATTTCTGGAAGCAATCCCCAAAGCTTTCACTTCGTGACGTGGCGTCTCGTTCCCCTTCAGGGAACTGGGGTTACAGACGTAACCCTAGAGACGTTTTCCAACACACAATTTAAAATTTACAGAAATATTTTTACACCAGAAAATAATTATATAAGTGACCACTTTTTAGACAAAAAAACTAACAAAATGGAAGCTGCTGAGAACCAGGTGCAGCGGTTATTTAATGTTAAATAAGTTAAATGAAAATCTGCATGTTCAGAATAAAACAAATAACAAATGCAATTGATTATTTGGGTAAATAAATCCGAATGGACATGCTTTTTTAAAATAATCCCAAGTATGGATTATGTTATGTTAAATTGTAACATATGTAATTATATTATTTGCTTATTGATTTGATTTACATAAATTACAAAAAGTAAAATACAATATATACAAGTTCAAGTACAAATATAATAATTAATGACATGCTGTAGATTTGTGCAGCTAAAGGATATCTACACTTATACTACATCTCTAATAAAGTTGCCAAGGAAACAAGGATATAGCATAAATATGTAGGTGAATTATAATAAATCACAGAAATATTATATAAAAATAATTGTATTTAGGTCAGTGGGTCTAAACCAACTTGACAGTATGTTTTTCAGCTATAAAGTTATGAAACCAAAATGGACAGATTGTCCACCCCTGTGGGACTCCATAGCAAATGCTTTTGCATAAATCTCCTTAAAACCAAAATGGATGGTAGGTGTTTTTTTTTGTTAAGAGTACTGGGTTAACAGAGATGTCAAGTGTTTATTATTAGGCAGACATTCCATTCCGGAGAGATTATGAGGGATTAGGATTGTTGATAAACACTCTTCTATTATACACGAATTAAGTCAATGGCAGGTTCACTGAGGCCAAACGAGCACTCTGAAGTTGAGACTTATTGAATTATTGACTGCAGGAAGGCTTCCTTTGAGCCATAGTTCTCTCATCAGGCAGGCTTTTAGGTATCTGCCAAGGACACACACACACACACACACACACACACACACACACACACACACACACACACACACACACACACACACACAGGTTGT
>JAOTQY010000025.1:2219708-2237831 GCA_026413445.1 Dolichallabes microphthalmus | reverse complement strand
AACTTAAAGGCTCCAGAAACCAAAAAGGCCAACTATAATTAAACAAAACCCACTTAACAGAACAGAAATTAATGCTCGATCCATCTTCCCAGAACAAACAGGTATTTATACCAACACTAATGGCTACCTCGGTTCAGCTGGGCATCCGCGTCAGCTGAACGAGGTGCCTTCTGGGAAACTGAGTCTACAACAAAACTACAAAAAACAAACACTGCCCTCTAGTGGGCAACCCTCACATAAATGTATTTATTTTTTTGGTCTGTGGAACAAATAATGGAAAATGGAAATGGAAAATGTCAGTTTCCATTATTTTTTATGGGAAAATTTGATTTGGTTTGATTTGGTTTTGTAATACAAGCCCACTTCCGGAGCAAATTATGCTCATAATCCAAGGTTCAACTGTATCTGCTATTGCAATTCCTGTGACCACATAATTTGCATATGATTGCCTTTTAAGCTTAGAGGATCTGCTTCCCTTTGTAATAAGTTTTACAAAGATTTACAATGTAATCTAAAGCATCAACACGTTGTGTTTTAATGACAACAGAAGGTTTAATAATACCTGCTTAGTATTTGAGAGTAGGCTGTATTCTGTGTAAATGAAAATATCTGGATTGTAGTCAAATTTATTTCATATTTTGAGATATTATTACCAAAGAGATTTAAACCTAGTTGTAGACATATTTTGCTGTTTAATTGTTGTATAATTGTTTTATTGGCGAATTTAATTCGTTTAGCACTTGCAGATTGCAATGCACATTGTCACAAAGCAACTTTAGAGGAATAAAAATTCTGGTTTTAAATGTAAATCGTAATCATAAAATGCATCAACATGTATTTGTTTTTAAATGTAAATTATCTGCCAATTGAACAAGAAATGTCTGCTTAAATATTTAGTAAAATATGTTTAGAAATAAGCTTTATTTTTGCTATATACTATATTTGGTTTGTTGTGATAGTAGCACACACCTTTTTTTCTACAGACAAGTTTTTTTTCTAGATTCCCGAAACTTCATTAGATAAAATTACTTTACCCCAGTGCTCAGTAGTCCAATCTATCTACTGTTTGCAAAATATTATATGGTTTCTTTACTGCCCTCCTTGAAATGTATGAAGTTGAGGGCTACCATCAGTCCTGTGTCATGCCAACAGTAAAGCATCTTGAGACCATGTATGTTGCATTTAGGTTGCTTCTTAGCCAAGGGAGTGGGCTCATTCACAATTTTGCCCAAGAACACAGCCATGAATAAAGAACGTTACGAAAATTTCCTCCATGAGCGACTTCTCCCAACCATCCAAGAACAGCATGATGGAGCATCTTGCCATAAGGCAAAAGTGAGGGTCTAAGTGGGCTAAACTAAGTGGGGCTCAGGGAACAAAAAATATTGAAATTTTGGATCCAGTGTCAGGAAACAATCCTCAAGAGGCAGGTGGAGAAACAAAAACCCACAATTTCTGACAAACTCCAAGCTTTAATCATGCAAAAAGGGGCTGTCATGAGTTAGGCTGTGGCCCAGAAGTTTATTGACAGCATGCCAGGAAGAATTGCAGAGATCTTGAAAAATTATATTAATTTTATTTGCATAGCGCTTTTAAAAATTGTCATTGTCACAAGGCAGCTTTACACAATCAAAAGAAATTATGGAAAATCGAAAAAGAAGGGTCAACAATGCAAATAGTGACTCTTTGTATAAACTTATTTTTATTTAAAAAATCAAGTCAAAATTTATTACAAATCTTTGTCCGTCCTGCGGAACACTCGCAAACTGTGCTACTCGCAATCCGAGGTTTTACTGTATAATGTTTCCCCCTCCCAAAAAAATTAGTGGTATTAGTTCAGGTAAATGAGGCCTGCAGGACATACACAGCAAATACACGTTCAAAACTTGTAATGTTCACAAGAGCTGAGATTGATAAAAATGTCTAATACAACATGAGTGCGAGCCAAAAATTAACATAACATGATGGTTTAAAGAGATTTTACTACAATAGAGTAAGCTTGCAAATGCACTTTTAATGTGTTTACTGTAACCTAAGCATATCCGTTTTTCCATTGATTATCATAATATTTTCTTTTCTCAATTTAGATATTTTACCCGAGTAGAAATTGTGGACGTAATTTTAATATGTTGATACATTAATATTTTTTTTTAGTGCTGAAAGAACTTTTCCTCAAAGTTTAGAGTAATCAGCAAACAGCTATTTGAGCTTGTTGTGTTAGGTTAAATTTTAAAGTGAATAAATAAATATAGAGATAGCCCATGATCACACTAAAAGATGTCTAAAAAAATTAATATTGAATGACTGCACTATAAAAATAATCCCTGTGAAACAATCTGAAATCAGATCCAATTTATATACTATTTCTCAATATAAAATTAAAATTAGCAATGATAGAAGATTATCAAGCTTATATCTAGACATGTTTTTAAGAATTATTATGCATTTCTTGTTTTATGGGCAGGTAATTTTGTTCTTTCAGGAAAACACTTAAAATTAGCTACATGCACATAAAAATAGTAATATGATTTTTTTTTTTTGCCTTGTATGCAATCAGATATTAATCAGTTAGAATATTGATTATGAACTTTATTGCAGCTTTCTTATAGTAAAGCATGATACAATGTAGTTAAAGATGTGCATGTAGGCTATTGTTATCTAGCACAGGTCAGCCTGGCCATCACATTTGCGAGATATCTGAACAGGATTATGATAATATATAACTAAGTAACTAACTAACTAACTAATGTTACATAACATTGCGACATGGTGGCTCCAATAAATCAATATTAATAATCCTTGCCTCTGCATATAATTTAAGATTATACAGGGAGTTTTTGAACATAAGACGCACTTCATCTTGTAAGAAAAATCTTTCAATCCAATGCAAGAAGACTTGCAAATAAAGAATGGCCGTGTAACACTATCTTCATCACCACCACGGAGTTCACAGACTTCACCACTTTAGTAGGGGTGGTCGTTGTTTGGTGGCTGTCAAAATGCAGGCATTATGTCATCATCCCTATTGCATTAACTTGCAATCAAGGGGAACACTGAAGCATAAACACTATAAATAAATGTTTAAATTTCTGCTCTTTTTAGATCAGTGTTATTCTTATGTTCAAAAACAACATTAATCTAATGTTGTGTGTCAGGCAGCAACGTCACAAGGTAATTACTATATGAACTATATGAAAGGATCATACAATGTTAGGGATTATTATGGGTAAAAACTATTTTATTAAACAACAGTAAGGAATACTGTATGGAAAGGAAAAACAAAGTATCCAAATTCTTAAAATAATATAACTATTCTGTAGCTATGCTAGCATAAAGGCAGACATTCAGCTGTGGAAGTGACTTATCAGTGAAAATATGAAGTCGCGCTGGGCTCGGCACGGCCTCTGTAAATGAGCCTGCAGGAGAAGCTTTTGTCTTGGCTTAATGAGAAAGCAGCGGAGCGACGGTCACATTAGCATACTGTGCTGAGTTAGCACTGCTCAATCTGCCTCGTTATTATTGCAGCTCTGTGGAGAAGAACATAAATATGTATGCAAATGGACTTTACACTGCTCTCTCCTCGCCATCATGGAACTTAATGCTCACCAGCATGCATCACTTTTTGTTGCTTAACACAGCAAAAACAACCTGTAACGTAATAGTTCGTCTTATAGCGTTTTAGTTTCCTATAGCATTCATGGCTAGTTAATGTTCTGACTAGAATGTCGGCCATTTTAATTAAGACTACAATCTAAATGTTGGATGTTATGTCTTGTTAATGTGCTAATGCGTTTATGGCTCTGTCCTAATCCTTAACAATAGACTGCATTTCTAATTAGCCATTTTACTAGTACATCAGATATTTTGACTTCATTTCAAAAGAAGTCATCCCAGTTTTCTTGCTAGTCCATTAATCGCTAGTTAACATGCTTGCAAAAATGTTGCCATTTTTAAGGATCCTAGTTTTTTCTATGTTGGTTCAAAGCAGATATTAAAAGCATCTTTTTTTTTTATTAACAATATTTGCATGTGTGTTTGAGAGAGAGAGAGAAAAAGAGATGCACGCGCGCACACACACAGCTGTGGTCAATCTGTTAACAGTCAATTTAAACTGAAAGAGACTCATTTCTGCAGGAGAGCACATTAACAGCAATTATCCGATTCCTGAACTCCATGTTTTCAACGGCAGATTGGAGATCAGTGGAAAGATTTAGCTTGCTTTGACACTAGCTCCGAGTGCTTTTTACTGTTTTTTTTACTGTTCTCACCCTTTTTCTGACTAGCCAGCTTCTAAATCTTCTATAGATATTGTAAAAATGTAAAGTTGGTGTGCCTGTACTGTACTAAGATATTTGCAAAAAAAATTTAATCTTTGGTGACGTAAGATGAGTAATAGAACTCATCAATATGTTTTTTTTATTATTTTTGTCTATCTTTTTTTTGTGCAGAGATCACATAAAAACTACTGAACGAATTTTAACACATCTAGTTAGTAATATTCTTACCACATTTTCAGTCCTCGTTACTGCAGATGGCAATGTGCACCTAGTTGATTTGTGAGATGCCAATAACCACAAAGAAGGAGAAGCATACAAGGTAGTATAATAATAATAAAAAAGTCTAATATTTGTGTTTTAACTAACAATATTCATATTTTAATATAAAAAAATGGCAGAAGTGGCTGTCTTGCCTGCCTTTCTCGTTTAGCAGCTACTGTATGGTCGTACAGTAAGAGAGGATGAAATCGGCAAGTGCTACATGCTATCTGCATATGCAGATAGCACAGGCGATATCACACAGATATCTGCATATGCAGATAGCACAGGCGACAGGTGGCATTGATGATGTCACGCTATAATTAGTGGTTTTGTATATAGGTCCTGGTGTCTGTCATATTTGATTTAAACCATGTCTGACTGTCTTAAGTGTAATCAAACAAAGTGTTCACAGTACACAAACATTTCAGACTTTAGAGGTGAGTGTCCCTGAATCTGAGTCCCCAGTGAAAAAAACAGAATAAATGTCCTATATATTGTAGCAAATATGGCAGTTATAGGAGTATTTTACCAGCTTCTCTCTTCCTAGGTTAATGAGACAAAAAAAAAGGCATTTTTTTTTTTTTTAAATCACAGCATGTCATGTTTAATCATGAAGAGACAACTCTTCTCTCAATGAGACATGCCTGTGATGGAAGCTGAAAGACATACAATTACAGCTGTTATATCAGACTATTAACTGATACTTATGGATGCATTTCATAAATGTTCTCCTTACACAAAGCCTCACCATATTAACATCTTTCCTCCATATCATGCTTTATAGAGGCATAGAAATCTCAACGAACTCACTACATACAAATGCACTATGGTCCATTAGAAAGAGAGTAATCCTTACCAAGCAGAACATTCAGAATTGAGCAGTGTTGTAGTATACATAAATACACATTCAGCAATGTAATATTATTACTCATTCATCGTCTATACCACTTTATCCTGTATACAGGGTCACGTCGGGCCTGGAGTCTATCCCAGGAGACTTACGGGCACAAGGTACACCCTGGATGGGGGCGAATCCATTTCAGGGCAAATACACACATGTCTTTTGACTGTGAAAGGAAACCAGAGAACAAGAAAACTCCATGACCCTGGAGGTGCAAGGCAAAAGTGAGCCCCCCGCCCAACACTCCATACAACCTTGTACACAAGATAAAGTGGTATAGATGATGAAAACGATTTCCACAAATTTCATCAACATCTGCAGTTTAAACAGCAACGGTGATCTTTTTGCATTTACAAGGTTTTATTTCAACTCTCCTACATGTTTTAAGACCTATCTAAAGCAAGGGGTCATTAAGCTATCTTTCAGCAGTCTTTCAGTAGGCTAACACTTTATTTGTATTCATTTGCATTTGGATCAATACCTCAGAAAAAAGATAGAGACACACAATGTCAATGTAGGTTTATACACTGTTGTCTTTACCAAAGGTGAAGTTAGATCACTTCTTTATGCTCACATGCCTGATAGACAAGATTTGATTGATCATTTATGACAATTGTTTACTTCACTTTTTAACACAAGGTTCAGACAAAACATAATCCTAGCCTTGAAACAGGAAGATCTTCTTATGTTTGTGTCAATAAAGAAGCATTAGCTTCAAGAGCATATAAAGACATAAAGAATAGAACTTTAGGTGAAGCTAAGTTCACATACAGATATAAACAATATGCAAACAAAAAAACTGTCTACAAATTATAAATGCTTGATGCTTTTAAATTTCTCTGAAAGCTACAGTAGCATAAAGGCTTTGACATAAATACTTAGAATGATGTCTAGGAAGGTAAAACAAATAGATTTTTTTAGAATGTCAACATTTTCATTGGATTTATTATTTTAAAAATGTAATTAATAACAATTAACAATCGAATCTAATCTAATTTTAAAATAGTGAATCAGTAAAATTGTGATTTTTTTTAAGGTGTTAAAAAATTAACTTGCTTATATTCAGGAGCTGAAAGAAACATTGTCCTAACAGCAGTGATTGCACACGCATATATTCCCTATAAATATTAATATTTTCTCTAAGCATTTGTCTGTCTGATTCCACTAATCTCTAACTTTATCCGGCCTAGATAGACTGACATGATTCACTTAGCTGCCTTTCTGCTTTCTATGACATTTTGTCATAATGTGTTAGAAAGAAACGCTGTGTGCATTTCTATAATTGAGTTTGAAACAGTCTGACAGTTTTCCTTAAATTTAAATCACTTTGAAAAATAATAAATAATGTAATACAGTAAATACATTCTTGTCAGAACTTGTGGCGAGCTAAAATAGGGAAATGAACAATATGTCAACCTCAATGATGTGAACACGACCTCAGAGCAACACTGTTGATTAAAGCCTTTAAAATAATAATTAGAGTAAAGACTGCCGATGGCCAAAACAAAGTTAGCCATTCGAATGTTCTACAAGAATAGTCAAAGTTCTTGCCAGGTGCTCTCCTGTGAGTCTCTAAACTGTGTTCCTGAAAACATATGCATTCTCTTCTGGAGTATCTTCTTGTACTTAGACACCTTAATTTTTCTCCAAGATCTTGTATTGATAATGGGAGAATCGGACCACAAAGATTCTCAATGGGATTAATGTCTGGACTCTGTGGTGGTTATTCAATGTCTGAAAATCATGTCTTATGCTCCGTGACAGGCTTAATTCAGGCACCGTCTTTTTGGAATATGCCCATGCCATCAGGAAAACAAAAATTCATTATTGGATAAACATTCATTACCAATTACATTCAGATTGTCAGCTGACCTCAATTTTGGAAAACACATTACATTGAACCTGGACCATCATAAGCAACCTTGAACTCTAGGCCACCCACCCCAATGACACACAATAGCTTATATACAGTAGTAGTCACTAAGCATGATAGGTGCATTTACCTCTTTTCTTACCTTGATGTACCCATCAATCTAGCACAGAGGAAATCTGGACTCTGCAGACCATGTGACCTTTTTTCAATGCTCCCCATTCTTCCAAATTGAACTCAAAGAGCCTCACTGATAAATGGCTTTCTGAATACTACACAGTTGTTTAGTCCTAATGAGTTCTCTGCTCATTGTGAGTGTAAACTTGCTCTTACTTTTACAATGGAACGTCGCATTGCAAGTAATTTTGACCGACAAGCAAAATTCAGTTTTAACTTTTTAAACGAGCAAGGTCTGCTTTATCTGCCGAGCATCACATGATCACAACTGAGCCAATGGTTCTTCTCTCTCTCATGCTGTGGGATTGTGGGTAATTGTATCCCATGCTCTCAGTGCGCGTGCGTCACTCGTATCCATGAGAATGTGCACTGTTTAGTATAACTTTGTGACAAAGTGTGTGCACCTGCATGTAAAGCATTTTTTTTTCTTTCATCTGCTTCTTCTATCGTCTAACATCAGTCATGATTCTTTTCAAAGGTAAGGAGCAGGTTCATTTGTTTTATTTTTATATTTTGTATTAATATTTGTATTATTTTTCTTATATGGATATTTCTGTGTTGTGGAACTAATCATCTGAGATGATTTTTATGTGGAAAATAATAATTGATTTTGAAATCAAATTAAATTGATAAACAAATGTTTTGACATACAAGCATGTATGTTGAACGAATTAGGCTCAGGATCCAAAGTTTAACTGTACTATGAAACATAGTCATGAGTTCCACTGTTTAATTTACGTATATATGTTTTTTTTATTTATTTATTTCACTTAATACTTAAGTGATGTCCCACAACATTTGTTCCTCAAAGATGATCGTTCAGGGTCGTAATTAGTTGCTTAGTTAAAAAGGTTCCCCAAAAGGTTTTTTGACCTAGGACCCCAAAATGACTGGTGCTCCGTGCAAATTACCCAGTATGCACTGGGTGAAATCATTTGAGTACTGAAATAAAGAATGACTGTAGTTAGAGAGCTAGTGATATGAAATGGAGCAGTTATATTTAGCGCAGTATGAGTCGTGCTAAAATGTTGATATACAGTACACTCTCAGAATAGAACACCACGCTCAACACACTCGCCACCCAACTTGGCCAGCACGAACGCAAACAAGTGTGTGTTTGCAGCAAAATCGTGAGTGTGTGCAAGAGGCTCTTGTGATCCTCACTGAAGTAAACACAAGAATACGGAGGTGACAGGAATTTGTGACTAGCACAATTATTTCTGCATTTTTATCTAACGAGCATTCCAGAATCCCCCCCCCCCTCTCTCTCTTCATCTCTCTTTCCAAATCCTCATCTTTTTTAGTTGCAAAGTTGACAGAGGAGCTGGAGCGTTACATGTTGATTAGGATGGCTGCAATTTTTAACAGATTATGCACATAATTAACTCGTCCATTGATCTGCGCTTAATCGCAAAAAGGTGGAATTTTCCCTACAAAACACACACACACACACACACACTCTCTCTCTCTCTCTCTCACACACACACACACTACCTTGGTGGAGTTATTTCTGTAGCAGTGTAGCTTGTCAGTAAAACAATTAAACTGTGTGTCAAATTTCTTCCAGTGTGGGTAACTTTTGGAGAAAATAATATAAAAAAATAATTAGCAAATTAGGAAATTGTTTTTTACTACATACTAACTTTAACAAATAGACAAATGCTAATAATTTTTTGTACATAAATAAGTAACCATTGCTCCCGCAACTAGCAATTATTAACCAACCAAGCTAACCTTAAAAGCATAATATCTTGATACAAAAATTTACTTGAAATTGAATTAATAAATGATCAGCATTTGTTTAAATCAGCTTAATTTGACTCCAGAATGCAGTAAGTAAATTTTATTATGTCACTAATATTAATTTAACAATTGTTAATTAAGCCCAGTCCCACTTTTTACAGTGTAGAAGAGGTGACCATTGTGGAGCAGGAAGTGACAGGACCATGACAGGCCCTGTGTGATGTGAACACAGCGCTATCGGAAGCTGTCCACTCTCTGGCTCTTGTTGATGACAGGGGTCTGGTAGTTCCTCTTCTGCTATGTACTAAAGTCCACTATCAGCTCCTTTGTCTTGCTGATGTTCAGGAGGAGATTGTTTCTCTGGCACCCGTCCTCCAGATTTCCAATCTCCTCATGTCTCATCGTTGTTCGTGATCAGGCCCACCACGACAGTGTCATCAGCAAACTTGACGGCAGTGGTGGAGTTGGTAGTGGCCATGCAGTCGTACGTATATAATGAGAACAGCAGGGGGCTCAGAACACAACCCTGGGGGGCTCTCCGCGATAGGAATTAAGGGAGGCAGGATGAGGTTTCTTCGGGAGAGGAACAATGATGGACTCCTTAAAGCATGTGGGGATCACCGACTGAGATAAAGAGGGGTTGAATATCTCTGTGAACACAGGTGCTAGCTGGTCTGCGCAGGCTCTGAGGACTCAACCTGAGATGCCTTCTGGTCTGCTTCTGCTGCTTTCCTGGTGTTCACTCTCCTGAAGGCTTTCCTCACGTCATGCTCGGAGATGATGAACGCGTTTCCGGTGCTGTCTTCCTGTCTGCAGCCGTTGGTACCACTAGGATTAGCATCGCTTGCATCCTTAGCTGCAGCCTCGAAGCGAGCATAGAATGTGTTCAGCTTGTCTGTCAGAGACACGTCCACATTCGTCATACCAGTTGTTGATGCTTTATAGTCCGTTATTGCTCTTAGTCCCTGCCACAGGCTCCTAGAGTCACTCTGTTGGAGTTGTGAGTCTAGTTTTCTCCCGTAGCGCTGCTTCGCCTCTTTACCGCCTTCCCAACATTGTATATCACAGCCTTGTACGAGTTCATGTCCCCCAAAGCAAGGATGCTAGCGGATTGGTCCATCCAGTGCGCGACCTCCCTCTGAACCGGAACTTCTTGTTTGAGCCTTTGTTTGTATTTTGGCATGAGGAAGATGGCGGCATGGTTGGATTTCCCAAACGGAGGGGGAGATTGTGCGTTGTAGCTATCCTTGACCATTGTGTAGCAATGATCCAGTGTCCTTTCACCCCCTGGTGGGGCAGTTGATGTGCTGGTGAAAGTTTGGCGCTGTGTGTTTGAGGTTGGAATTGTTACAGTCCCCTGCCACAATAAGCGCAGCATCCCGGTGTTGTGTTTGGTGCTGTTTGAGTGCCTGCAGCTCGCATAAGGCAGTGATTGTGTCTGCTTGTGGTGGAATATAAACAGCACTGATTATGACCGATGTGAACTCCCGAGGAAGATAAAAAGGACAACACATGATGGACAGTAGTTCCAGGTTGGGTGTGCAGGAGCATGTAAAAGGAACAATGCTCGTGCTGTTGCACCAGCTGTTGTTTACCATTAAGCACCCGTCCTGTCCATGTGGTGAACCAAGAAGAACTCGGCTGGCTGAATGGTGTGGTCCGGCACCGCTGGGTTCAGCCATGTCTTGGTGAAGCAGAGGAGATTACAGTCCCGAATGTCACTCTGGAACTTTACCCTGGCCCTGAGGTCATCGAGTTTGATTTCCAGTGACTGGACATTGGCGAGCAGGATGCTAGGCAGAGGTGTGCAGTGTGAACGGGCTCTCAGCCTGTTCCTGATGCCGGCTCATTTCCCTCGGGGACCGCCTCTTATACATTGGTACAGAGTTGTTTGTCAGCTGTTAGCTACCTAGCTACCTCTTGTACTGTGCAGCAGAAAATATACTCACTCAGGGGTTTGATTAATGAAACAGTTTATTTACATTAAATTAGGGAAAAATATGGCCGAGTCCAATGCACAAGCTGGGGAAGAGTTGATAGCTCATGAATTCACACCAGGCCTTATTGTGACGTGAGCCCAAGAGCTTATTAACACCCTTAGCTGGCTCTATCAAGACACCAATGATGAGGAGAATTCCAGGTTAGGTGATGAGGGCTCTCAAGGTGACGATAGGGTAGAGCAACCGCTCATCGATGAACAACTCCATCTGCCTCCTCCCTCTGTCAAGTTTGAGGATGACCAAAGCCTCATTTCCATGGTGCTAGCAACCCGTCTCAGTCAGCTAGAAACAGCTCTTCAGACACTCGAAGACAAACTCTCCCAGAGAATGGATAAGCTATCAGATCACGTGGGTGAGCTGCAACACAACCACAACACAGATATATTAGCATACCAGCAAAAATTGGAGAATGTCCAGGCAGAGATGCAGCAACTGTGTCAGACAGTAAAAAGTGTGAGGAACAGAATGACATAGGCCATTCCATGGTGGAGTGCATGCAAAGGAGGGACTCACAATTAAAGGCCATGATGGGTGCGCAACAAGTCGCTACGTCCACTCCTTTCCCTTGGACATGGTTCTCTCCTCATCCCCGCTTTCCTAATAGCTGCTCACACACTCTTACTTTCAAGGCCCCTGTTAAGTTAGCTTTCCCCAAGTTTTGTGGTATTGAGAGAGAAGACCCCATTAGTTTTGTGGAAAGGTTTGAGGAATATTTAGCCTTCTCTGATTGTGAGATACTTGCCATGCTCCCCTCTGTACTCTCCCACACTGCAAAAGACTGGTGGACACCAGAAAACACAATATGAGAAGCTGGGTGTCATTTAAATCCACAATTCCTTACCGAGGACCATGATGTTGAGGCTGAGAATCATCTGAGGGAACGGCTCCAGCATCCTGAAGAGAAAATAAGGGATTTTGCCTTTCAATATCATGCTCTGTGGCTAAGGTGGAAACCAGGGATGACAGAGAGAGAGATAGTGCAGGTAATCACTGAGGAACTGTAATCCCTGTATTGCTAGTCTGCTGCGGAGTATAGTAACAACCACAGGTGAGCTGGTGCAAATTGGAACACTGCTAGAGAGGGATTTTAATGCGGCCAAAGTATTTAGGCAAAAACAAAACCTCAGTATTGCTCAGGCTAGCCCTTCTTTGTTAGTGGTGCAACTCACCTTGAACCATGTAATTTGTACAGCCATCATTGACACAGGCAGGACCTTCTCCCTCATAACTGAAACCCTGTGGAGGAAGATAAAGAGACCAACCGAAAAATGTTAGTCGGTGAGGGGCAGTCATTTTTTAACAGAGACTGGCATACAGATTAATTTTAGCCAGCACTCCAATACCATCCAAGGTAGAGAAGGCGAATATTTTCCTCTTTGTACCACTACACATGGCCAAGTCTCCCTTTACGTGGAAAATCCCCAGGTATCAGATACCACCAAATCAACAATCTCCAACCTGGCACGCAGCGCCAACCTGTCAGAAGAAAACAAATATCAGTTACAGGAGCTGTTGTTAGAGTGGCCAACAGTATGCACTGACAGAATTGGCCACACCAAGGCTATAAGTCAGATTTATACCACCGATTAAATACTCATTAGGAAAAAAGCATACCCTGTCCCTGTATACAAGCAACAAATTGTGGAGGAAGAGGTCGCCAAAGTGCTGAAAGCAGGGATCATTAGAAGGTGTATCTCGCCATGGTCTTCACCTGTGGTGCTGATAGGGAAGAAGGACGGTGGCACCCGCTTCTGTGTACTTCTACTTTAGGGCCCTGAACAGCAAAACACTGCTGGACGGCTTCCCTATGGCCCAGGTACACAAGATCTTAGAGGCGCTCTATGGGGCAACTGTGTTTAGCTTGTTAGACCTGCGTAGTGGGTATTGGCAGATGAAAATGCATCCGGACACTATCATAAAGCATAAAGCAAGTATCAGTAGCATAAAACAACTTTTGACACTAAAACAACCAATATGAATTAATCCATCTTCCATTCAGTTTGAAAAATGCAGGAGCTGTTTTTCAGAAGCTTATGACCTCTGTTTAAGCAGAAGCCATTGGGAAGTATTGTTTTGTCTACATAGATGACATTGTTGTTCCCTTTCAAAAGCTACACTCAATGCTGCGTGAAAACGCTGTGGGAACATCTCTTTGTGTTACCAGTTGTGAAGCATGTGTGTATCGAACACGGCAAATTTTGGCTTCTATAACCTCGGTCAGGTAACGTCATCTGATGAAGTGCACCTGCAGGTTATAAATAGGAGTGAACTGGAAACATCCTCAGATCTTTTTGTCTTCAGGACTGCTTTGTGTTTGTGTGTGTGTGTGTGCAAGCAAGTTAAAATGTCTAAGTCACCGATATGGCGAAGTTTCAAGCGAGATTTGTGCCTCTGTGTGATAGATCTCTTTCACAGGGTGATCTCCACACTTTTTGTTTCCAGTGTTTGGGGGAAAAGCACACTCTCACACAGGGAGAGTGTGAGCACTGTGATCTCTTCCCTATTAAGGCGCATTCCTGGGGCTCATGTGCAGATCTGGCAGACACGCATGAGACGGAATCCCCCTTCCTTTCTCTCGCGCTCTCGCCGGATCAGGAAGTTTTTCCGTCCACTTCTCAAGCGTGCCCCGGCGCTTCTTGTAAATGGGCAGGAGAGACCTCTCTCGCTTCTGCGGAGATGGAAATAGCCACCTCAGAACGCTCCTCTAGTTATGACAGAGTGTATGAGGAGTTACTTGAAGTAGTAACGCGTGCGGTCGAGCGACTGCATATCGACTGGCCACAGAAGTGAGCTGCCCCCAAGCGCTCAAAATTAGATGACTGGTTTCTGTCGGGTGGCCGGGGGGCGGAGCCTAAACGACGCTCTCTCCGCTTCTTTGGCGACCTCCACGACGGGCTCTCTCATTCATGGAGTAAGCCGTATTCATTCCGTGTTTTCATGCCATCAACTTCGATTTATTCGAATATCGTTGATGCAGAAGCACGGGGTTATACGATGATGCCCCAGATAGAAGAGACGCTTGAGTGCTATCTCTCTCCTGGGACATCATTCTCCCTGAAAAAGCCAACACTTCCATCCAAGCCGTGTAGACTCTCATCTTCCCTGGTGGGAAAAGCTTTGCAGGCAGCATGGTCAAGCTGGTGCTGCCTGCACACCATTTTTTTTCCCGACCAGGTCTGACTCTCGCGAGGCAGGAAGCGCAGAAGGAGAGTGTGATGAGCCGGGAACCCCCTT
Organism: Dolichallabes microphthalmus; assembly: GCA_026413445.1. Lineage (NCBI taxonomy): Eukaryota > Metazoa > Chordata > Actinopteri > Siluriformes > Clariidae > Dolichallabes > Dolichallabes microphthalmus. The sequence goes on along the minus strand of JAOTQY010000025.1, from coordinate 2,223,368 downwards.
GTAAAGACTGGGGTGCGGCTTCGCAGTCAGACCTGCGCACTTTCTTCATCACTAAGAAGAAATCCTGGACCATGGGGGTGTTTCCCACGAGGGAGGGGCGCATAGAATTCCCTTCGAGAATAAAGTCTTCTACCTGGCACCTCCAGGATGTCGGTGTTCATGCTCCGCAACCACTGGTGTTTCGGGCAACACAAGACTCCAACGAGATGTTAGTTCTTCGGTCATTTCCTGCCATGTTTCAGGATGCCAAACATCTAACACCCCCTGGGCTCATGGGTGCTCAAGTCAGCCTCCCAGAGCTAGGTCTGAGACCTCCTTGGCTATTGTGCGCGCACTCAACACAACCCTGGGGGCCCAAACACTTGCACTGGGGAATCATTACTTACCTCGATCATCTCCAACAACTGTTTTCATTCCTTGAAGCTCCTGGTCTCACACTCAACCTGAAAAAGTGTACGCTCTTTCAAGTATCTCTCTCTTTCCTAGGCCACATCATATCTGCTGAAGGCATCAAAACAGAAGAAGCCAAGGTAGCAGTCATTCAAACCTACCCCGTTCCCTGCAACCTTAAGGAGCTACAGTGCTTTCTAGGTCTGTCTGGTTGGTACCACCATTTCATCCCCCACTTTTTAGAGGATGCTGCTCCTTTGCAAGCCCTGAAGAAGAAAGGAGCTTGGTGGGTGTGGACCTCTGAATGCCAGTCAGCCTTCGAGGATCTGAAAGTGGCTCTTCAGAGCACGCCAGTTTTAACAGTATCAGACTTCACCCGCCCTTTAAGACAGACTCCAGCAATATCAGCCTAGGTGCAGTGCTCACCCAAGACATGAGGATGGGGAACACGTGATTGCCTACACCTCACAGGTGCTGCATGGAGCTGAAGGTAAATACTCAGCATTGGAGAAGGATTGTCTAGCTGTGGTGTGGGCAGTGGATAAGTGGTGTCAATATATAGAGGGTAAAGCATTTACTATCATCACTCATCATGACATTCTAACCTGGGTTTTCAATCAGCTGAATCCCTCTTCATGCCTTACACATTGGATACTTAGGCTACAGGCGTTTGAATTTGTGGTACAGTACCGTAAGGGGTAATGCAACACCGTTCCTGATTCCCTGTCATGGCGCTGGGAGGGAGAGACCACAAAATCCCATCTCGCAGTGCACCAAGGAATTGATCTGCAGTGGGGTCTGCCATGTGACTGGGGGAGCTGAAGAAGGCCCAAAATGCACTGTGGAGAGAAGCAAGGTTAGATCCTGATGTCAAAATAATACATCACTGTGTGGTAAACCAGTTCCTCTACCACCAGATCCCCAAGCAGTCTCTTCCAGCTGGTCATCCCAACATGTCTGTGGCCTCAATACCTGCAGTACGCCCACAACAACCCTCTCAGTGGTCATATGGGGCGGATGAAGACCCTGAGGAGGCTGCTGGAGATCGTCTACTGGCCGGAGATATGCCACGATATCTGAGAATATTGCAGAAACTGTGTCACATGTCAGAAATACAAACCCATTATTAGTAAGCTGGCGGGTTTACTGCAAAGCACAACCGTGGTAGAATCTGGTTTTATGTTGGGAGTAGTCCTTATGGGTCTATTTCCCCGCTCATCCCAGTTCAACAAACATCTGCTGGTGGTCGTCGATTACTGCAGCAAATAGATCAAGATGTTCCCCTTAAGAACAGCCAAGGCCCACAACCTAGCCAACATTTTAACCAAGGAGATTTTTACATGGTGGGGCACTCGAACTTAACTGGTTTCTGACAGTGGTCCGCAGTTCATGTCCCAGCTACTTAACGCCATGTGCCGGCAATGGGGCATGACCCAAAAGCTCACCACGGTCTACCATCCCCAAACAAACCTCACAGAATGAAATAATCGGGCATTAAAATTTATGATCGCTGCATCCGTCAAAGAAAACCACAAGCAGTGGGACCAATGGCTTCCAGAGTTCCGGTTTGCCATGAATACGGCCTGGCAGGAAAGCACCAGTTACACCCCAGCAGAGATAGCAGTGGGACGCAAACTGAAGGGACCACTGGAGCGAATGTTACACCGAAATATGTCACCTGATCATCCCGCTTATGCCACAGTATAGCCTCAGGAAGCGCTGTTTCAGGTCATCCGGAGCAACGTAGCTCATGCCCAGGAGCAGCAGGGGAAGTATGACGGGCAGTCACGTACAGTGTGAGCGACCACATGTGGGTCCGCACTTTTCATCAGTCTCGGGCAGAGGACTCGCACATGGCCAAACTAGCTCCAAAATGGAAAGGACCAGCTCAAATCAAGAAGGTACTTAACAACGTTAATTACCAGGTGGAGTGGGTGAATCAAGCTGGACCATTCACAGTCAATGTAGCTAATTTAAAGCCCTTTTATGGCATAGTCACGCCTTTTTCCAAGGGGGAGGTGGTATAATAGGTGGTTACCTAATTATGGACTCCCAGCCAGCGGAGACGCTATGAGAAGCTTTCCCATTAAATTCAAAGAGAAAGAGAGACTAGGCTAGGTTAACAGCAGCAACCACACGGCCAATGCTTCATACAAACCCGAATGTGGGATCTGTTTATGTCCAAAGCACATGAGGGTTTCAGTCTTCCGTCTTTGGCAGCACGATATACTGCACATGAAACTGTGGAATTATATTTGACAATGACAGTGATGAGGAGGAAAGAAGCCGGGTAGATAGTGAGGAGGGTTTAGAGGAGGAAGAATCAGAGGTTGAGGATAACACAGGGTATAACCCGAGGAGGAAGTCTCTGACACTGATGAGAAAGAAGACCCAGCTGAAGTTGTAGTCTCATTTTGGTCAAAAAATTGAACCAAACCCTGAACCTACCCCCTATGCCATATCCTGAGTGAATTACATCAAGTCCTGTTTTTTTTTTATTTTACTTTTCCGCATGGACTCCATTGGAGGGGATTTATGGAAACACCTGGAAAAAGGTTGACCTGGTGAATATTGAAGCCTACGTGGGTGTGTTGATTTTGTCTATTACTTCCGCAATGGATCTGCATCCAGCATATGGGATGCGGACACTGGTCAGTCAATTTTTTACACTACAGTGTCTTTGCAGACGTTCATGTGTCATGTGTGATTTGCTTTGATGACGACTACACAAGAGCAGCCTGAAGTCAATGAGACTCATTTCCAAACCAGGTCCTGACATCACTGTTGATGACCATGTTGTCAGTTTTAGGGGACGGTGCCCATTTAAGCAGTACTGTATATGCCCTACAAACCATCTAAGTTTTGTATAAAGATATGGGAAGTATGTGATGTGAAGACATGTTATACCTAGAACATCCAAGGGTAGACAGGCAAACTCGCTGATGGTGAGAAAAAAACAGAAAATAAATATGTTCATAGTCAAGCATTTTACAGTGGGTTGCAAAAGTATTCGGCCCCCTTGAACTTTTCCACATTTTGTTACATTACAGCCACAAATATGAATCAATTTTATTGGAACTCCACGTGAAAGACCAATACAAAGTTGTGTACACGTGAGAAGTGGAAAGAAAATCATACAGTACATGATTCCAAACATTTTTTACAAATAAATAACTGAAAAGTGGGGCGTGCGTAATTATTCAGCCCCCTTTGGTCTGAGTGCAGTCAGTTGCCCATAGACATTGCCTGATGAGTGATAATGACTAAATA
>JAOTQY010000025.1:2046413-2056505 GCA_026413445.1 Dolichallabes microphthalmus | reverse complement strand
CCAAATCATTTAAAAAAGTTAATTGAAACTGCTGTTTTAAGTTAGTTATACCTTCCTAAAAAAGTACATCTAACTAACCATTATGAGTTTGTTTTAAGCCGAAAAAGGGGTTGAGTGAAGTTTAAGAAATTAGTAGTTTCAGTTAGCAGACGCTCTTGGTGGTTGTGGGGTTTGAACCTGGGATCTTCTGAACCGTAGTCCAATGCCTTAACCATTGAGCTACCCCTGGCAAGTTAGTTATGTCGTCCTAAGTAAGTACTGTCTAACTGGTCAGGGGTAGCTCAGTGGTTAAGGCTAGAGTGAATGTGTGATTAGAGTGAGTATGTGATTATAGCGAGTGTGTGAATATAGTGGTTGTGTGAAAATTGTGAGTGTGTGATTATAATAAGCATGTGATTATAAAGGTGCTTGGCAAAAAAAATCTACAGAAAATGTCCAACATCTTGGTTGGCCTGATTGACCTGGCCATGGGCTTGGACTCCCAATTTCTCCATAAAGCCAAGGGTGCCCCATAGCTGGAGAGGTATGGGTCCAAGTCATAAGATGATATCTTAACTGGCGTGACACACACCTTCCTGGCAATGCAGGGGAGCACTATTCATGGGAACACGGTTAATTATCTAGTCAAAGTCCCAGGTGATTGCTCAGATAATGTGTGATGCTGGCAATATAAATTTGTCTGTGGTTTCTCTGGGTATACTGGGACATTGACGAGACGAGTGCATTAGCTTTTTAGTGTTCTTGGACCCTGGCAGGTAACTTAATGGCAAAATAAAATATGCTGAAGGAATGGGCCAATCTAGCTTGCAATGCATTCAGGGCTTTATCATTCTTTACAAAGTTTTGGTGGTCAGTATAAATTACGAATGGATGTTAAGCCCCCTCCAGCCCCCTCAATTGCCTACATTGTAGCTCCATTCCAAGCTTTCAACAGGGGAGAGAATGGTGGGGTGATCATACCAATCCCTTGGCAAAAATATTGGCAAAACGTTTAAATAGCTGTAGCTCTTTACAACCTAAATCTGATCCATCAAGCCCCGCTGAGGCCCAAAAACATAAGCCAGTAAGATTACTGTAGAATTCACAGGTTTCCCCTTTTATATAATTTATGATCTAGCAGGTGTCACAGTGTCTTAGTTGTTAGCCCTGTTGCATTGCACCTCCAGTATCTGGGCTCGATTCACACCTTGGTGTCTGTGTGCATGGAGTTTGCATGTTCTACCCGTGCTTGGTGGGTTTCCTTTTGGTACTCCGGTTTCCTCTCACAGTCCAAAGACATAAAGATTAGGCTAACTGGCCTTAGTGTGTGAGTGTGTTTGCCCTGTGATGGATTGGCACCCTGTCCAGGGTGTACCCTGCCTCATGCCCTAACTATTCTGGAATAGATTTCTGGCCCAGCTACCCTGTATACAGGATAAAGCTGTATAGATGATGAGTGTGTGAGTGAGTGTGATGATATAACAAGTGTGACAAAACCTTCTTGACATGTCCCACATGAGTGGGTAGGTCTGGAGAATAAATAAGTACAGCATCAATATTGTTGATGACACATCTTCCAAACATATCTCTGAGCACATATTTTATGAGGCATTGCAAAATCATGCAATCCAAAGAAAGCCCTATGCGATATTTTACAGGTCAAGCATGGTTGGTTGGATGGATGGATGGACGGACGGATAGATACATCCTTTGTGATAAATCTCTCCATGGCTATTGCTCCTTTCTGTAAAAGAGGATGCACTTTCTGATGAGGGGGGCGTAGCTCCTGCAAGCAGCTCAATCGCACAATCACCAGGCAGTGAGTGTGGAAGAACATTGGCTTTTGATACTCGTGAGGCTTGACAACATGAACTGGTGTTGATGGTACAGTAATCGCAGACCAACGAAGATGATAGGCTTGGCAAAATACAAGCTCCATATTCTTTCAAGACATTAAGGCATTATTCATGCCAGAATATCCATGGGAATCTCAAGATAACTGGAAATTTTGAGGTGACCAAGACCGAGAAGGATAGTTTAAAATCAAGCAGAATTCCTATTTGTAATGTGGGCTCTTTGCAGTGATTGATGACCAACCACCACCCACTCCCCATGGGTGTTCTGTCCCGGTGCTTGCATTGCAAAATGGCTCAGAAGTGGGATTAGTCCGCACAGGGTTATTTGGATTTGCGTGCTGAGAGCTCGATCAATAAAATTGCCTGCCACATCAAGCAGTCAAGCAGTGTAGTGACAAATAGAAACTCTTCTAAGTGATATATCTGTACAGGCAGTAAAAAAAATAAATTGCAAATCACTCACCACATTGGAGTAAGGATTTGAAGACGCTCGATCCACCTTGGCTATATTGGGCTGTAATGATCCGGCAGTCCAAATTGCTTGTCAGAATCAGAAACCTGTAACACAGGAATAAAACTGTGCGAGACAATGATGAGAAAGGCTTAATAAACTGCTGGAGCAAGTCACAAAGAATGTACACTTCAAAATGGGTGAGTAGTGTGTGTGTGTGTGTGTGTGTGATTGACTCCAGGTGTGTTTTATTAGTATTCAGGTGAGCGAGCTGGAGCAGGAATTCTGATAGTTGGAGGTCACTGCAGCTGTATCTGTATGCACGGCTGAAAACTGTGGTGAATATAATTATAGTGTGTGTGTGTGTGTGTGTGTGTGAGAGAGAGTAAGTGAATACAGTGAGTGTGTGACTATAGAGAGTGTGTGACTATAGAGAGTGTGTTATTATAATGAGTGTGTGATTACCGACAGTGTGTAACTATAGGCAGTGTGTGATTGTAATGATTGTGATAATAGGAAATATATGATTTCAGGGCGTGTACAGATATAGGTAATTGATGGTTTAAAGATAGTGTGTTTGTAACGAGGAGTGATTATACCAGTTGTATGATTATACTGAATGTGCTATAATGAGGTTACGATAGTTTATAACTATGAAGAGTGTGATTACAGTAATTGTTAGATTTTAATGTGTGTATGTGTATGTGTGATTGTAGTGAATTGTGATTACAGTGAATGTGTGATTATAATGAGAAGGTGAAGTTTGATTTTTGGGTCTCATCGTGTTTACGCAGCGTCTCGTCAGGCCCACTCACCTTTCCTGTTAGTTTAAATTTTCTGCTGTGATTCTGAAAAACTGCGGCAGGTCACACCATTGTTCAAGGAGAAAACCAGACAATGGAATATCTATTTCTGCCTTTAACCCAAGTGTGATTACGATACATTTTTCATTCTAATTAGTGTGCTGACAGAGTGTGATTATAAGAAGCCTTATTCTTTTAATAGGCGTGATCATGGAGGGTATGTGATTATGAAACATGCTTGATTATAATAAGTGTGTGATTTCAGTGAGTGTGTAATTAACAGTGTTCGCCTATAATTAATGTGTATTCACAGTGAGTGTGTGATTATAATAAGCATGTGATCATAAATCTTTGATTATAATGAATGAGTAATTATAATGAGTGTGTGTTTATAGTGAGTGTTTGATTATAGTAAGTCTGTGAAAGGTGAGTGTGTATTATAGTGAGTGCAGTGATATGTTTGTGATTATGGAGAGCATATAATTATAAGAAAGAAGTGTTTGACTATGAGTGTGTGATTTTAGTGAGTGTGTAATTATAGTGGGTGTTTAATTACAAAAACTGTGTTATTATAGTGAGTGTACGGATATAATAAGTGTGTGATTATAGTGAGTGTATGATTGTAGTAAATGTATGATTATAATAATTGTTTAATTATAGTGAGTGTGGGATTGTGATCTGTCTTTGATTATACTGAGTGTGAGTGTGAGTGTGATTACAGTAAGCATATGATTATAACGAGTGTGTGATTTTAGGGAGTGTGTGCTTATTGAAAGCGTGTGTACTCTGGAATTTTATGGTATGATCATCTACTCTTAATCAGTTTTACACTTTAATCCAAATCTGCTTGCTGTTTGAAGTGTAGAGATTTGGAGATGTTTAGGTTTAGTTTATGGTGAAGATGGGGCTGCAGTTTGGACACACTCAAAGGAAAGTGTGTGTTTACAGAAATAACACAGGTTATTAAATCACACACGTGCAAACAAGTACATAAAAAAACATAGACACAAGGTAGATGGGATGTTATTTACGTTCCGACCGGAAGTAGTGTTTATGCTAATGAGGTGAGGGGGCTGGGCGTATATCACGGGATCCGCCCTTCATTCAGCACATGGTTTACGCAGCTTTTTTCCTTCGCGCCACTTTCTCAGTTTTACTACGACCTACAAACTGCTTTGGGTCAATATTTCCGGTGCGGTGCGGCTTCGGGCGCGCGTGCTCTTCGCTCCGGCGTGTAAAAGTTTGCGGTGCACGTTTTTGTTTTTGGGCCCGAACGTCGGCAATTAACGAGGGGTAAGTGTGTGTATGTTGAACATGGTGGATTTCACAGTGTGTGTGTGTGTGAGCTGGTGGCTTTACTCTGCCTTATTCACGGGGAACCTGTTGTCGCGTGCGTGTTCCTTATCCCCACGAGGGCGACCCGTGCGTTTTTAATTATTTAATTTTTTTTGTTGTTGTTTTGTTTTAAATGATTGATCTCGAGCGCGGCGGGAGATCTCATGCGCGCACGGGGCGGCGTGTAGAAAACGCAACTATGGCTGATGAAAACAGTGTAGTAAAGACTGGCGCATGGTCGCCCTCTCTCTGCTCCTCCATGAGAACATGAAGGGGGGAGATTTGAACCTTGCACCGTTACCCCCTTGCAACTTAAACAACGCTCCGAGCTCCGGTGCACTCCCGCGAAAAGCCGATCCTATGACGCGTTATTGAGATTTTTGTTTTATTTTTTTAAACGCGCTTTTTGTGCGTGTTTATTGTTAACAGAACAAAGCGCGCGCGGTGAACAGCGAAGCAGCGCATGGGGAGCAGCTTCCGTAGGCCGCGCGCGCCCCACCACCACTGCAGCAGCAGCTTAGCAACCAGTGCTAGGCAACGCCAAAGTGGCGCGCGGGATTAAATAATTAGAAATACATTTTAGTAATTTAATGTGTTAATAATAATCCGTATAACTGGGTCTTTAATTGAATAAAGACTTGTCTTGTGAGAGTCGAGACGGTGCTTGTTTCAACTATGGAGTTAACTAGCTAACTATCTAGTTTCGTTACACTTAACCAGTTTGTTCATCGTTAATCCTTCATTTCACCAAGTTTTTCACCCAACCAATAATATCTGTGTGATGTATAAATTTTATGTATATAATTGTTTCCCCACTGTACAGCTGCGGTGCTTTTTGGCGTGCTTGCTTCGTAACACGCTAGCCGTTAGCATTAGCCAGCTAGCATTAGCACAGCGCTGTGGCAACAATACGGATTAAAGTTATTGCGGTTTCGTCTCGCCCTTGCGAACGTCAACATGTTGTACAGATTTTTTTGCACACGTACTTGTTGTGTGATATGGCGAGCGGTTTTGAACGTGGACGAATGTTTGCACGCTAATGATTAAGCATTCGGCTAGCGAGCTCACCGGCGCCATGTTAACCGTTTATCATGAGGGGGATGGGTGAGCGCGCATGCGTGAGATTTCTTATTTCACACCGACTGCGCATGCGCGGTATTCCAACGCACGGCGCGGTCTCCTTGCTGCTCACGCGTGCTTTCTGAGTGGAACTTTCAATTGAGGCGCTTTCAACAAAATGTACTTAATGATTACAAAATTGGCAGAGATCAATAAGAAGCTAGCTCATTATGAATGACTCTATGAGTGAGTGAAATTTGAAGCACATGTTCGTAACACAAACCCTTAATTTCTACTTCTTTTCTGTCTGTTTCCAGTCTTTAGGTCTGACCCAAGGTAACTTCATCATCCCAGTGACCGTGTGTGTGTTTATGTCTGCGTATTGCCAAAGTGCTTACAGTGCAGGTAGTAATAAGACATATCTACTGCAGTGGAGGCACTTCTAGCGATACGTCGACCCTGGCGTGGCGTGTCATCTCGGCGAGGGAAGGGCGAGCGCTCCTGTGCGGCTTTGTGCTAAGGTGCATCTAGTGCAGATAGTGAAGTAGACTAGCACCTACTGCCCTAAGTGCTCCTTCTGGCATGAGGGGTCGTGACTGGCATCTCGGACACGCTCGTCGCTCTCAATCCCCCCCAAACCCACACAGTCCGCTCTGTGCAGTTCTCGGCTAGTTTTGCATAGTTGCACCACAAGAAAACACGAGTTGTGCAAATCTATGCAAAACTGACGGCGACCTGCTTCTTCTCCGTCCCGCTGGCCTGAGACACACGGTCCGAGCTCGAGCAGTGCTAAAGTGCTTATAGTGCAGGTAGTGTGTGAGCGATCTACTGCAGTGTGAGCACTTAAAGTACTTCCAGCTTCAAAGCGACACTTCTCGGTGTGCCGCATCGCTTCCTGTTTAATGAGAACATGTCCAGTGTTTTTGGATCGTGTTTACATCATGTCTTGTTCACAATTGCTACTTTCTTCTTTTCTGTTCTTCTTTTCCCTTTCTTTTTTTTTTTTTTTTTTGTTTCTCCTCCATGCTTTGTCCTATTTCTCCTAACCCCTCTACATTCGTAGTGCGTTATAGTTATTCTTCTCACTTAGGACCATGTAACTTCACCCAGCTGTGATCCTCGCCCTGGCTGCGCTGTTACTCGCTCAGTTTTGCTGGTTTGCATTCTGCTTGTCTTTACGTTCGCTGTGCAAATCCATGCAAAACTGAGCGCAGCAGCGGCTGCTCGAGACCCTGCCTGCGTCCGACCCCGTCCTCCTCGTCCCCTTGCTGTGCAGGTTGGGATCGGTGACAATGCTGTGTGTGTGCGCCGACAGACGTATTGCACTTGTCCCGGCCTGTACTGGAGTGTGGAAGTTCCAGCATACTGGATGAAGCGATCTGTAGAAATATCAGTAAATAAATCTGTCTGGATGTGTAACAGTGTTTAAATGTAACTGGAAATAAAATTGATTTCTAAACGATTTGGTGTTTTTTAGATTTTTTTTTTTTTAACTGACCGTGTTCCAAATTTGTTGAGTTACTGCAGTAATACTTGAAAGTCTTTTTTTGTAAATGGGTTCATGTCGGTATGATTCTAATCTCATGCTTTTCAGCATCTCTTGCCATAACTAAATATCTTAACAGGCTGCGCTCCAGATATCTTGCTTTTAACTCTGGGTCATAGCAAAACATTTTATCGAATTGCCTCTTTCAAAACAATGACTATTATGTAAAAGTGTCATAATGCCTGTGTTGCAGATTGAGTTTGGAACATGATTACTCTTTGACTCTGGAAATGCCATGCGCTTATCAAACTTTGTTTTTAAGCAGTGGATTTTCTTTAACTTAAAATTTAATTCAATTGGCCAAACAAATGAAAAACGTGTTAGAATAAATTAATGCCGCCGCCTGGCAATGCAACAAGGTGGCAAGAGGCATCCCACAACTCGTTTTGTTTGTTTTTTATTATTTTTAGAATCATCTGAGTGTTAGATTATTTAAAAAATTTTTTTAATTAGCAATTTTAAAGGAGAGAACCTAATACTGGTTGAACTTGAACATTTGGGCAAGGAATTTACTCATTTTTGAAATTTCTTTTAAATTTCCAGTGTTAATTTTACACATTATTTAATACATGGTTGAACTTAAAACCTTTTTTAAAAAATTTCACATTTCTGTGCTTGTGTACCTTTTATTTGAACAAGTTAATAATTGGGCTCCTTTAACATTTTGGATTTCTAAAATCGGAGTTGTGTGGATAGTGTTCAAGTCAAATCGCTTTTATGCCCCGTTTGAGTTGAATGCCCCTCATAATTGGGCTTTTAAATGTTTTATTTTTTTGTAAGGTAGTGGTTGGGGTTCTCGTATCAGTGCATGATTTTTAGATCCATTTATGATTATTTTTTTTCTTACATTCCAGTGGGAATGGTTTCTCTTTAAAAACAATCTCCTTCAGGAGCATCTTAAAATATGGCTGTGTTCCTAATTAATTTTTCTCCATTAAGTGCCTCCTTGAACACAGCGGCGTCTCTGAAAGTCTGTTCTACACTGAGAACACTGTTTAACCCTTTACCAGTACATATGATTTAAAAACAAAAATTCTATTTCATTTCCCTTCTCCTCTCATCAGATCTTTTTCTTTCCACTCTCTTCTTTATTCCCTATTTTCCTTCCTCTCATCTATTCATTTACTTTTTACCTGAATGTCATGGGTTTCTTTATAATTCACTTTTGAAAGAACATTACTTTTTAAGCCTTTTGAGTAATATTGTATGTAAATTTTATAGCTTTCAAATTTTTTTTTTCTCCACCAATTTTCTTTCCCTTCCCCCCTTTTTTCATTCTCTTCCATGCTGTTCCTGTCTTCCTTCATCACTTCCTTTTTGATCCTTCATCCTTTTTCCCCTCATACTACTTTTTCTCTCATCCTTTGTCCTTTTTTTCTTGCCTTCTTGCATATAAACAATTACCTTGTTCCATTTTTCCCCATTTTAAACTTATTTATTTGTAGCCTTCTTTTCTTCACCACATTTGCTGTCCAGTCTTTCCTGTCTTTCCTATCTTCCCTACTTATTTCATTAAATATGTTTCCTTTCTCTTATCCTTTTTCTTCTTTTGTGTTATTTATTCACACTTTCTTTTTTCCTTGCTTAATTGTACATTTCTTTTTTCCTTCCTTCTTTCATACTTTTCTTTATACTTATACCTCCATTATTTCTTACCACTTTGTATTTCCCCTTGTCCCGCATGTTTTCTGTCTTCTCTCCTTCCATTTGATAATTCTTTTTCCTTTCACTTGTCCTTTTTAATTTAATCCTTCGTCCCTTTTCTTTCTTTTCTAGACTAAGGAAAGATGAGAAAAATCCCATGCACATAAGTATTCACAGCCTTTGCCATGACACTCAAAATTGACCTGCATCCTCTTTCCATTGTTCATCCTTGCGATGTTTCTACACCTTGATTGGCATCCACCAGTGGTGAATTCACTTAATTGGACATTATTTCAAAGGAAACACACCCGTCTATATGAGGTCCATGAAGTTCAAGGAATTGTCTGTAGACCTCCGAGACAGGAATGTATCGAAGCACAGATCTGAGGAAGGGTACAGAAAACTTTCGGTGGCATTAAAGGTTCAGACGAGAACAGTGGCCACCATTATACATAAATGGAAGAAGTTTTGAACCACCCCGACTCTTCCTTGAGTGGGCCGTCTGGGCAAAGTGATCGACTGGGGGAGAAGGGCCCCAATGGTTCTTGCATTTTCTCAGCATTTCTCTGTGGAGAGAGAACAACCACCATCTCTGCAACACTCCACCAATCAGGCCTGTGTGGTCGAGTGTCCAGACAGGAGTCACTCCTCAGTAAAAGGCACAGTACGGCCACCTGGAGGAGATTCAGATGATGAGAAACATTTTTTCGAAGCACCTTTGGCACCAATCACAGCCTCAAGTCTTTTTGAGTATGATGCTACAAGATGGTTTTTATTCCTTCTTTCTTCTCTCTCCACAGCGAAACACTGGAGCACTTTCAGACTGTTCATCAGGTTTTTTAATCACCTCCCTGATTAAGCCCTTCTCTTCTGATCGTTCACTTTGGACAGACGGCCCACTCTAGAAAGTGTCTTCCTAACTTTTTTTCCATTTATGGATGATGGAGGCCACTGTGCTCATCTGGACCCTTCATGCTGCAGACATTTTTCCACACCCTTCCCCAGATCTGTGCCTCGATACAATCCTGTCTGAGAGGTCTACAGACAATTCCTTGGACTTTATGTCTTGGTTTAAGCTCTGACATGCACTGTTACCTATAGACAGGTGTGTTTCTTTGAAAATAGTTTCCGATCAACTGAATTTGATTTGGACTCGAATCAAGTTATAGAAACATCTCCAAAAAAAGAAGAAGAATGTACCTGAGCTCAATTTTGATTGTCGTGGGAAGCGCTGTGAATTCTTTGTTGTTTTTTTGTTACAAACTTCTTTCATGTTGTCATTGTGGGGTATTGTTTGTAGAATTTTGAGAAAAAATACTGAATTTAATCCCAAAAATTTTTCCAGAGGCGGCACGGTGGTGTAGTGGTTAGCACTGTCGCCTTGCACCTCCAGGGTCCGGGTTCGATTCCCGTCTCTGT
>JAOTQY010000025.1:1879221-1889264 GCA_026413445.1 Dolichallabes microphthalmus | reverse complement strand
TTTAACCACACCTGTCCTCTATCCACACCCCTCCTCTATCCATACCGCTCTTCTAACTACACCTGTCCTCTATCCACACCCCTCCTTTAACTACACCTCTCCTCTATCCACTCCCCTCCTTTAACTACACCTCTCCTCTATCCACACCCCTCCTTTAACTACACCTCTCCTCTATCCACACTGCTCCTTTAACCACACCTCTCCTCTATCCACACCGCTCCTTTAACTACACCTGTCCTCTATCCACTCCCCTCTTCTAACTACACCTGTCCTCTATCCACTCCCCTCTTCTAACTACACCTGTCCTCTATCCACACCTATCCTCTAACCAAACCTGTCCTCTATCCACACATCTTCTCTAACCACACCTGTCCCTGTTACTCTAACCCCAGCCCTTTCTCTTACTGCGTGTTACTCTAACCCTTCTTCTTTCTCTTACTGCCCCTGTTACTCTAACCCCACACCTTATTATCGTGGCCCATATTACTCTAACCACACCCCTTAGTCTTACTGCCCATAACTCTAACCCCACCTCTTTTTTTGTTTACTGTCCCTGTGACTTTAACCCCAACTCTCATTTTTCTTGCACCTGTTATTCTAAACCCCATTTCTCTTACTTCCCTTGACTATAATTGCACCTCTTTCTCTTACTTCATGTTACTTTTACCCCACCTCGTTCTCTGACTGTGCATTACGCTAACCCCTCACCTTTCCCTTACTGCCCCTTTTACACTAACCCCACGCATTATTATAATGCCACCTCTAACTCTAACCCAACTCCATAATCCAGGTTTGAAATGCAATGTTACAGTTCGTAAAAAAGTGCATTATTCCGAGCATAATTACAAAACAATGTTCACAGTAATTTTGTAACATTTTTGTCTTCTATGTGCTTATACAGATCTTAGTGAGTTTGAGAAATAAATACCGCACACCATGTTCATTCCTTAGGACCCACATATACTGCATGTCCCATAATTCCTTGCCTGTTTCTCACATTAATGACATCCCAGGCTGATTGATGGGCTTTCTTTCAGCTTCTGTTTCAGCTGATGAATCACCGGCGTAGTAAAAAGGTGAAATGATAAATGATGTGCATATGCGGTGTGGCAGCTCATTACAACGTGGGGCTTGCATGTACTTTAATAAACTTTAATAATAAAAAACCCATTAATGAAAATCCACTTGAATAAAATGCAGTGGACTGCTGTGACCATGAAGCTAGTATTGTTAGTATTTTCTTTTATTAAACAGTCATGTAGGTGTTTATATTTGGCACCGATGCTAAATTTAGGTGATTCGTCTCGGTCAGATATGGATTGTTCTGCACTGAAAAATTAAACGTGTGCACCATACTGTAGATTCACTTGGCCTTCATTTTTTTCTCCTTTCCTATTCCCACTATGCTAAAATATTTACATCCCCAGGACTCAATGTTCCCTCACACATAGGTTCTAAGGGTGGCTCTTATTTCCCAAAGTCCTACATTTTCAGAGTCTCTTCTTGCCTGATGCCCACACTGGACAATATTCCTATGGTCCAAGTGTCCTAAATAGTCATCTTACCAATATCCTAGATTTCACGGACCATATTTTCTCATGGTTCTGTACAGTAGTTTAACACTCTGCCTTTATTGTTCTATGTCTCCTGGTGCCCTGGTGCCCAGGTCCTACGTATGTCTCCTGGTGCCCAGAACTCTATATTCCCAAGGTTGTATTTTCTCAGTGCCCTGTGTTCCCACAGCACTAATGTTCAATTCTTATTCTTATTCCCCAGAACTCACACTGTATGTTCCTAGGGCTTTAAATTCCCAAAGAACCATTGTTCTTAATTCTAAAGTCGCTACTGTATGTTTCACAAGGTATTGCTCTGTTCTCGCAGAATAATATTTTTTTTCATAGTCCTAGACCCATATAATTTCATGAACCCTTCGAAGGGATGCTTCCCACAACCCTGAATAAATCTCAAGAAGAGCTGTCTCACCTATCAAGTGACAGCTACCAACCAGGGAGGTCGAAGGCTATCATGAGCATCCTTTGAGACCCTGTGGGCTCAAAGTGGCGCTGTGAGTGAGACGGGAAAGTCACGCCTTCCCCTTGGGAGCATGGATGGTTTTGCTCTCGGTCACATCAGGGCATCATCGGGATTCGATCTCAAAATCTCTAGTTCAGGAGTTCAGGGAACCCGTTCTTAAGGATCTACGTGTGTTCTATCACGGCTGTGCTTTATCTAACATTCACAGGGTCCTGTTTTCCCAAGGGCCAGGAATTCCCACAACGCTATAGTCTCAAGGCTCTATGTTCCACACGCCTCATGTTCCTAGGGATTTATATTCCCAACATTCTACGTTGTTTAGACTTAATCTTCTGAGAGCAACATTTACGTTTTTGAACACAGCGCTCTGGGAACACAGAACTCATTTAGGTGTTTGCCTTACGTGAGTGTTAGTACATTGTAGACATCCTGTGATTATTTTTTTTTTCATTCTGAATAATACCATGCTGCATTGAGTCAGCTTCACGGCCTCATCACAGAATTTGGTATTACACAGACAGAGGTATTGCTGGGATTTGTTATTGTCTTCTGGACTCTTGCACAGGACCCTAAAAACAGTAAACAGGAAGATTTATAATGCTATATCTGTAGCTATATCTATAACTGTATGTGTGTGTGTGTGTGTGTGTGTGTGTGTGTGTGTGTGTGTGTGCGAGCGAATGATTGAACTGCAGAGTTTAAATATTGCATAGACATTATTAAGCACTTTATCAGGCGGGCAGACTACCTCGTACACACACACACACACACAAACATTCAAAACACACTTTGGAAAGGACATGAAAGCAATTACTTCTCTCTCTCTCTCTCTCTCTCTCTCTCTCTCTTTCTCAGCAGTGTTCCAATAAACGCCGCTCCTCAAGGACACTTCTCTTAATGGACATTATCCTCGCTTTCCAAAGAGACAGATAAAAGACGCCTGCCATTACTGTCGCCATTACAGGCGCTGTGCTGCGATTGGCTCATTCAGCGGTAGGATGTGCGCTCTTTTGCTCTGCTGCTGTTGCTTTCAAATTCCTGTTCATGACATCGGCGTCGCGTCTCAATAAAAGCGTTAATCACTTCCTGTCTTCTTCTTCTTCTTTTTTTTTTTATGACTTTGCTTTTCCATCTTTTTCTAAAAGAGCACCCGCCAATCACACACAGACATGAAACACACACTCGCGATCAGACCTTCCTGGGTCATGTCCCAAACTACCATTAATGTACTACATAGGATGTCGAAATAGCTCCAAACCACAGATAATAGTCACAGCACGTAAGTGGCAATTCGGGACACGGCCACAGGCAGTGTCCAGTTGCCATGGTAACTTTGTCTTACCTAGATCACGAAGACCCCCTTGCTAAATTGTACGCACTGAAAGTGGAGCTACAGTCTCAAGTACGGCACTGTGAGGGTTTTGGGACGGGGACTATGTGACACATGGCAATATTTAATGACTTGTAGAA
The DNA here is from genome assembly GCA_026413445.1 of Dolichallabes microphthalmus. NCBI lineage: Eukaryota > Metazoa > Chordata > Actinopteri > Siluriformes > Clariidae > Dolichallabes > Dolichallabes microphthalmus. The sequence continues at coordinate 1,885,760 of JAOTQY010000025.1, read as the reverse complement.
CTTGTAATAATCACTGGAGTCATGAAGAAAACGGTCTTTAAATAGACGATAGTAAATAGTTTCAGATTTAGACCAGCATTTTCCAGGAAATTGGCTGGGACGACGCTGACCTCCAAGAAGTCCAGGTCTCACTCCATGTGTTTTTTTTTTTTCCTGTGGGGCAACGCAAAAGGAGACAAAGCCTCGCCCACTGGAGGACTTGGAGACGCAGATTAAGGAGGTTCTCAGCAATGTCACAAACGACTTCCTTGAAAAGAACTGACATTTTATGATTTGCTTTCACTGTCCTATGTAATAAAGTACATGCACAATACATTTCTTTCAGAAATATGGACTTTATTATCAATTTTTGTTGGACGGTCAGCTGCTCCTGAAAAGTGGTCACCACTGCGGACCATCCGATCCGCAAACGTGCTAGGGACAGGTTTTTTGCCGGAAGCCCTTCCTGACGTAAGCCTCCCATTTTATCCAAGCTTGGGACCAGCACTGCATCCAGTGTCTGGGAGTCAAACCCTAACCCTAACCTTAACCCTAACCCTAACACCAGTGCCTTATGTCTGATACCTGAGCAATAAACGCAGCATGCTTAAATCATACCCTCACTCCTGTGCTTATTCAAAAGAGCCATTCAGAAAGCCTCCGGCTTATTACCGCCTCCAGACTTTATTACCAATTTTTAATGCCTAATTACTTTTCACCCACCGTATACAGCATATTATTAATATTACAGTAATTAGTGTATTCCAAACATCTACTGTATAATATATTACTAAAATAGTGCGTGGTTTGGGACACACCTCTAAGTACTCATTGTATTGTTGTAGCATCTACAGGCTGTATTACAGTAAGTGTACCATCTAGATCTGATATTTAATGCACTAGTATGTGATTTCATACAGTCCGCATATCCATTTTAATAAATATTCAGTCATTAACGGCGCCCCCAAACCACTAATAGCGCACTGAATATCCCACCTGAATAGGTCATCATAGGTTATGGTGCCGTTTAATGGTTTGGAACGCAGCTCATGCAGAGCTGAAAGTGGCACTCCTTAAAAGGCACAGGCTGTGTCTCAAATCATTATTAGTGCAGGTAATGATATATTAAACTATTACACATGTAGTGCCATAAACAGAGTCGAACACACCCTTCGACTAGTGTGTGAATAGTGTGTGTGTGCCTGTTTCCTCTAATGGTGTGATTTATCGCGTATGTGTGCGCTTTGTGATAAAGTAGAACTCTGATCCATCCCCACCGCCTCTGCACTAATAAACACCACATTAAAGGTCAGCCTGATAAACAGCAACCTGATGAAATCCCCCTGTGCCCTATTCCCTACTCCATTGAGAAGACAGGAAGTTCAGATCAACCTAAAAACATCCCTCGATCTCACACACACACACAGGTTCTCCAGGGATAGGTGTCGTATAAAATACACCTGATTCAGAAGGTAAGATATGCCCTACTTTTTTGTCTCTCTGTCTGTCTTTCTGTCTGACTTGCTATCTGTCTGTCCACCTGTCCAATTAACAAAGATTTTCAGCTAGCAATAAGCGGATGCTGCAATAAGCTCTGCCTCACCTTGGCCACACGATTGGCCACCTCTCGTCCCACCATGAGTCCCTGGACGAAGGTCCGTGCGGCAGCAAGGGCGCGTGTGATCTGGACCTTGAGTTTGCGTGGTGCGTCTCCAAACGGCTTCAACTGGTCCGTGTACTTGCTCACACATTCTAGATACTCGTCTGTGAATGTGTACTGAGAGTTCAGTAGTTGGAACATCTTCTCCAGTAGCCTGGCCCAGAAGTCGCCCAGCATCTCCTCCAGGTTCACGTTTCCTCCTGTGTAGTAGCGCCGTAGCTCTGAGAACAGGTCCTCAAAGATCTCAGAGTTTTGCATGAACAGGTTTCCGTAGGTACGGACGAACATGTAGTTCAGAGATTTCTCCGAGTTGTCCAGCAGTTCGAGGAAGAACTCTAGAAAACAAAGAGGAAACTGAATGAATCACATGAGAAAAAACCTACGTATAACATTGCATAACTGAAACATAATGCTGAGGGAATATAATCAGCAAAATGGCTGATGAATAAAGGAGAGAAATCAAAATCTGAGAATTAAACAATTAAACAGTATCATGGATTTTAGGTTGAAAACTCAGTGGAACCAAACTCAATCATCTCAAACTTAGGGAACCTAGTGAATGAGAAGAAAGAATATTTTGCAAAACTAAACTCAAGTGATCAAATTCACAAAACAAAATTTAAAGGATCATATTCAGGAAACTAAACTTAAGGAATCAAACTCACAAAATTTTATTCAAGGAATCAAACTTAGCAAAAAAATATATTCAAGAAATCCAACTTAATAAATAAATAAATACAAATAACTAAACTCAAGGAATTAAATTCAGTAAGCAAAATGCAAGATATCAAATTCAGGACACTTAACTGCAGGAATTAAACTCGGCAAACTTAACTGCAGGAATTAAACTTAGGAAATCGAACTCAGAAATCTAACCTCAAGGAATAAAAGCTAAAAAAAAAACCTCTTGAATGGAATTAAACTTAAGTTTAGGAATTACATTTAAATTTAAATTAAAAGAATCAAACCTAAAATTCAAGAAAATGAACTTAAGGAATCAAGCTCTAAGAACCAAACTAAACAAAAAATGGAGATACTCAAAAGTAGAAAATTCACAAAACTAAAATTAAGGATTCAATTTTAAGGAATCAAGATTAGGGACTGAAACTAAACTTTAAGGTCTTATTCCTAGAAAATGTCATCTTAGAAATCAACATTTGGGACTCAATGAAACTCAGATAATCTAATTCAGAAAACAACTTCAAGGAATCAAACTTAGAAAACAAAACTTAAGGAATTAAACTTGGAGAATCGAACCTAGCACATTAACATAAAAAAAATCTAATTTAAAAGTCGAAATAAGTCACTTTGGAAGGTAACCACAGTGGAAGGTAACTGAGTACTGTACATTGACTTCTTTACTACTGTATACAGTACTTACAGTAAGTACATTTTTCATCCATACAGTGGAAATTTTTCACAAAAAAAATTGTCTAAAATTTCACAAACTCCTCCTCGGAACACGACCCAGAAACCGCCATCACAAGCAGCTGCTATCAATTGAACAAAGGCATAAGAGCATCTCAGTTTTGCTCAGTTTGCAGTAGGATAAAATTATTTTGTACAAAGTGGAGTGACATCCAAGCCTTTGCCAAGAAGTATCATATGAGCAAAAGTTAAATATACTGTATTTCAGAGTGACATAGAACGGATTAATAGTATTTGCATGTATTCCTATGGAAAAAAATTAATTGGTGTACGACCTAATCGGGTTCCGTACAGAACATAGGAAAGAATTAACAGGTGATCCGAGGTTTACACTGTAGTTGCATCAGAGAATATTTTTTACTTTGTTCTACTACGCCTGCATCTATCAACTATATCTGTACACCTACATTCCTTATCTGCAGTAGACTGTACTATTTGAAGCAGGAATTTTGCCCTTTGATGATTGTTACGCGCAGTTTTGTGACTTCAAGACATGCCTACAGTAATAATACAGTAATGGTTAAAATCAGAAGCGGGCCTGGTTGCAGACAGCACACTTTTGATACTTAAGTAGATTTGAAGGTGAGCACTTTTGTTCTTTTTCCTCCGTGGAGAATTTCGACTTTTATTTGAGTCATATTTGCCCTGAGGAAACTCTACTTTTACTCACATACAGTACTCAAGTATACTTTGCCATCTCTGTTTATAAGATCAGCAAATTTGGCCTGAAGGCTATCCCGGGCACAAGGCAGGGGACACCCCGGATGTGGTCCCAAGCATCACAGCACACAAAGACACACCATTACCTACAGTATGAGCACTCTGAGAACAGCCTACAGGGCATGTCTTTAGAATGCAAAGGGAAAACCTGTCTGACCCATCCTGGTGCCCCGCTTCTGGTTGAAGATCTCGTCACATGGGTGCCCGGCGTGTCTCTTTGGGATGTCTGGGGACGGTTTCACTCTACCATGAAGACGGTTCTGGCCTCGACTGATGTTGACAGCTGCTTCTCTGAGGACTTGACTTGGCTGCAGTCACTCGATAGTTCAAGACTGGAATTTCCTACAAGTCTACCTGAGCCTCCAATAACCACCTGGACTCCATATTAACATTAATTAACATCAACTCTTATGCTGAACTGGCTGCCGCCTACAGTAACACACACAGTATAAATGCAGATCATCTCCTGCTCTCTGTTTCACCCAGATGAGGATGGGTTCCCTGTTGAGTCTGGTTCCTCTCAAGGTTTCTTCCTTTCACCATCTCAGGGAGTTTTTCCTTGCCACTGTCGCCCTCGGCTTGTTCATCAGGGACTATCTGACCATTTTTGATTCATACACATTCACATTCCATACAAACTTAAATAATGCTTTTGATTGTGTAAAGCTGCTTTGCGACAATGACAATTGTTAAAAGCGCTATACAAATAAAATGTAATTGAATTTAATTGAATTGAACTGAATTGAAGACTAGAGGCGAGATTCGATCCAGAGAAACAAACTACACCAGGTCTACATCAAGTACAGAAGTTTTATTGCAGTACTCATACAGACTATAAAACACACTGAGCTCTGTGTGTGTGTGTGTGTGTGTGTGTGTGTGTGTGTGTGTGTGTGTGCGCGTGTGTGAGATCCCACAAACTACAATATACTGTAGTACATTAATTAATACCGTTATTAATGAGTCTGTGCTCCAAGATACAAAGAGACAACTCTACCCTGATTACTGATCCTGTTTGTCAAATTATAATTTTATTACATCTTCATTCATATTCATATCCTTTCATCCACTTATGAAAGAAAATATAACAAACAGGAAGTGCAGTACAAATAAAGGGATTAATTATCAGAAGCTGCTGTATGTGTCAGTGAATGCTCTCATTACACACAATGGAGACACAATTTCCCCTTCAGCTAATCACACACACACACACAAACACAGAGACAGAGAGAGAGAGAGAGAGAGAGAGTTCCTTAAACACTCCACAGAGCATACTATTGCATTTCTATCTCATTACATTTATGCTAGTGTGTGTGACATCAGGACAAGGTGAAGCATCTCTCGCTTGTCTTCACCCCCGGCATTTCATGTTGAATGTGTTAGAAACGCATGCATTCCCAAGTGGCAGCTCATCAGATCATGCCTTGTTGCCCCCCCCTCCAAATCCACAACAATGGGAGAACAGAGCAAACTAAAAAAAAAAAAAAAAACAGCACTACTAATGCATTAACTCTACAGTGCATGTACACACACACACACACACACTTAATTTTAAGAATGTACATCAGATAATTAAACCTGTAAAATCAAATTCACCAAACCAAACTCTCACTCATTCATAGTCTATACCGCTTTATTGTGTACAAGGTCATGGGGTGCCGGTAGCGTATCCCAGGAGGCTTAGGGCAGGTTGCATCCTGGACGGGGTGCCGATCCATCACAGGACACACACATATTCTCATACTCACATGTGCATTTACATAATACAGGCAATTAGGGAACGCCAGTTAGCCTAATCTACATGTCTTTGGACTGTGTGAGGGAACTGGAGTACCTGGAGGAAACTCACCAAGCACAGGGAGAACATGCAAACTCCATGCACACAGACCTGGGGCGGGAATCGAATCTGGACCCTGGAAGTACAGTACTGTACAAGGTGACAGTGCTAACCACTATGCTACCATGCTACATCGAAACTCATATATTAAAGTTCTGGAAACTAAACACATGGAATCTAACTAAGAGAGGCATATTCTAAGAATTAAATTCAAAGATTCAAATCAAGGAAATCACTCTCCATCGCTCACTACCACTCACTGATACCAGTCAGGGTTGACGTGGATCAGCGGGCGATCCCAGAAACACTGGGCATGAGAAGGGAATAGGAGGAAATTCTAGGAATCAACTATGGAGATTCAAATTCTTACCTGAATGAATCTCAGAATCAATTCAGGAATGGAACCAGGACATAGGAAAATCAAGTCTCAGAAATTGTGAAATCAAAGGGAAAGAAAGAAAGTGAATCGATTTCAGGAAAGTCAAAGAATCAAGATTGCAGAGTCAATTCCAGTGATTATATCTCTGAAAAACCATCCTTAAAGTCATGACTACACACACACACACACACACACACACAGACACACACACACACACACTCCGTTATGAAGAGTGTGAAGGACAAATATCACAATCTGTATTCAGGGAGATAAAAATACACAACTGTGCATACACACACACACACACACACACACACACACACACACACACACACAAATCTGATTAAATAACAAATAATTTGCATATACATTATTAATATACCGAATAACAGTGAGTTGATGTAAATGTGAAATGGTGTCGTGTCAGCAATATGGAGCTTAATAGCCTATCAGTTACACAAACGTCTCGGGTTACTTTGCTGTAACCCTGTTCCCTGAAAAAGCGGGAACGAGATGCTGCGTGAAAACGCTATGGG
>JAOTQY010000025.1:1775469-1787911 GCA_026413445.1 Dolichallabes microphthalmus | reverse complement strand
TCAGAACTCTCGCGCACCCCGCACCCCCCTCCCCTCCGGTCACATGATTTGAGTTAAATTTTTTTTGTACTTGAATTTGGACCCCGACCTGTATAGAAATTTGGTAAGTGGACCTTTCACAATTATATTTGAGTACCCCTGCTGTAGACAATGGTGCCCCTTTAAAGCATAATATGCTATTCCCGAAAAATGCCAACACTTTTTAACTGCCATAGCATTTTTCGTGGCCCCCAGTCACTTATAGTAGGGGCCTTTTAATATCCCTTTCATCCCCCAAATTACAGCAACGTTGAATATAGAGAAAAATTTTGCCACCAATGTTAAAATATAATATTAGTCATACAATACAAGCCACACACACACACACACACTTTTTTTTTCTTTTTCTGAGTATCACTTCCAGCATGTTGTTTGTTTCAGTTCCTGCACTGTCTGTTCTCCAAACTGTCATTCTTTGATATTTCACACTAAATCTGTTGGTTAATAATATAATAACAGCTCTCATCATTTCTGCAGCGCTCCAGCAAAACTGTGACTAAATCCAGTCATGCTAAATAAAGCTCACTGAGAGACAAACACAAAGAGAAGACGCTCTGAATGAGAAAATAAAGCAATATATGGTTTTTTTTTTATATTAATAGATAATCATGTATAATAAATGAATACAGTATGCCAATACTCGTGGATGCGTTTGCACAGGTCTATTCAATGTAGTAAGAAAATGAAATAATTCAAGCGTTTTGTGTGCAGAAATAGTCGTGTGTATGACCACCATCTCAATGCTGACATTCAAAACACAGATTAAAACAGGTTTAAGGTGTTTTTTTTTTCCTTGTTTGGCTATCTTTCCTCGTAGCCACGCTCGTTTTGGCGACGACTTCGGCATTTCCATGCAGCCTAATAATCTGTTTGTGCTCTAACCAAGAGCTCGATCGGAAATTAAAAAACGCTCGCAAAAAAACGTTCATCGGTCAGAAACGATCTTTTTAAAACCGTGATTTTATTCGCATACGGATTGCATTTTATTTCTCATGAACTGTGGCGTAAAAATCAGGGTAACATGCTGTATATTCTGTCTGAATTGAAACCCTGGCGGAGACTGTATTTTATCTTGAGTATAAAGACAATAAAATATACATGACCATTAAAATGTTGTGCGCTTACTGGCCACTTTATTAGAAATACCACAGGTATATCCGCCTCATTTATTAAGGACATGATTTCCGGAAACGTTCCTTTGAGATCACGGCCCATGATCGTGTTGACATGACTGCCTCGGGTACGAAATCACTATTCCACCCTCAGAGCCAGCCTGAAGTGAACTGCTCACACAAGCCTTGTCTGGGTCCATGGATTAATGCTGTTTATTTCTGAGTCTGATGTAGGAGTTCAACAATGCTGATTTTCTGCTTGTAACAGGGTTTATTTGACCAGTCTGGCCATTTTCATCTCACCTCTGTCATCGGCAAGGCTTTTCCACCTGCAGAACTGCCACTAAATGGAAGCTTTTTGTTTTTCAATGTAGTTGGACAGCACGACGGCTTAGTGTTGGCACTTGCTGGGTTTCTTTTGCGTGCTCCAATGACATACCAACATTTTAATCACATTTTGCATATAAAAACAATCAAAACATTTAGAAAAGACATGTAAATGAAGTGAAATATGAAATAAATAGACATTTAACCTCACTTAACCTTAATTTATGATCCCTCTTGGTATCGGCGGCTATAAAAACCAAACAAAAAATGAAACTCCAAACATCATTAAATCTTGCACAAAATGCAAAAATACTGCTTTCTACTTAAGCAAACAAGTTTTCAACGGCTCTGAAACACAATTTAGCCAGCGTTCGGTTTGGCCACTCTGTATGGGCTACCACTGTATGTGCTTGTGTTCTGCAATAGCCTGCCACCCCACCCAGGGTGACCCTGCTTTGTACCCTTAGCTCTCTGTGATAAGCCCCTGGCTCCTGTGACTCTACATGTGATAAATGATGCACTGACAGACAACATAGTAGGAAAAAAACAAAACATGCATATCAAAATAGGGCGTATATAATAAACTACCATAAAGTGCTTTTCCTCATTATATTGCAGATGGCACCATATTTGATTAGTTGAAAGTTCTTTGTTGGTTTATTCAATAATTTTTTATTTTTTTTTTAAAGTTAGCCATACAAAGAGTACAAACAGGACCGCCTAACTTCTTGTTAGTCAATGTAATTCCTCTTGCAGGTATGTGACTAGTCGCCGCTATACTAGTGCTTACTGCTAATAAAATACATACAAAGTACGTTCACAAGACTTTGCTCTTGTCCCAGGACAAAACTGAATTACTGATCAGGAAACAGGAAAAAAAACGCTTTTGTATATTTATTAGATTAGAATTTTAGATTCTGAACTACTTTATCGCTCATTTAGGTAATGTTGTCACTAAAGGGTACGTTTAAGAAAGCGTTTAAGAAACAGTTAACAAGTTTGGCTTTGCTACACATGACATGGCTACGCATTCGTATCTGCTTTGTTATGCTCTTAACTTTCTTTGGTGCTTGTGTGTCTCAGTAAACGTCTTGAGCAAGGACGTTATGAACACTTTCTCGGGCGAATATATTGCTTTTGCCATTAAAGTGGGCGTGGCTATTTGTCACAACAGAGCCAATCAATGCACCAGTTTACTGTACTGTAAATACACAGAAACGACCAGCTGTAATGCCCCTACAAAGCACCCAAATCCTCACCAAACACAAAAAACGCGTGACACAGCCATGGCTTACTCCAAAAAAAATAGGCAACATTTGAAAACTTTATTCTTGTTTATTCTGCCTGTTAAAACCAGTCTGCCTCTCGTGTTCTGAAGCCGTGGTGCTAATTAATGCAGTAATGTGAAGCACCACTATGAGATAAAATACGGGTCGAGCAAACATATCCGAAGCAGTCCAATGTGAGAGTGTGTAAAATACCTGAACTGAGAGCCCGGTGTTATGCGCTAAAATTTTAATATTGGGAAAAAGTGATGTTATGAACAGTTATGCAATGTATTTAATAATCTACTTTATAATAATCTATAATCTATAATATAATCTATAATCTTTAATAATCTACTTTATAATAATCTATAATAATCTACTTTATAATCTACAATGAGAGTATTTGGCTGACGATGAATGAAGTACAACTTTGGCGTAAACAAGGCATACTCAACCTCATAAAATTAATTTCTTTGTATTACTGTAATAAGTTAGAAAGTGAGTTCTGCCATACAAGTAGGTTAGGAATATGTGTACATGGGCTTAACCTAGACTAATATCACTGATTACATAAAAATTCATCAGATTATTTTTAGCTTTAACCTTTTAAGTATTTCTAAAAAAAACTCTTTATCAATTATGTGTACAGTAATAATAATAATAATAATAATAATTACAACAATACAACAAATCATGCAAAATTTTATAAAAAAAAGAAACATGCAATGAGAAAGTAAACAAAATAAAATGAGCAATATATGAAAAGCACAAACTATACTTGGATTTCATTTGAGTGTGGCTTGATATGACTGAGTCATTAAACAGGTTGAACAATAGTTGTCACATCGTTAACCATGATAACGTAACCTGTGATAAAACATCAGGAGAATGACAGACAGGCAGAAAGACAACATCGTCTCACAACACACACTGCGATCTGTGATCAGTTTCCCTCTCCTCAGGCGAACTCTCCAATGTGATTACTGCACTATACATAATGACACCCTCTGTGTGTGTGTGTGTGTGTGTGTGTGTGAGGGAGAGAGAGAGAGAGAGAGAGAGTGTATGTTAATGCTAAACTCAAGCCTGAAGGACTTAATGAATTCAACACGCCAGCGTGAGAGTGGAGCCCCCTACTGACGTGTCTCACTCTCACCGTCTGTCTGTCGGCGCAGGATTTACACTCGTCTGCACATAAGGTATGCTGCTGAGCTCCGCTCCGTGAGAAACAATGATGCGGGAATCAAATAGGTGTTGGAAAAATAATTCCTTACGCAGAAATGTGAGTGGGGTTAGAATAAGCAAAATAGGCAGGAATTAATAGTGCAATCAATTAATCATCTAAACAATCAATAACACCAAAGGTAATGTTAAAATATGCAAAATTAAATGTTGTAAAAAATTTAGGAAGAAGGTATTTTTTTTTAAATGCAAAAAAAAAAAAAAAAAGTGGCCAGAAATGGGAACAGCATAAAATCTAACTACAATGAAAAAAATCAATGAAAACATGAAAAACCCTAAAACAACAATGCATATTCATGCAAAAATAAGCAATGGCAAATAAACAGCCATAAACAATGCAAAATACAACCAAAACTGAAATAAAAATACAAAATTTTGTATTTTGTATAAATATATAAAAACATAATAATTAAAACATGAATTTTTAAAAATGAGAAATAAATGAATGAATATAATTATGCATTAAACAATAATCACTAAAAACAAGTGTAATAAAATAATACAAGGAAAATGGAAAACATAAGCACAGTATTAAAAGCAATACCAAGAATAAGCAGCGGATAAAGCAGGGATAAATGCATCCAGTAAGAAAGCAGTGGGCCTCTTCACACTTCACAGCACTCCTCTGTATTGGTGTACACTCGTGCTTATCCAGTACCTCGAGTCCTAAACTCGAGGTTTAAATCTGTCTCTGTCCCTTCAGCTCCTGTATATCAGTCTCTACTCACACACTTAATCCTCACAGGACAGCTTCCTAATCTCGCGCTGTCGACTTCAGCACCTGTAATGAAATCCTGAATACTTACTGGACACTAACCTTTTACCTCATTGTCTGCTGTAAACGTCTATTATTTTGTCATTTTGTTTACTGTAAATTTGTTTTGCCTATTCGTCAATCACTGGCAAGCTATCGTGAAATTGAATTTTGTGTAATCAATGACTAGAATTTGCATTAAACAATAAACAGGTATCATTCTGAGATTCTGTAGTAAAAAAGTATGTCTGTAGTATGTCTTATATGTCTGTTGCTTGTAAAATAACTTTTTTTAAACTTTTAACTTTTAAAGTAAATGTCATTATTTAATTAAAATTTTAGTTGTGTGTTTCTCAGATTAGCATTGTTTTCTCATCGTTTAATTGTAAATTGGAATTTGAATATTTAATGAAGGTGACCTGATTTTTCAAAAGTTACTTGAAAAAGTAACATAGAAAGAAAATTTTTATGTAGTTTATTGTTAAGTGACATTTTCCGACATTTCCTGTAGTAATTTAGCATTTAGATTAATTATTTAAAATGCATTTTGATTACAATTTTTTTGTTTTTTTTTAGATATTAGAATGTGTTTGTCTGTAATTACGATACATTTGTAAAATTACTTACTTACTTACTTGTACTTACTGTAAATTCTTGTTACTACATAATTATTCTACTGTACATTACAATCTGCCCATCACTGCTGACTTTTTCTATTGCATTTTATGTTTGTTTGTTTGTTTTTTTACACAAAAGTAGTATACTTGTTATATTATTTATATTATGGATTATGCAATAATGGCATTAACTGTAGAAATAGCATTTAATCATGGTATTTACTTTAAAGTAGCATTATTTTTGTCACTATCTACTGTGAATTATAAACGCTTCTGTTTCATTGTTTACTTTAAATTAGCATTCGAGTCTAATATTGACTGAAAATTTTGTTTCGTAACATTGCTGGGAATCACCAGGGGCCACCGATACGATTTTATAATGATACGTAAATGGCGATTCGACTTGTATTGCGATTCTGTTAATATTATGATTTTATAAATATTGTGATTCTACGTTAATTCTAAACAAACGTAGCAAATGATCCGCTCCTACCACACAGCTGTGTTAAGAGCATGCCACCTGCAGGATTATAGATGAACAGCAACATTTTTCAACACCAACATATATAGCTAAAAGTATATAGGTGAGTTCTTTAAAAAAAAAAAAAAAAAAAAATCAGCTTTGGAGACAGCATGCCAGTACATGAAATGCCACAGAAAATGCATCACTGAATCGCTGCAAAATTCTGCTAGAGTAAATTACAATTAGTATTTCATTGTTCACCTATAAATCTGTAAATTAGCCTTTTTTAAGTCGCTTTGTCATCATTTATTGCAAATTAATCTTCTTATGCTAGTGCTAAGTTTATCATCACGTTCCCTAAATCAGCTACTCTGTCATATAAACGGGAGAAGAAGAAAAAAAGCTGGAAGCTGCAGTTCAGAGTTTGATGTATTCACAGAACGGAGCGTTTCCCACGTTTATTTTCTATTAAAGGCCGAGCTCTCATGAGTAATTAATTTCACCTCGGGGTGCTGTCACCAACACCCGTCTTCATCTGAACACACACTAAATAAATAAATACCCGACCACTGCAGCCTTCAAGCGGCAAAACAGTTAAACTACATAAATATGGAGCTTGTGATTTAATGTACCGGAGTCAAGAAATCAATATGCAGCGTTAGCCAATTATCTAACTTTAGCTAAACTCATCAATATTGCAAATGATTTGGTGGGGAAAAGGAAGTGAGCACAAACTTTCTTCACACGCACAAACACACAAGTTTGTGTGTGTTCCTCTGTAAAGACCCACCCTGTATTGTGTCCCTTCTAATCCTGTCTTCCACCAAATAGGAAACCCCGACCTTGTTAAAGTGGAGAAGCTTTATAAAGCTGACAGTCTGTTCCGATCGAGTGAACGCACCTCGGGATGCGTTCAACAAACCGACGCCTTAACGCTTGTTTTCCTAAAGTGCATTTCAGAATGATAAGGTGACCTCATCTAGGTGTTCAGCTCTGAAGAACACACACACATCGTTCCCAAGCCAATTAAAAAAAAAAAAAAAAACTTTTAATAATCAATTCACACCTAATAAAAAAGGTGCAACACAATCTAGGATTAAAAACCAGCACTGATTCGATCTTGCTTCCTTGCTATAATCCCGACTACCGGGCATAAGGTAAAGGATTTAAAGCAACTTATTCAACCGTAAACTGTAAAACCTACACCCTAAACCCTGAAGTAGCTGGGTTTAGTAACGGGACAACCTGCATCAACATTTACAAACCGATCTACTGATCCACAATCTGGATTCCGATCGATCAGAAGGTGTCGATTCATTTCTTTAACCTGCAGGTCTGATTGTGCCAGGTTAAAACGTCGTTCTGACAGGTTATCGTTTCTATAGTAACAGCTCATTCACTGGGACTTGTTTGGAGAATGTCCCAAACAAGCGCATGTGATCTCAGAAAATCGTGACAACTTTCAACAAGAAGGTATCTGTGGAAGGAGTCTCCAGGGGATGAAGCTGGGACAGGGTATGCTTCACGGTTTATTGTCAGGAATGCATCAAGCTAACATTCCTTCAAGACAGAGAGAGAGAGAGAGAGAGAGAAAGACAGAGACTGTCTACACTGCTTTATCCTGTATACAGGGTCGTGGGGGGTCTAGAACCTATCCTAGGAAACTTATGAGGCATCAGGCGGGGTACACCCTGGATGGGGTGCCAATCCATCACAGGGTACATACTCATTCTCACACCACGGGGCAATTTGGGAACGCCAATCAGCCTAAACTGCATAACCCACCAAGCAACGGGGAGAACATGGTGGGAATCGAACCCGGACCCCGGAGGTGCAAGGTGCTAACCACCAGAGAGGACACCTAAACCCTAGGTGTCGGTGAACAGGAGTACCTGTATCTAGATCTCATTCGGTGTCAAGCAGTGCAAAGGTTCGAGCTGCAAAGAGTTCATCTCAGAGAGAAAGGAGTGAAGTTTAAACCCTGACAGAGTTGCTGTCAGGTTACAGCTTCTCACCGTCTTGGGTTAAGATAAAGTAGGTTGGAGAAAAAGAAAACAATTTTTTTTAAATAATATCCTAAAACATGACAGACACACAGACAGACACAGAGACAGGCAAGCAGGAGGATGGTCTCCAGACGCCTGAGGAGAGCCATCAGAGTTGGATCACAGTTCTGGTATCTCCCCATCATTCTTGTCCATCCCCAACCCCTGCACCTTAAAGCGTGTTCGAAAGCGCTCTAACAGGTCGCTTTCGGGGTGAGACCAGACCCAGGGGTTTACCTGCGGTCTGGTGCTGGTTAATCCTGATGCCGCTGAATCCTTTCCCCATCAGAGCCTGCTTGACATCCCTGCAGCTCCGAGAGACTCCATCATCATCCTCACCACCACCACCTCCACCATCCTCCTCGTGCTCCATGCGCTCGGCTCCCCGTCCTCCCGAGCAGACGCAGAGCGCCGCGGACAGAGCCAGCACACACACCTGCAGCCTCACCACGCTCATCACCACAGCCTCGAACAAACACAGCTTCAAAGGAAGATTGAAACACTCCAGATCAAAGCACCAACCGTCTCGCCTCGCCTCGCGCTCTGATCAGAGTTTCCTCCGCGCGCTCTTCATAGCGCAGCGCAGCGCGCGTGCGAGCGAACCCGGCAGCGCGCACGGGAAGGAAATAAAAAATAAAAAAAAAAAAGGAGGGGAAAAAAGAAATCCGCACCGAACCAACAGCGGCTCAGTAACTTCTGCTCCGTACACTGAGCTGCGCTGTGTGTGTATGTGTGAGCGAGCGCGCCCGCGAGAGAGAGAGACAGCACGCGGAGAAGCAACACACACACACACACACACGCTCGTGCGCCGAGAAAATCCCGGAGTGGAGTCGCCGGAGCGCGTGAGGAGGATATTTTTATTTAGCCTACATGATGATTAATATGGTTGCTCAAGTACCAGATGGGAAAGTGCTGCTGGCTTGCCTCATGTCGAGTTAAATTAGTGCCAAAAGCATTAAACAACAACAACAACAACAACAACAAGAAGAATAAAATATCTATCTATCTATCTATCTATCTATCTATCTATCTATCTATCTATCTATCTATCTAAATAAATAAATAAGTTTTTTAAAAAAAGGTTTTGTCTGACCAACTCTCTAAGTGATATGTTTACATGTCATGTATGTTTGCCCTGTATTTATGTATATTCATGTATAATGAAACTTTGGAAGTACTTTGGTAATATTTGTGCCATGAATGAATCAAAATCAAAATGTGAGTAGAAGTGAAGTTATGAACAGTTATGTGACAAATTACACCATGGCATGTAATATACTCATGGACGAATATATCGAGGTGACAGTGCTATATGCCCAGAGTGACACCCGCAGAAGACAAACCCTGAAATCTGTGGTGTTAATGTATGATAAAGTAGGCTGGAGAAAAAGAAGACATTTATTTATTTATTTTATATATAATATCCTAAACATGACAGACAGAACAGATGGGAAAGTGCTGCTAGCTCTCCTCATTTCGAGTTACATTAGTGCCAAAAGCATTAAACAGCAACAACAACAACTTATTAGAATAAAAAATGATCTATCTATATATAAAAAGAAAAGAGAGGATTTGTCTTTACATTGGTCAGAACCCACTCTTTTAATGATCTTTTCTTTTCATACATTGGAGGACCTGAAAATCAGCCTCAGAATTTTTTTTACTGTTTGTATGTCTTTTTCCCTCGAGGTGGGCGTGGCTATAACTGTCATTCAACAGAGCCGATCAACACAAAAGTTTACAGAAGTTTATGTACACAGGGTATGCGGAATACACAGAAACGACTGTAATGAATCTATAAGTTGATATCATTCTAATGAAACACAAACAAACGCGCGGTACAGCATCTACCTATAGACAAACATATTTGGCCAAACCTGCAATTCCACTGTATGCAGATTCATGGCATACCATTTAATCTGTTTTAAAAGCGAAATTAGGTATTTTCCCCTGGGAAATAATGTAAATGCCGATAACCTATTCCAACCAACCAAAAATATTACCAATATTACCAATTTCCAACACTATACACTAACCATGGCCAAAAGTTTTGAAAATGGCACAAATATTAATTTTCACAAAGCCTTCAGTGTTTTTTTTTTTTTAGATCTTTTTGTCAGATGTTAGTGGAATGCTCACATATAATTACAGACATTTCATAAGTTTAAAAGACAATTACATTACGTTTATGCAAAGAGTCAATATTTGCAGTGTTGACCCCCTTTTCAAGACCTCTGGAAAAGGTGCTGATTTTTATAATTTTTTTTATGTTCAATATAGGGATGCTCATTTCGATTAATTTTCCTAACCGACAACCGCGGTTTGTTAACCGAACATTAACCGTTAACCTATCAGATTTGAACTGCGCGCGTTCAGAGCATGAGACGGGGGCAGGGTTAGTGCGCGCGTTCAGAGCATGAGACGGGGGCGGGGTTAGTGCGCGCGTTCAGAGCATGTGACCAGGGGGGCAGTGCACGTTCGCTCGCCCGGCAAAATATGTCTGAAGGCCCGTGTGGTTGCACGTGATAACGCCCCGTGAGTTAACAAATAGCGTATGTGTAGCATATTTATGCCGCAAAACTTTATACTAATAAAAACGATAATAAAAATGTAATATATATATAAATTTTTAACTGTTTAACTGATAGTAGTAATCGGTCAAAATTCATTCTTTCGGTTAATGGTTAAACGGTCAATATGAGCATCCCTAGTTCAACAGTATGAAAATGTATGAGCCAGAGGAGCCACTTCTGAAGTTCATGCAACATGGTCAAGTCACCAGTCTTGCTTCCCTTATAATTTCACATTTATAGATGATTTTATATGTCTGCCAAAAATGGACATCACCAGTCTTGTCTCACACACAATAATAATTTAAAATGCAATTTATTCATATTTCTTTATGAATAAAATTGGTGTAATCTTTTAGAAACATATGACCTGTAAAAATGGTTGCTTAAATAGTTTTTTTTATTAAAAGCTTAAAAAGCAAAAAAAAATCTCCGTAACCATGTCAAATTCATGTTGCAGTATCTTAACAATTTAGCAGTTGTAATAATTTTATATTTTCAGATTTATGTCTTCTGAATGACAATTAAGATCATTGATTTGAATTAAAAAGTGTTAGACACTGCATAAAAGGGCATGAAATTGTATTTCTTTTTATTTGATAAAAATAGAAATGAAGCTTGGATATACAGTAAGAAGCATTAAGTTTTATGAAAAAATGTGTTATATTATTCTACCCGAAAACCTAGGTGAAACACATTTTATCACCAATACCATGTTTTTGCCAGCTGCAATTCACCCTGGCATGCTGTCAATCAACTTCTGGACCACATTCTGACTGATGACAGCCCATTTTTTTTCTTAATCAATGTGGACTGAGGACTAACCACAGGTTCCTAAATGGGATTATGGTCTGGGGAGTTTCCTGGCCATGGACCCAAAATTCCTGAGGCACTTAGTTATCACTTTTGCCTTATGGCGACGTGCTCCATCATGCTGGAAAAAAGCATTGTTAATCACCAAACAGTTTTTAGATGGTTGGGAGAAGTTTCTCTAGGAAAGTGTTTTGTACTATTCTTCATTCTTGGCTGTGTTCTTAGGCAGAATTGTGAGTAAGCCCACTGGCTTGATTGAGAAGCAACCCCACACATCAGCGACAGGCTGATATTCTGAAAAACGTAGAAGCCAATGGAGGCAGTGTGAAGCTTTGAGCAATGTTCCGCTGGAAAATCCTGGGTCCTACCATTCGTGTGAAATGTAACTTTGATACGTACCACCTTGCTGACATGCACTCCTTCATGGAAATGGTAGACCCAGGATAATGCGTCCTGACACATTGCAAACCAAATTCCTCAGATTGTCTGTTCAACATGCTGGACAAATTATTCTGATCCATGGAGGCCCCACTTCACAAGTTAAAGAACTTAAATGATCTGCTAGTTTGCAACAGATCGAAACTGTTTTGGTGGCACAATGAAACAAAGACAGTAGAGCGCTTGAAGCTCCTCCAGGTACAGAGACAGAGGGATAATGAAATCTCCTTCAGGGACAGAGACAGAGGAACAGGGAAATATCCTCTGGGTACAAAGATAGAGGGACATTGAAATTTTCTCCAGGTACGATGACAGAGGAAAGGGGAAATGTTTTCCAGTAATAGAGTCAGAGGGACACTGAAATGTCCTCCAGCTACAGAGACAGAAGGACACAAAAATCTCCTCTAGGTACAGAAAATGAGAGACTTGGAAATTCCCTCCACATGCAGAGACAGATGGACATTGAAATCCTCTGCAGGTACAGAGACAGATGAAAACTCAAATCTCCTCCAGGGACAGGGAAAGATGGACCCTGGAATGTTCTCCGAGTACAGAGACATGTGGACACTGAAATCTCCTCCCAGTACAGAGACAGTTGGATATCCAAATCCCGTCCAGGTACAGAGACAGATGGACACTGAAATATCCAGGTACAGAGACACAGGGACAAATAAATCTTCTCCAAGTGCAGAGACAGATGGACACTGAAATCTTCTCCAAGTGCAGAGACAGATGGACACTGAAATCTTCTCCA
>JAOTQY010000025.1:1697071-1708414 GCA_026413445.1 Dolichallabes microphthalmus | reverse complement strand
CCTCCGGGTACTCCGGTTTCCTCCCACAGTCCAAAGATATGCAGGTTAGGCTAATTGCCGTTCCCAAATTGCCCGTACAGGATAAAGCGGTATAGAAGATGAATGAGTGAGTGAGTGAGTGAGTGAGTGAAATGCTACAAAGAAAAACTAAATCTTATTTCTGCATGCAACAAAAATTTTGAACTCCGGAAAAAGAAAAAAAAAGACGCTGGGTTGTGATGCATATTTTGAGTGACAACAAATTCATTCTTAACATTTTATTGTTTAATAATAAATATTGTTTATTTATTTATTTATGTTACAAGATCACCATAATCTTAAAATTTGCAATTACATTTGAAAAAAAAAAAAAAAAAACGAAGAAGATAATATAAAATAAATTTCAATAAAAAATACTAGTCTTTTATTTTCCAAAGCCACAGGGAGCCACAGCAGAGGAATGAAAGAGCCACAAGGGGTTGTGTTGCTGACCCCTGGGATGGATGGATGGATGGATGGATGGATGGATGGATGGATATTGGATTCTGCAAAACATTACAGAAATTCCACGTTTTGTGGACCATATGTTACAAATTAACCTAAATTATTTGATGGGGAAGGGGTGGCTCGGTGGTGAAGGTGTTGGACTGCTGATCATGTTTTCCCCCTGTTCAAGCCATGATCCTGCTGGATTACAGCTGTTGGACCCTTGTTTTTTTTTACCCCCCAAGTGCTCAGATACAACCGGGCATCGAGCTCCCAACCCTGTCAATAACTGCCACAGAATATCCCAGATGTGTCGGGTGGCACGTAGATGGAGCTATGAAATTGTTTGATGTTGCACAGATAAAGGACTAAACAGGCCTTTTATACTCTATGTAGGGCATGTAGGCCAAAATTACTTTCTGTTAGCTTTTGGGAAAACTATTCACTTGTACTCTATGTATTTGTAACCTAGTGCACTTTCCTACTACAAAGAGGATACAATGTACAGTACACTGTAATGCACTGCTGAGGTGTGCGTGCACATAAATCCTAGAGGTAACAAATGAAGAGAAATGATTGTAAATCAAAAATATACATACATACATACATATACATTTCACATACATCTATCTCTCTCTCTCATATATAATAAATAAATTTAAGTAATTCATGCAAAGGGAGCCATGCTGTACATGTTCATGCTTCTCAGGAATCCAACATTTGTTATAATTTTTTTAAATCGGTCTTAAGTAATATTTTAACTTTCTACAGAATTCTGGCTCATAAGTATTTGCGTCCAACCATTGGTTGCGATGACAGTTGAAGAAAGAAGTAAGGTGCTCTGATACGTATCAGCTAAAGAACTAAGGACTAGGCTGCATTGTGATCTTTAAAGGACTGAGGGTCAGAGCAACTCCAAAAACTTCAGGTCTTGTTGGATGTTCCCGGTCTGCTGTCCAAGGGAGATAAAAAAAAAAACGATGAACTGGTGACCAAGGCTTGCTGATGCACATGGGAAGCGAAGGCTGGCCTGTGTAGTCCGATCCGATTGAAGTGTTTAAGTTAAATTGATGAACAGGTTAATGTTTGTTGTGATACAAAGATGTCAAGACAAACAGTGCATCACTGTTATACTGTTATAGTGGCAAAAGGGGTAAACTACAGTATATTAGGCTGGTGGTCATAATGCTCTATATGGCACACCTAATATTGAGTAGTTTTTAATTAAAATATTATATAGTATAATATTTAACTATATATTAAATTACATAGTAATAATAGGAAATTAACAAAAATAGTGTTCCTATTTGACTATTTATATGACTTATATATATTTCTTATATATATTTATTCACTTGGACATTTATTTGATGTTTTTTTTTTTACATCATAAAAATAAAGGATTGATGTTTGTACAACACACACACACACACACATACATATATATAGCAATTAATGTTTTTAAATATAGTTTATTTTAGTTATATACTCAGATCAACTTTTAATTACATGGTTGCCTCGTGGACTCATTTCAGCCTTCGTCATTGCGTTTGTTCCTCCTACTTTCGTGCGCGTGTTATGTGTGTCCGGGTGTGTGTGTGTATAAAAGGCAGTGTGTGTCAGCAGAAGAGTCGTTCCTGTCTCACTCTATTACCCCATTGTAGGTACACAGTGAGAAGATACAAGAGCAAAATGGTGAGTAGAAAAATAATAATAATAATAATAAACTGTTCTTGTTTTATAATATATATATACAGATATATATATATATATACATATGTATTAATTATTCTTATGTAATCCTGATTTTTTTCCAGTGATAGGAAAAGCGTAACGCGGTGTTTTAAACGGTTTTAATGTTAATTGAGCTTAAATTCAAACGATAATTGCGCGATGAATCTTTATTCCCACTGATCTCGCCAGATGTATATATTTTATCCCGCTACGTACTTCAAAGAGCGGCGTGCGCACGCGCGAAAACGAGGGCGCAAGAGTTTCGCGCTTTTTTTTTTTTTTTTTTGCGTTTATCTATTTTTGGAATAAAAAATGTTGGATTTTCAGCATATTCGGCCTCGATGTACTGTATGAAGAATCAGTCGGTCAGTTTCTACGCTCCAAGTTATTTTTATTTATTTATTTCGTTAAACATTTAAAAACTAAACCATTAGCGTTCACGTGCCTGAGCGCTATTCAAACTTCCTGGACAAAAAAAAAAAAAAATGCAGCAATACCGTAGAGCTTGTAATACATGCACCGTAGTGAATTCTTACCACACACCGTTAAGTGTAGGCATATACTACTATTATGCTAAATAAAATCTATATCTCAACGTGTATACAAAACAACATCATGAGGACACATAACTCAGATATTATTAATAATATCTGCGTGTAAAAAAGTGTTATGTAACAGGCGAGAGAGGGTGACTGGGGGGGTTTTGTACAGACTGTGTGGGGGGGTTTGTTTTTCCTTGACCGATTATTATTGACTTAACATGTTTCACTGAGGTTATTGTACCAGTGGTGTTTCATAAATCAGATATTTAGCTGTTTAGGCATTTTCATGACAGGTTGTTTCTCAGTAGGGTTGAGTGACGTGGTATTTTTAATGATAGTGCTAGTATTCCAAGTCTAAGAAGTTTAAATTGGAAAGCATGTTCCGAACATTTCCCCTTCGTTTTGACTGATGGTTCGTTTGACCTGAACATCTTTAGTCCAAACTCCTCAGTCGTAAGCAGTTTAAGCAGATAAGCCTGATCACGCTGCAATAAATTCCATGTCCTTTGTCCATGTTGAACAGTAGTTTACAACCACTTTACATTTCTTACTTATGCTGGTGGACATGTAGTAAGATAATTATCTTACCAAACCAGTGCAATGGTAAGAATTGTATTGGACCAGTCAAAAAATGAATAAATACTGGGAATGAGTGGTCAGTCCTTATTAGTGGTTGGGTTCTAGTGGGCGGTTTCTATCAACAATCATTGGTCTTACCTCAATCAAAGGTTTTTGTTTTGTTGGAGTTGATGGCGCTCAATGATTGGTTAGTTTGTTTTTTTAAACTGTAATCATTGATCAGCCATGCACAGCGTGAATCACTGAGCGGCTGTTTTTTTTGCCAGTCAGTGATTGGTTTTCAGTGTTTATCAGCGATTGGTTCGTCTTCAGCTGGTTATTTTTCAGTGATCATTGTTTGGTCGTTTTTCTGATTGGACGATTTTCCAATGGCGGTGAATGGTTAAACTTTTGATAACCATGTACCCAGTGGTTTCAGTTGATGTTCTCCATAGACTTTTATCCATTCATTCCAAAGTAACAAATTCAGCTCAGTAGGTCAGCTAGCGACACCCAGATTGCTTCCTTTTGACCCACCATGTTCAAGCGATTTTACAACGCAGTTAGCTAAAATAGTCCAAAATTGCTCCCTTTGGACTTACAGTACAAACACAAGCAGTATCAGAGAACTTAGTGTTACTACAGTCAGAACTGTAGTCTTTAGAGCTAATTATACTCATTAGGGTCTGAGCTGTGTGTGATTAGCGGGTGTGTTTGTTAGCTTTACAGCGTCCTGTCTAACCGGTTGCTTTTTCATTCATTTTTCCAGCATTATGACCAGTTGTCTTTGTGTGTTGTGTGTAAAAAGAAAAATCAAATGCATCCTGCTTTAGAAGGCTGGCCTGTAAAAGTTGTAACAGATAAATACACACTTTCAATGATCTCCAAGTAGCATTAATCTACTTGATCTAATGATCTCCAAGTCCTTAATCTTGAGAAGTGACGCACAGAGACTTGTGTGGATACAGGAAGTATACAGGACAAACATTTCTCACAACTTTCTTAAGCCAGATGTATTTTTTTTCCTCCTTTTCCCCTCACGTTAACACCTACAGTAGTGAAGGTTGTCATTTGGAAGCCGTGGGTGTCGACATTCTTAATGTCGCCAGCAGCTGTTTCTCTACTTTGCCAGTTAAACGAAAGGCACAGCAAATAACCAATGATAAGCATACACACACCCACACCCATAAACACACACACGCACACATTCCTCCACACACTGTATATATTCATCTTGAAGCGCTGCTTTATCCTGGGTAGGGTCTCATAGTGATCATTTGTTGGTCGATTTCATAAATTAACGATAACATTTTTAATATTATTTAGTTAAACTGACAAACATCGAATGCTGCAGAGTTGACAAATTCCTTAAAAATATTTCACAACTTTTGCAGAGTATATTGATGGTGAGCGTTTTGCTATTTGCATGTATGGGTTGTGCAATCTGGCGCCACCTGCTGGACCGGAGTGTGGAGCAGATTGCAATTCATTGATCATTAGATACTTTTTAGTTTTTAATACATTAAAATTGTAATAAATGACAAATAAAGAAAAAAATAGAGGCTACATGTGATTTACAGCACTAAGTTTACGCAAATAATGATAATGAAGACAACAACGGGATAAGGTATGGAAGTTCCAGGAAGGCATTAAGTTATAGTTAAAAAATAAGTAATAAAAATGCGAGGCGGCTAAGCTTATCATTGCTCATGAGAATGGCTGACCTTGACGACCTTGAATCTTTTTTTTTAATGCAAATAGTATGCAAGTGGTATGCAAAGAGGATGAGTCTTAGTCAGCTCGCAGCAATAGCTTGGTCTCCACATGACTTTTGCATGCGACGTTTTCGTCATTTATCACTGCGCACTGCTGAAATGCCACACAGCATGCTATTAAACACACTGTTTAACTATTTAAAAGCCCCTGCTGTAGTAGAGTGAAAGAAATACATAGAAATTGTTATTTCTTTATATAATAAGTTCACTCATATAGTGTGAAAAAAGTGTTCTTCATGTACAAGTAGAATAGACCTGTGTGTATAATGTCAAGAAGAAGTTAATCATTGACTAAATCTGGTGTTTACTGTGTCAATAAGTCGGCCCATATTGTGCAATATGAACAGCATGATGTCATGTAACACAGTTAACCAGCAGATCGTCTTTGGACATTGGATCTGACATTTATGACCTTACCAAAAAAACAAAAAGAAAGTCATTACTTGTGGAAGCCAACACAAGTGTCTTCTTTGCAAGCTGTGAGATGAGGTCTTCCTCGTTTTAATCAGCCACTGATATGGTTTGTACCTGGCGACATTGGATCCGTTCCAGGACCAGCTTTTCCTGTAGATATCAAAATGCAAATGAGTGACATCAGATGGTTGGGTAAAGAGCACCCTGTTGAATATCGGTTATAGTCATATAGCTATAGTCAATTCTTTGTTAAAGGATTTGACTTTGAATGTTAAATATATTCCTAGCATAAACATGGATCAGGAAAGGTACGGTATTGTTAAAAGCGTCCAAAGGCATCTTACTTAAGACATTTGGAGTTAATGGTACAGCTCTCGAACTGGAAACAGGTTCACGCAAGCGTTCTTTGATAATAGTCTTAGCTTTGTGAACAGGTTCTGTTTTATTCTACGTACCTACCCAGTATGACCGAAGTTGAGATGACTATAATGAATAATCCACACACAATGTTATAATAATACATGTTTCTATTAATAATACAAACAAAGAACAATGAAGTTTTAACCTTTGTCCTGAGCATTTAAGCTGATTAACGTCCATTTACACAACGTTCTGTACCCAATTCCAGGGTTTCGAATTCCGATCGGAGATTGGGACGGACAAAGCCACGTGTGTCATGGACCTCTTGGTGTTTTTCTTTTTTCTTTCTAATATAAATAATATCGTGAAGTGCATCAAAGATCATCAGTTTGGTCTTAATGTTGTTTTGTTGCAACATCGCGTTAAGGGCATCGGTCCAATGTTGTTCCATCGTCATGTTGCCAACATTGTTCACAAACCCCCTAACCCCAAAGGTTCCCGGGGAAAGGTTGATGCTAACAAATATCTTCGTGAATTTGGAGAAGGTGCTGCATGTGAGAAAGTGGATAGTTATAGGATGCCATAAATAGCTTCCTGACCAAACTAGGCCGTTTCCATGTCCACGACTACAACCCTTTCACAGTAACATACAGCTGCAGGGGGCAGGAGGGTAAAAATAGAGGATGACCCGGATGAGATGAGAAGCTGACTCAGAGATGAATGCAGGCACTGTTTTGGGAAAGTCGCTAAAGTGGGACGGTTCTCTGGAGCACCGTCCCAGATTCCCAAATCATTACTGGACACTTTGAAATCTTTCTTAATCATATGACGTTCTGTCTGACACGTACGGTTTGAAATCCATATGTGTATAATAAGTGCATAGATAGGACATATAGTAGGTCATATGTGGTGTACTTATAATAATAGTAATGGATTTACAGACTTAAATATTTGATATGCTCTGCTTCTCGATCGTAATACCAATTTCGTCATAACTGTTCTTGTGTTATATTCATTAGAAACTTGATCATAGTAATAATTAAAAGGATGAACCTTAAACGTTCGGTGAAGTTCAACCGGTTGCTCTTTGCACTCCAAGCTTATTTGCAGCTCGCTCCCTTTTTTTTTTTCACAAGAGCATGCTGAAGATTCCATGGAAGGGCGTGGACTTCTAGCTATTCACCTCTCACCCAAACCTGTTGTGACTCACATTGACGTTTTTTGCTTTTTGCCCTCGGAGGAACCGAACTGGAACTGTATGAATAAACGTAGTTAGCAAACCTTCAAAGAGCAATGACCTTTCAGCAGCCTCTATTTTCAAAACAATTCGCGGCTCGAAGCTGGTGTGGAATTCATGCGTGTGGAACTGGACGGCGGTTTCACAACCCGGGTGTGAATGCGTGTGTGTGTGTGTGTGTGTGTGTGTGTGTG
The DNA here is from genome assembly GCA_026413445.1 of Dolichallabes microphthalmus. Taxonomy (NCBI): domain Eukaryota; kingdom Metazoa; phylum Chordata; class Actinopteri; order Siluriformes; family Clariidae; genus Dolichallabes; species Dolichallabes microphthalmus. The sequence continues at coordinate 1,701,135 of JAOTQY010000025.1, read as the reverse complement.
TGTGTGTGTGTGTGTGTGTGCTCCACATTCTCTCCTTAACCTAAACTGTCACCTGCAAATGTCAGTCATGTTGTAAAACTTCTCTTGACTTGACTCTGCCACCTGGTGGTAACAGTAACCATTACATTTAAAAATAATAAATAGCAAATGCCAGTCAGAAAGTGGTCTGTGTTTGCACTTGTGTCAAGTATGCAGTGCAGATTTGCATAAAGAAACCATGTTGTTGTACTTGGATGCATACAATAATGGTGACTATATGCTGAATGCATCAGGAGACAAGTATTACTGTCCAAAACATCTTTAAAACCTTTATACGCTGGGTTTTTCACTAAACTGAGTGTAATAGATTTTGAATAATCATCAGAAAGTCCTTACAATTGTTCTACTACTGGACTCTTCTAAATATATATATATATATATTTTTTTTTTTTGTGTCAGTATTAATTAAGAAACCATTTGAGTCATATTTAACAAGTTATGTTTTGCGTCACATTTACGGATACCGTGGCAATGTCTCTTTCAAAGCAGGAGAACGTTTCAGAAAAACATCACTCACAATTATAAAAGCGAAAAAAAAAAAGGTTCTGTGTCCCACTCCAAAATCATAGCATCTAATCGATATCATGCTAATCGCACCTATTGCCTTTCTCTTGTCCCTTAGCGTGAGTGTATCTCCGTCCACGTTGGCCAGGCTGGTGTCCAGATGGGAAACACCTGCTGGGAGCTGTACTGTCTAGAGCATGGCATCCAGCCTGATGGTCAGATGCCAAGCCAGAAGCCCGTTGGTGGCCATGATGACTCCTTCACCACCTTCTTCAGTGACACTGGAGCTGGCAAATATGTTCCTCGTGCCATCTTTGTGGACCTGGAGCCAACTGTCATCGGTAAATTAGGTCTTATTTTGGACTGGACACACAACAGACCAAATTTCACCCAGTCTATGGTGAACTAGATGGACTATGATGAACTTGCTTTATGGAAATGTCTTGTTTCAGATGAGGTCCGTACTGGAGCTTACCGCCAGCTCTTCCACCCAGAGCAGCTGATCTCCGGCAAAGAGGATGCAGCTAATAACTACGCTCGTGGCCACTACACCATCGGCAAGGAGATCATCGACTCTGTCCTAGATCGCATCCGCAAACTGGTAAGACAGTGGAGAGTGTAGATAAGGATAAACTTTTTATTTATTAATAGTCACGTTGGCATTTTGAAGAAACGTATCCCCATGCGCAAGAAACTCTAAATGATAGTAAGTCATAGCGACTGGACGGTCTTCACTCGTCCAAGGTGCTTTGTTAGCTTATCTGAAAATTGTAATCGGTAGCAATAGGACTTTCCTGAGTAGTCCATCTTGACAAATCCAAGGATCCAGAAAAAATTTGGTCAATAGACAAAATTATTCAGTGATTTCTCATTGGAGTATTTCAGGAAATAGACCTCTCCCTTTTTTTCTGTACAGGCTGACCAGTGCACAGGTCTTCAGGGCTTCCTGGTCTTCCACAGCTTTGGAGGAGGCACTGGCTCTGGTTTCACCTCCCTCCTGATGGAGCGTCTCTCTGTAGACTTCGGCAAAAAGTCCAAGCTGGAGTTTGCCATCTACCCCGCGCCTCAGGTGTCCACGGCTGTGGTGGAGCCATACAACTCCATCCTGACCACCCACACCACACTTGAGCACTCCGACTGTGCGTTCATGGTCGACAACGAGGCCATCTACGATATTTGCCGCAGGAATCTGGATATCGAGCGCCCATCATACACCAACCTCAACCGGCTCATAAGTCAGATTGTGTCCTCCATCACCGCTTCTCTACGCTTCGATGGTGCCTTAAACGTCGACTTGACAGAATTCCAGACCAACCTGGTCCCATATCCCAGAATCCACTTTCCTCTTGCTACCTATGCGCCTGTGATTTCTGCTGAGAAAGCTTATCATGAGCAGCTGTCAGTGGCTGAGATCACCAATTCCTGCTTTGAGCCAAGCAATCAAATGGTCAAGTGTGACCCAAGGCATGGCAAATACATGGCTTGTTGCCTTTTGTATCGTGGTGATGTCGTACCCAAGGATGTCAATGTGGCTATTGCGGCAATTAAGACCAAGAGAAGCATCCAGTTCGTAGACTGGTGTCCCACTGGATTCAAGGTCGGAATCAACTACCAACCACCCACTGTGGTGCCGGGAGGTGATTTGGCCAAGGTCCAAAGGGCTGTGTGCATGCTGAGCAACACGACCGCCATCGCCGAGGCTTGGGCTCGTCTCGACCACAAGTTTGACTTGATGTACGCCAAGCGGGCCTTCGTGCACTGGTATGTCGGTGAAGGGATGGAAGAGGGTGAGTTCTCTGAGGCCAGAGAAGACATGGCTGCCCTGGAGAAGGACTATGAAGAGGTTGGGATCGACTCTTTCGAGGAAGAGGAAGAAGGAGAAGAGTATTGAGATGGAAGCGACTGATGGAAGGTCACCAACATCCTGCCATCATTACCAAAGAAAGCACAAATGCGCAATATTTTGTGTATATTGGTCATAAAATTGAAACATACAGCTATTAAATCTTGTTTGTCATTTGGTCTTCTTTCTTTTTTTTTTAACCATAAGTGTCCAAATTAGTTTGAATTTAAAATAAAGTTGAAATCTAATTATTTTATTGTTTGATGGATTTTTATTTAATATAAACTTGTGTATATAGCATAATACCTAGGACATTTTTATTCCTAATTCTAGGTAGATGCTGTAAAATGCATTGAACAGGTGCAACATTTATTCTTAGCATAATGTACTCAAGTATTGATTTATTACTCCTGAACATTTTGCTAACAAGATCATTACAATTTGCTACTGTAGATCCACTAATGTACCTAAGTCCATTTAATAAAATCTGATTGTTTCAGATAGTATATATTAAGACCCTACAGTTTACATTAGCCTGTAGAGTAGCGTCCATCCATACAATGACACATAACACACACTAGCTGCATCAATACACAACCAAACATTGCAGATCAGACATCAGATTTTCAAATCATTCTTTTCTAAACTATATGAGGTGGTATTAAAAAGGTTTGACAGGAGAACTGCACTCGCAGCATTCCTGCCACTTCAGGAATCTGTCCTGGAAGTCTTCCTTTCAAAGCACCTTCTGTGATTCGCGCTGGATCTCCGCAGTGGTATCAAAATACAGACATTTGAGCTGGTTCTTCATTTTTGGGAAGTGAGCGAAGTCCGTAGGAGCCAAATCAGGTGAGTGTTGTTTCCGGTGAGAAATTTGTTTGAGGAGAGCTTTACAACATGGTGTACTGTCGTTGTGAAGTATCTTCCCGATCGCTCATCGTCTTCCAGTGATGTTCTTCCGCTCTTGAAGTGCACGTGCCACTCAAAACACCTCGCACGACCCATTGCAGCATCGCCATTTACTTGCAGAATCATGTTAAATGTCTCCGGCAGATTGGCCCAATTTCATGCAGAATTTCACGTTCGCTCTTTGTTCTAATTTGCATGTGGCCAGAATAGCACCAGTCACACTGGATGTACACAGGACGATGTCTTTTGGCACGCTCACTTACTTATAAAGGTCGGTGCTCCCTGTGTCAGTAAGTGCAGCCTTATGCTGCCATTTGTTGGTGTATTACAAAGATAATCTTGAAATTTTTTTGATAAAGCCTTGTATATATACAGTATATAAATATATATGACATACATTGTATGTAAGATCATCAATCGTCGCACCATCATTGATTCCATCATGACCGTAATTTTTTGTGCTTATATTTTTCATGTTAAACTGTGTATACACTGGCTGTAGGTAAATTTCTCAAGAAATGTATACACACTTCAACATGAAAAAATATATACACAAAAAATAACGCTCACATAATGGTGAGATGGCGATATTTCAAGGAAACATGTTACTAATAATAGATTTAATGTATGTCTTAAAAGATAATATAAATATAATATAAATTTAAATATTACATTAAAAATAATATAAAGATATGCAGGTTAGGTTAATTGACATTCCAAATTGCCCGTAGTGTGTGTATGTGTGTGTGCCCTGCGATGGATTGGCACC
>JAOTQY010000025.1:1662674-1672970 GCA_026413445.1 Dolichallabes microphthalmus | reverse complement strand
GATAGGCTCCAGGCCCCCCGCGACCCTGAATAGAAGGATAAAGCGGTACAGAAAATGAATGAATGAATGAATAATATGAATGAGTACAACAAACTCAAAAACTCGTAGTTCCGTTTACTTAAAACTGGAAACATCATTGCTTAAAATTTTTGATGTAACTGATTACCGCAAGTTTTATGAGTTTTGCCAACTTATTCGGGTTTACAGTGTAGCTGTAATAAGCTATACACTTTACAGTTCTCACACAATGGCTCCATTGTTCATACAGTGGCTTTGAATTGTTTGATAAAATGCAAGCTTGTTTAGTCAAATACTAGCTAGTGTGTCTATGCTGTATTACCCTTAGTTCATTATGTAAATGAACATTTTAACTGTAACTGTAACAGTAACTTTAACTGTAACAGTAACTGTGTTACTGTACCTTCTTACAATGCTCCGAAGGGTTTCCTTGCTCATTATACAGAATATTAGAATGTGCCCATGTTTACTATAGTACTAGCTAATGTGTTACCTTACTTCTTACGTTAGTAGCTGTGTATTATCTCACTTCTTACTGTATATTACCAGCCGTTACAATACTTCTTAAATTATTAGCTAATGTGTAACATTACTTTTCGTAATACTAGCTATTGTTACATTGTTCATTATATTGCTAATTAGAGTCTGTCCTTGTAAACTATAAGTCTAGCTTGCATGTTACATTACTTCTTCTGTTACTAGCTAGTGTGTTACTTTGTTTGTTGCATTGCTAATTAAAGTGTTCCCTTGTTTCATATAATGTTAGTATTAGAGTATTACTCCTTCTCTTACTAGCTAGTATGATACTTTATTTATTATAATGCTAGCTATGATAACTGTTGTTGATTGCATTTCTAATTAAAGTGCCCTCCTGTTTATTATAATGCTAGTTATTGTGTTACTGTGTTTGTTATATTATGCAAGTTCATGTTCTGGAAATAAAAATCTTAGGCAGGAAATAGTGCATGAAACACTTTAGCATGATGTCCCAAGGATTTGGTTTCTATTCATCACACACACACACACACACACACACACATTGTCTTGCACTACAAAATCTGGGTTTATCAGAAAATGGTGTGACAGTACTTTCAACTCCCTCTAAAGATTTTCTATGGGGCTGAGATCTGGAGACTGGCTAGGCCACTCCAGGACCTTGAAATGCTTCTTATGAAGCCACTCCTTCATTGCCCGGGTGGTGTGTTTGGGATCATTGTCATGCTGAAAGACCCAGCCATGTTTCATCTTCAATGCCCTTGCTGATGGAAGGAGGTTTTCACTCAAAATCTCACGATACACGGCCCCATTCATTCTTTCCTTTACACGGATCAGTCGTCCTGGTCCCTTTGCAGAAAAACAGCCCCAAAGCATGATGTTTCCACCCCCATGCTTCACAGCAGGTATGGTGTTCTTTGGATGCAACTCAGCATTCTTTCTCCTCCAAACACAACAAGTTGAGATTTTACCAAAAAGTTCTATTTTGGTTTCATCGGACCATATGACATTCTACCAATTCTCTGCTGGATTATCCAAATGCTCTCTAGCAAACTTCAGACGGGCCTGGACATGTACTGGCTTTAGCAGGGGGACATGTCTGGCACTGCAGGATTTGAGTCCCTGGCGGTGCAGTTTGTTACTGATGGTAGCCTTTGTTACTTTGGTCCCAAGTCTCTCCAGGTCAATCACCGTGTGGTTCTGGGATTTTTGCTCACAGTTCTTGTGATCTTTTTGACCCCACAGTGTGAGATCTTGCGTGGAGCCCCAGATCGAGGGACATTATCAGTGGTCTTGTACGTCTTCCATTTTCTAATAATTGCTCCCACAGTTGATTTCTTCACACCAAGCTGCTTTCCTACTGCAGATTCAGTCTTCCCAGCCTGGTGCAGGTCTACAATTTTGTTTCTGCTGTCCTTTGACAGCTCTTTGATCCTGGCCATAGTGGAGTTTGGAGTGTGACTGTTTGAGGTTGGGGACAGGTGTCTTTTATACTGATAACAAGTTCAAACAGATGCCATTAATGCAGGTAACAAGTGGAGGACAGAGGAACATCTTAAAGAAGAAGTTACAGGTCTGTGAGAGCCAGAAATCTTGCTTGTTTGTAGGCGACCAAATACTTAGTTTATCGAGGAATTTACCAATGAATTCATAAGAAATCCTACAATGTGATTTTTTTTTCTTCTTATTTTGTCTCTCATAGTTGAGGTATACCTATGATGAAAATGACATCATCTTTTTGAGTGGGAGAACTTGCACAATTGGTGGCTGACTAAATACTTTTTTGCTCAACTGTATAATTATATACTGTATATATACTGTATGTTTTAGTAGCTACTGGGAGACAATTCATTAAACAGTTCTTTCTAGGTGTCTCAGAGCTTTTCTCATCCTCCTTGATCTGACTCTCACCTGGTTTGTTTTTCCAAACAGGTAACAAAACGTTGTTAGGCTCATTAACCTTTATGGCTGTCTAATGAGCGATACACTTTACAATCCTCACACAACAGCGTCATTGTCTGTCGGCTGATAAATAGAGCTTATTGCTTTTATCGCTCTGAATGAGGTCTAATTACTTTTCATCCCACTGTGTCTTGTAAAACCTTTAGTTGTCTTGTCCTTTCTGAGGAAATAACATATTGTATTTTATGATTAAAACTTTGTCTTTTACTGTAATCTGTAATGGCCAATATTGTTTTATTTTTTTATATAACATTTTGTTGTAACATAAGTGCTTTTACAATTTTGGTTGATAGAAATAACAACCAGGTTTAAAAAAAAAAAACTAAATAAAATGAATGCTTGCATGGAAGAGAGCTAGCATGTAGCATTAGCATATTGTATGTTAAAAAAAAAGAATGCAGTTTTTGTAACCACTCAGTCTTTTCTCAGCATTTTACCACCACATCTGAGGAAAATGTTAATGTTCTTGGGGACTTTGTGTCATTTTTCACAGTCACTGTATCGTATAAAAGACTTCATGGCTATGTAACAGATAGATAAGGGGTTAGCCAGTCTCATATGTCTTGGTGGCCATATTTACCTTGTAGCCAGGTTACGTTGTATGAACAATCAATCAAGTAATAAATAAATAAATATGTTACCAGGTCATAATCTTTCGTTGGTTCATTTTATGTTACCCCAACGCAAGTCTTATGCTTATGTTAAAGCGATCTAATATTTGATCATTTCCATTCTAATATGTCATTCACAGGGACGCAATGCGCTGGAGGGTCAACATAAAAAGATTTATTTGTGACTTGCTGAAGTTAAGAAGCAAGAAAGAAGATGAGAATGGTGATGATGAGAAAACGTTTGTTAAGCATAGAGGGATGGAGTTTGAAATGTCGGACTTTTTAGCAAAAGTAGCAAAACATCAGTGCTGTTGGTTAATTAGCAAAATTTTTGCATTACTTTACAAAAATTAGCAAATCTTAATCCCGTCCCTTTCAGTTTTATTAGCTTACTTTCCCACGAACAGCAACCTTGGCTAATCCTGTTCATTCAGAATAATGTCTTTATAGCTGCACAATGTAATTATAAGTACACAATGAAACTACTGTCATATAGGGATTTATTGCCCGCTATTCACTCATTACGGTTCCAATCAGCGGCATAATGTATCTTCGAACACCTTTGATGTGTGGCTCATTATCAGTTCATGGTGTGATTGAGACATCCAATGGTTGAGCACTAACATCTGTTCCCGGTTTATTCAGACTTCTGGAAGAGTCCAAAAGTTTGATTCCACTGCCAAAAAAAATCCCAAGAAATTAGTCATTTAAAAAAATCATTTATATGTTCCCTCATGCTTTAATGTCCAAAAAACAGTGTTCTTATAAGCTGAAAGCCAAGAGCATGTCTGTTGTATAGGGGGATGTTAATTACAGTACAATAACAAAAAAAAAAATAGGCTCAATAACATTACATTTGTGGTTAGTAAAGTTCTATAGTCAAATTACCTTAACTACTATGATGCAAAGCCCTTAACAATGAAAGTCAATTATGTTTAAATGGTAAAAAAAAAAAAAAAAAGATTGTTTCTAATTTACAGCTTGATCTGATGTAAACATTTTTGTCTTATTAACAATCCGTTGTCGTAAACAGTTGTTTCTGTAAACAGTTTATCCTCATAGAGTCTGTCCTTGTAAACAATTACTTAACAGTATGTTGTCATTAAAAAAATTAATTTTTTTAAAATAAATAGATAAAAAAAATATTTTTCAAAATCTCTTATTTAAAGTGATTATTTCTGTAAACTAGTTTCCTCTTGTAAAGTTTGTGGTTTTGAAAAGTTAGTTCTCGTAAATAGTTTCTGTAAATAGTTTTTTTTTTCTTTCACAAACAGGTTGCTACGTAAACAGTTCATCCTTGTGAACAGATTGCACTGATAAATAGTTTGTCCTTGTAAACAGTTCATTCTCATGAAGTTTGTTCCTGTAAACTCTATTTGTTAGAAAATTATTTCAAAGTTTCTTATTGTAAAGTTTGTGGTCTTACAGAATTTCTTCTCATAAACAATTAGTTCTTGTAAATATATTTTTTTCAAACAGTTTGAACTTTTAAACCGGACATTATTGTATGCAGTTTGTTCTTGTATGAAAACTGTTCTCGTAAATGTTTTAACATGTACTGCAAATGATAAACAATTTGTTTTCACAAATAGGTTTCCGCCTGTAAACTGTTCATCCTTGTCTGTTCATCAATAGTCTGTTCTCATAAAGTTTGTTCCTGTAAACAATATGTCTTCGTAAAACAGTTTTTTAATTTCGTAATGCAACAACTATCAAAACACCAAAACACAAATATTGTACTGTATATACAACATAGACTAAGGGACGTATAGTTGATATGGCATGAGTTTATGGTTTGAGTTAACGGGAGGGCTAAATCTCAGATAAATACTCTTCACAACTGTGTTGAGCAGAAAAGCATCTCAGACTGTACAGCATGTCGAAGATGGCAGTGGAACAGCTATAGCAGTAGAAGACCACATCGAGATCAGTTCCTGTGAGCCAAGAACAAGATTCTGACACTACAGCAGGAACCTGATGTGAGTTTACTGTCATGATCTATCTACTGTATTTATCTACGTCTTCCTCCTCCTCTCTCTCTCTCTCTCTCTCTCTCTCTCTCTCTCTCGTATACACACACACACTGCAATCAGCTAATTCTTTCTCTCCCCATTCGTCCTCACACCTAATCTTCTCTAATGAAGTCCTGATCTACCAAATTAAACCCCATCACTTCAGGCCAGGGGATAAATACGGCACCTTGCGCTGCCAGCACACAGAGTTATTAGCCTGCTGCTAATACATTAGAGCTACCTTAAGATAAGCAAGGTTGAAGCAGGGACTGATAACGTCACAAATCAAGTAGGTACATACTGTATATATCACAATTTTCATTCAGTTAATTTCCTTTTTTTTCAAGTTTGCAAATTGAGAGATAGTGTTTAGTGATGCTGTCAGTCAGATTTATATTTGAATTCAAATATCATCATAAATTCCTGTTGGCTAAGAGAAATTGCGCATTCTAATACTGTAAATACTGTACAGTACAGTATGTATCAGGACGTGCCCTATACTGGTTTGGTGTCCCATCCAGAATGTGTTCCTGACTTGTGATACATGTGGAAAAGAGCGGAGAAGCATGGCAACCCTGATCATGATGTAATGCTTATTAAACTGAAGTGAATCAGTGAAAGTTTGCATGGACGGGGATAAGTTTAGTAACCCTGCTGTCACATATGGATATATATTTTTATGATTATGATTGTATGGATGACGATAGTGTTTTAAAATGATTTTATGTTCACAAAATAATTTCAAAAACCTATTTTTTTTTTTTTATGTTCTTCACTTGGCTCGAGATATTCCATTAAATTTAGTTTTATTTATCCAGAACTTTTAACAATGGTCATTCTCTCACAGCAGCAAAACAAAATAAAAAATATTCGATAATTGTGAGAAAAATTTGATAAATGATAACGTTCTAAATTTTCTTGATGAGCAAGCCGAGGGCGACGATGATGAGGCGAGAGCTGAGGCGAAACCATGAGAGGATCCAGTCATTTGGGTGAAAACGGATCGCAGGAAAGTGTTTGCAGTCATACAGCTGGAAGTTTAATATAAGAGGAAATGTGTTTAAGTCAATATGGAGTCCACTTTCAGTATTGTTGCCGCTGTTGATTAGTTCAGAACTATTTAGCAACTGCATTCACAAGTCCTCAAAGAACAACTGTCTGCATCAGCCAAGACCAGGACCGTCTTCATGGAAAGATGGAACTGTCCCCAGTCACTACATGAGGCCTCCGTGCGACAAGATCTCCAGCCAGAAGCGGGGTCAGACAGGTCCAGACGGCAGAAGGGGTCGGGATCACTGGTCACAGTCATATACAGTAATGAGAAATATAATATACAGTAGGTGAATGTATATTTAGTGCAGCGTGGAAAGCAGGGACTAACTATGACATCATAACTAAAAGGGAGAGCCAGAAGGAAACACAAACATGAGGGGGAACTGGGTGTAAAGCAACCAATCACATCACCGATAACAAACCTGAGTGATGAATGAGAGTGGGGAAGAGGGGATATGTGAGAGTCCATGAGATATGTTTTAAAAAGCTGCTAGTGTGAACAAACATTTTAAAAAATGTTCACAAAGACAGAGACATATTGAATAATGAATAATTTAAAAAATATGGAAAATAGTTTTGAAAATGCTGAGCGAAGATGTTTTATAAAACCATTATGTGGCTATCAGTATTTGTAAAAAGTTGTTTTTAAATAATTAAAAAAATGTTATTATATAAAAACATTATATACATTTTTTTATATATATTTTAGACATTTTTTATACTTATTTATTAGAACTGATTCTTGATACAAATCTGCAGTAAACAGGTTTAATTTTAACTTATCTTCTTTAATTAACTTTTATTTCAACAATAGATGCTGTCAGAAAGCAGCTTTCCAACAACAAAACTTTTGGATGTATATTTTACAAATGTAAGAAATGTAGAGATTTATAGAGATTTATAGATTTACAGCTTTGCCCAATTTGTCCCTATTTGATCTCAATTGTCATTTTGGTTTCTCACGTCTTTCCCAAAGTCACCTGGATGATTCTGAAGTTTTCGGGCTCTTTAACGCTCCATGATTAACACTCCATGACAGATTCATTCGAAGTTCATCCATCAACTCTTACAATTCGGATAATTTTTTTATGGCTTGCTGGACGTGTTTGTGTGTGAGCGAGATATAGTTTACGCACACTGTCTTGCCCACCTCAGCATTTTTTCCTGTCCTCATCTGAACAGAGCCATGATGCGTTTAAGAGCGTCTGTAACTACCCACCTTTTCCGACCTGCAGGCAAATAAAAAGTTATTGATTCTTTCACCTTCCCCATCCCCAAATAAGACTTATTGTTGCTGCACTTTTATCTAATCACTTGGCAAAATATAGATAGGTAGACGGGAAAAAATTAAGCCTGCAGTAGGGAGGGGGCAGCCGTTACCCTGCTACCATGGGTTCACCTTTAAGAGATGAAATTAGCCCGAGAGCTGTTACAAATCAATGAAATCGATGATATCAGGTGTAACTGGCAGGAACGGCGCTCACCTTCCTAGCTTGCCCCGCTTTAATCGCCTCTGAGAGCATAGTTTACACAGGTTGCTTGTGCACTTTAATTAAATTAACAAAACGGGACAAGTTTCCAAAAACTAAATGAATAAATGAGAGAGAGAGAGAGAGAGAGAGAGAGAGCTGGCCTTATGCTGGTTCAGCATTTTAACTGAGCTACTATCACCTAATGAATTGTTTTACACATCTGAAGCAAAGTCTAAAAATGTTTCACCTTTAGAACAACGCTTCTGACAGACAGCACTGGGTAAAATGTTTGTTAAAGGGGATTCACAAATATGGACATTCACAATCCTAATAGCTGCAAAAAAAAGTTACTTTTTTTGTATGTATTTGGTTAGGATTCGAATTGCACAGCGACTTTCTTTGGAGCAATACTTTGTCACATGCACACATATACAGTAAGTGTATGACAATGCAGTTAATAACAGGGTTACTATAAAAACTATTACTATTACTACTGCAGGCAGATAAGACTGTCAGTACCATTTCATAGAGGCAAAATAAGAACAACATGAGAATGACACAAGAAGTTTAATAGCCTAATCAAAGGGGACAGAGGTATTATCTTAGCAACGTTAAACCACGTTAAACAATGCATTCATGCAATCAACAAACGATGTCCTGAGCGTATTTGTTCACATGTATACTGTTACATAATCAAGCACAATACACTGATATGCTCTTCTTTATATTGATGAAACAATATAATAGCAGCTTTTGATTGGACTCAGGACCTTCTAGAAAATGAATTAAATTAAACATGGTGGACTTCAGTAGGTGTGAGTGAGGGTGTGTGAGGTGCTGTGTGACAGGGTGTTTCTTTCTTTCTTTCTTTCTTTTTTAACACTGCAGTGTTCTTTCTTCATGCAATGTTCTTTCTTTCCTTCATTCTTTCTTTCTTTAATCCAGTGTTTGTTCATTCATTCATTGGTTTCTTTCTTTCTTTCTTTCTTATTTAACAATGCAGCGTTCTTAACTTTTTTCTTTCTTTAATTTTTTCTTCATCAAATCTTCCTTCTTCTTTCTTTCTTTCTTTCTTTAATCCAGTGTTTGTTCATTCATTGGTTTCTTTCTTTCTTTCTTTCTTTCTTTCTTTCTTTCTTTCATTCTTTCATTCTTTTTTAACACTGCAGTGTTCTTAACTTTTTCTTCCTTTCATTCTTTCTTCATCCAATGTTCATTCGTTCATTCGTTCTTTCTTTCTTTCTTTCTTTCTTTCTCTTTATTCCTTTCTTTCTTAACCCAGTGCTCTTCCATCCTTCCTTCCTTTCATTTTTTTCTTTTTAAAAACCAAGTGTTCTTTCTTTCTTTTTTAATCCAGTGTTCTATCTATTTTTCTTACTTTCTTTTCTTTTTCTTAACCCAGTGTTAATTCATTCTCTCATTATTTCTTTGTCTAACCCACTGTTGTTGCTCTTTACTGATTTATTATAACAAGGGCGCCATCTGTTGGAGACTTCGATAAATACACCTTTACAACCCATTGGCTCCATCTTGTGACTGTTCATGCAAACATTTGATGGAAAAAAAAAAAAAAACAAGACAACTGATGAACTCCATTTCCCAGAAGCCCTTTCGGCGGATCTGACTTTCTACATCCACGTGTTTTAGGTTTGCGCGGTTTGTGCTGCTCAGCCCTCACCAAGTTCACGTCGTCTCTCACTTTCTGCAGATTAAAGCCCGGATCTCAGCACCATGTCCACTGAACTCGGTAACTATCACTTTTATACTTACTTTAGTGAGCAGGCGCGAGCTTACTCTCTTCTTCATGTCTGCAGGATTTTAGGTTTTTTTATTTTTATTTTAGATAAATATATTTTCTCTGTGCTGCACCATGATGCGGGTTAGAGCTCAGCAGGCCACCAGGAGGTAAAGAGGGAACATGTCGGCTTTGATGTTTTTTTTTTGAATGTTGTTACAATGTGGCGTTTTTAATTAGTTGAAAGTGAGTGCGCGCGTGCAGACACAGTGACTGTTAGCTGGTTGTTTAAGGTGGAAACTTGTTGTTGTTTTTTTAAATCAAAAGGTATGAAAACTAATGAATTTAGTAACTAGAAATGTGCTGAAATCAGACCCAAGTGAAAAGGCAGTGAGATAAAGTGTGAATTAAATCAGAAGCAGGTTTATTGGCTAAGTGTATTGTCACACATGAGGAATTAGATGGTGGAAGTAATGAAAAAAAAGAAGAAAAAAAAGTAATTTAAATCTACAATTAGCTACTTTTAAATGTATTTAACCTCTTGTTTTTTAGCAGTTACTTATAAATAATTCATAATGCATAAATGTTTATATAGTGTATAATTTGTGAATTATTGCAATGATTAATCAGTTAATTAGATTTTTATTTATTTTTTTGCTCCATACATCTGTAGTCAAACTTGTGGCCATGGACATGACCATTGTATTTACTCTTTTTAATGAACTTTCCTGAAGAACCAAAAACTAAAACCAGGAAAAGCAAAGTAGCAATAATGGAATATAACTATTAATTACAGCGTGAAGATGGTGGATGGTAATTATGGGAGTTGAAACTGAAATTCTAGGTGCGTTACGATCGATTTACAGTGGGTTGCAAAAGTATTCGGCCCCCTTGAACTTTTCCACATTTTGTCACATTACAGCCACAAACATGAATCA
>JAOTQY010000025.1:1392482-1402736 GCA_026413445.1 Dolichallabes microphthalmus | reverse complement strand
TTCCTGGGATAGGCTCCAGGCCCCCGCGACCCTGTATATAAGGAAAAAGCGGTACAGAAAATGAATGAATGAATGAACAAATGTTTAATAAGTGAAAGATCGTGAACTATGATAAATAAAATGTCTTGGCTTTTAGATGTGGAATGATACAGTACTTGTGCAAAGCAATCATTTAAGTTATAATGAGATTATTTCCTTCGTGCCAGTGCATAATTCGGGACCCTCCGGATGTCCTTCTGTACTTTTTATTCCGTCTTACTAATTCTGCCTTAATTGCTGCAGTTTGTCTCTGTTCAGGGAAAAACTTTCCGAAGGGCATTTTATTTGTCCAAAACAGCGGTCTCTATACAAAGTCACAGTACAGGGTGTAGCGTCAGACCCACGGGGTTCAGCATTCATTCGAGCTGGGCGGTCAAAGCGGCAGATCCGCAGAGAGCTTGAGAGACGGAATGAATGTGAGTACACGGATACCACCCAGTGTTTTCCTCAGGACTGCACCATCCCACAATCTCCAGCCGGTGATCTTTTAGAGGGCCGGACAGTGATGAATTCATTAGCTAGCCCAGTGTGTGGAAAGGAACAGCACCAGTGTCCTCTCTGGAAGTTTTGGCCCAATATCAGAGGCTAGTTGGCTAATAGAATAAAGAGGATTAAGCTCAGTTATAGTCACTATCCACTTTTTGTCTGAACTACACAATCACCGTACATCATTCAATCTTTGTATGTCTGCATCTATATGCCTAACTAACACTATATAGTTAGCTATTTAATTCCATCAATAGTAAAATACTACAATAAACAAATGTAAATAAGTAATGTTTGCAAAAATTTGTGAAAAGAACTTGGATGCTAGTCTAACAGAGAAAACAAGTTAACCCTAGATAAATAAAGCCCCTAAAATAAACAACTAAGAAAAACAGCCTCATGCCGAAGTTACTGGCAGATTCAGTTTTGCAAGATAAACATGGTTTTTTCTTCTCTGGTGAGCACTGCTGCTAGAAATGAGGGTCACTTTGGCAGGAGAGAGTAATTAAGAACATGATTAGAGCTCCTAGCTTGAGCTATCCTAAACAGCTTCCTCGCCTCATATGGTTTCCCTTGAATTCGGCCCTGATTCAGTCAGCATATGCTAGCAACTTTGCTTCTGATCTTCATATATGATGCTTCATGCATTATTCCTACAGTTCCTTAAGCAATGAGGAAGACATCAGCTTAAATGTGAAGTGAACATCATATTTCTGGTATTGAAGTGCTGAATTTCGTTCACCGCCCAGTAAACTCAAACACATTGGATAGGTTTAACCTGAAGTGAATGAAATTATATTAATTGCATTGTTACTGTAGTTACTGTACAGTAGCCTTTAATAGAATATTAAATAAATTGGTGTGTTTGCATAGACAGACACAAAAAAAGATGAATGAGTGAGGAGTTTATTGATGGGAACAGATTTTTGCAGTCCAATGTGAGGTCAGACTTTGCTTATTTCGGTGTTTCTGGGAATTAAAAGCACATCTGGTTTAGTGGACATGACTAATGTGATGGACAAAACATAACAGTTTAGCTATAATTATGTTTTTAACATTTCCTGTTTTTAAAAAGAGAGACTAAGCATGCTTTTGTCATGTAAGCTCTGTATGATTACTGTATGACGCATTAACCAAAATCTGACCTGACTCAACCCTTGTGTAGAAATTCACCTGTACTTACTGTTTGAGCAACAGGGTAAAGCATAGTATGTTTTTTTTCCATTGAATCTGAGTCTAGAGAGAAGTTGGTATATGCAATTATGGGCATGTTTGTGGGCAATGGAGTTAGAATGACACAGGCAAATGTGGAGTGGAGTGGGAGGAAGTTGAAAAGGGTTTGTAAGGCACCATTTTTTTTTCTCTCCCTCAACACACAGCACTTTTATCTCTCTCTGAGCCATATCCAGCTGTGAAGAGTCAGTGTAATCAGTGGATTCCAGCTGTGTGTGATTGAACCCCGCTCTGCTTCAGGTACATATTCGTTTATTATTATTGATGGGAGCTGTCCTTGGTGCTGAAGTCATGCTGCTTTGGGCAGTACAATGCCCAACATCAAAATACCTCAGACAAAGAATGAAAATAAAAGTTTTTTTAATGTTAAAATGCACAATTTCTGATGACATTTAGTAAGACTACGTCAATTTTTTTAAGCTGCAAACCATCTATCAGCATCCTACGCTAGGGAGGACTTCACTGCAGCTGCACATTCCTGCAATAAGCATGGTGCTTTGACAGAACTGGAGTCCTCACCCACTATAATCCCTTTAGGCATGTTGGCCCATCTAATACACACACACACACACACACAAAATAAATAAATAAACATTGATTTAACTATAGATTCTCACCAAAAATCTAACAGCTTGGACTTCGTGAGGTCACTGTGCTTCTCCAGGAGTCATGCTGAGTGTGTGTGTTTTGTATTTCTTTTTCAATATGACTTTTCACAGTCAGAGGATAGATTGTGGTATTTCGTTGTTTCTTCATTTTCTTCTTCTTGAAAAGCAATAAGAACGATAAAAAAGGAACTTAAACTTCAACTGGGTTCATTATTGTAAATTTTAGGACATTTTCAAACTGGATCAGTGAGGAAGTTCAAGTTCAAAGGCTTTATTGTCATTTCAACCATATACAGTTAGTACAGAGTGAAACGAAACAACGTTCCTCCAGGACCAAGGTGCTACATGCAACATAAATTAACATAAAAACTAAACTAGCTAACCAAGAGGCCTAGTTAGCTGGCTAGCAGAGACAAGACAGATAGACCGAACAAATTTCAACATAAATTTACAAAAACTAACTAGCTAAGTAGAACTCCATATCACAGCATTTCAATTTTCCCATTACGACACACAGAAGGCAGCTAGAGTCCTTCTTTCAAGGTTGCGGCACTAACAGTGATTCTCAGTTATATTATTAATGCTTAAATCAGATATCTTTATTTTCTCTTGGTTTGTCGCTTTCTTTGACAAGTCCTCCAACACACTGATACCCAGATCTAATATTAAACATTCTTCAGCCTATCTGGTCCCAAACTTTCTACACAGTCAAAGGCTTTCCAAGGTAACTATTAGTATTTTATGTACTTTATTGAAAGGTAAAAGCATTTTGGATACACCTTGCCTGATCTTCCATCATTAACTCATTCTTATACTGCAAGGAGTACTATTCTTTACTCTGCAGATTTAATATCTTAAAGCCTTGGCAACCCCGTTCTCACTGCATTGGAATGATAATTATTATTTTATTTTTCCCCAGAGAAACTCATTAATAAAGTGCATGGAAATATGTGTGAATCAAAATGATCAGATTGTCCCTGATGAAAATGCTGAGGGTGGCGGGATGTCAAGAAAAAACTCCCTGAGATGGTATTAGGAAGAAGCCTTGAGAGGAATCAGACTCAACAGAGAACCCATCCTCATTTGGGTGAACGGATAGCAGGGATTGATCTACATCATACTGTGTGAGACTGGAAGTTCAGTATAACAGGAGATGTGTTTAAGTTAAAATTGAGTCCAGTTCGTTATTGGAGGATTGGGTAGACTATAGGAAACTCCAATCCTGAACTATCGAGCGACTGAAGTCACAAGTCCTCAGAGAACAGCTGTCTTCATCAGCCGGGGACAGGACCATCTTTGTGGAAAAATGGAACCGTACCCAGTCACCACACGCATCGCAGGCAGACCACACGGGATATCCATGTGACGATATCTCCAACAAGAAGCAGGACACCAGGATGAGTCAGACAGCTCCAGGGGGCAGAGGGGGTCTATGTCCATGAGTCCCCCAGATCTGCCCCTTTAACTAAGGCAAATCTATTTACAAAAATGCTTGGCTAAATAGATAGATTTTTAGCCTAGACTTAAACACTGAGAGCATTTGCACTGAGAGGGCTTTGTAAGAAAAAGCTCGGCCCCCTGCTGTAGTTTTCATAATACTTGGTACTGACAAGCAGCCTGCATCCATTGATCGAAGACGATGGATTGTAAGACACAAGCAGTTCACTCAGGCACTGTGGCGCGAGACCATTTAATGCTTTAAAATCGATGCGAACTTTCACAGGAAGCCAATGCAGTGTGGATAAGATAGGGGTGATGTGCTCGTATCTTCTGGTTTTAGTGAGGACTCTCACTGCGGCATTCTGGACTAACTGAAGCTTGTTTATGCACCTAGTTGAACAACCAAACAGTAAGGCGTTACAATAGTCCTAGCCAGAGGTGATCAAAGCTTGAACTAGTTTTTCTTCATTGTTTAGTGACAATATATTCCTTATCTTGGCGATATTTCTGAGGTGAAAGAATGCTAACCTGGTAATATTGTCTACATGTGCTTCAAATGAAAGGCTGGAATCTATAATCGAGGTCTTTCACTGTTGTACATGATGGAATAGAAAGGCCATTTAAGGTTACAGTTTGATCCGAAAGCTAGCTTCTAGCTGCTTGTGGTCCTATGACTAGAACTTCTGTCGTATCAGGATTAAGCAGAACGAAGTTAATTAACATCCAATCTCTTGTGTCCTGCACACATTGCTCGACTTTAGTAAGCTGACTTTTCTCATATGGTTTTGCTGTCACGTATAACTGTGTGTCATCAGCATAACAATGAAAACTAATACCATGCTTACGGATTATGTTGCCCAGAGGAAGCATGTACAGTAAAGAGAAAAAAGCAGTGGGCCTAAACCTGAACCCTGTGGAACACCAAACTCCACTTTAGAACATGCAGAATGGTCACCATTTTAATCTACAAACTGATAACGATCAGTCAAATAGGATCTGAGCCACTAGAAAGTCGTTCCCTTAATTCCTACATTTTCTAATCTGTGAAGGAGAATACTATGATCAGTAGTGTCAAAAGCTGCACTGAGGTAGAGTAACACTAGTACAGTGACGCAACCATGATCAGAGGCCAATAGGAGGTCATTTATTACTTTAACAAGGGCTGTCTCTGTGCTGTGATGAGGACTAAATCCTTACTGATACAGTTAATTTATGCCATGTAGATATGGACATAGTTGCAGTGCTACTATCATTTCCAGAATCTAGGAGATAAAGGGGAGGTTTGATATCGGCCTTTATTTGGACAGCTGACAAGGGTCAAGGTCAGGTTTCTTAATTAGCAGTTTAATAACTGCTAATTTAAAGAATTTCCGAACATACCCACTGCAGAGTGAAGATTAATTATTTTCAACAGGGGTTCTGTTATTGCCGGTACTATCTGCTTGAAAAAAATGTGTCGGTATACAGTAGGATCTAATACACAGGTTGACGATTTGATCCCCTTGAATTAGTTCACTGTTCAAGGGGAGTAAAGTATTCTAGGTTCTGATATGGTGTGGTTAGTTTATCATCTTTATCACTTAAATTGTCTGGTTTCAAAGCCTGAATTTTTTGCCTAATATTTATGATTTTGTTATTGAAAAAGTTCATGAAGTCCTCACTACTGTATGTTGTTGTTGTGGAGAGTTCTGCAGTGGTCTTGTTTCTAGTTAATTTAGCTACGGTATTAAATAAAAATCAAGGATATTCTTTTTGTTATTTTCAATAAGAGTGGAGAGATACAATGATCTAGCATCACTGAGCTTTTTTTATAGCTCAGGATGCTCTCCTTCCATGCTATTTGGAATACTAGCAATTTAGGTTGACAGTTTTAGTTTGAGGCCATTTGCGTTCTAATTTCTGACCGGTTTGTTTTAAAGTGCATGTGTGGTCATTATACCACCGAGCGAGTTTCTTATCTCTAATCATTTTCCTTTTAACTGGAGCTACATTATCTAAGGTATAACGAAATGTTGACTCTAAATAATCAGTTGCCTGATCGAGTTTTGTGGAGTCAGATGGCGATCCAATCAAAGTTAATAACTCTGGGAGATTATTGATAAAGATCTGTGTGATATTTGATGTGAATGTACGTTTAATGTGGTAGTGCGGCGCTGTGCGTACAGTATTACTATGACATACTAGTTACTTAAAGTAAGAGCTGGAAGGAAACCGACGAGGGCATACAGATATTTTACTTTTTTTTTTTGCAACAAAATACTGATGCTTGAATATCAGAAATGTTTTGCTTTATATACATTTTATAGGGGAAGAAACTGGACAGAGGGTTGTCTGATATCTTAATGCCATCAGCATTCAGCTAAGTTTTAGGCTAAAATGAAAAGTGTGGAGATGCTAAAAAAAAAAGTGTTTGGCTCAGCTGTAAACTGTAAAATTCTGTCAGGTTTATTACATCTGTACATTTCATCATATCTTCGAGGGAAACGTAGAGCCAATATGCTTGTGTAAACCATAGCGATGAAAATGATGAATAGTGCAAGCAAAATGTGGTTGAAACAAATGCGGAGGGGGAACAACTTATATTTATGGATGATAAATGAAAAGCTTCTACATTAATCTAAAACTGTGGTGTTTGGATTTTTTTACCCCATAAATTAACCTCACATAAAAAGTGTTTTGCCCAGAAATACCTAGAGAGAATAAAAATAACAGAGCCATTTACACTCATTGTAATCAGTCATGTTCTGAGCCACTGTGGCATTAAATCTTGTCCACTGGCATTTAGGCCCCCTGAGACTGGAGCTATTAAGAGTCCAAACAGTGAGGTGATAAATGAGCCCAAGGGCGTTGACAGCCAATACTTATCCACAATGGATATGGCATGAGCCCATACTCACTTGATGTCTGAATAAACCGAAAATGCAAATTGGAGGTCTGCAAAATGCCTGGCTAGATTCTGAAAGTAAAAATTGAATGTTGTTTTGTGGGTAAATCAGAGCAAGCTTCATTGATTTCTGCTTCTTTTAGAACTGCACCTACAATGAAACTGCACCATGTTTCAGATACTGAAGACGTTGATTTATTACACTTTAGTGTTGTTAAATCAGCAGAGGTATAATTCTTATTCTGATCCTAATTCTTTTTTTCTCAATGTCATATACAGTAAAATGAGCCTGCAGTTAATGACCAAAACTGTAATTCCAAAACATGTATATTAATAGTTTCGTTTCAAACAGGACTGTATCTTAAGTACACATGATGCCCATATGATATATTATTTTTACTTTACAAGTAATATACTACAAGTAAGTGTAAGTAAAGGATTTCTGTTTCTAGAACTTTTTTGTTCTTGCCAGTTTGGAGTTCCAAGTTCTAAGCACAAAGTCCCTCGCAGATATTCAGTGTTTGTTGACCCAGAGTTACCTACGTAACTACTGTAGCATTAGATACACCTGGCTTACATGTTGATAATGAAGGCTACATTGTCTTGTAAAAGCGATTTATGATTTTAAAGGATGCCCAGATTTGATCTCCATCTTTGTCAGACTGAATTGGACAAGGTTACCCCTGCAGAATGTAAAGAAGATTCATGATGATGCCCAGGAAAACTGTGAAGCTGATTTCCTGAAAATGGCAATGCTTGCTGCAAGGAGTCATGGTAGGATGGTCACTTGTAGGCTGTGATGATCTAGTGTGCAGGGATCGGGCAGAATGACACTTAGAAACTGACATAGGAAACTACGTGATAGGCATAAAGATGTGCTTTATTGCATGGCTTCGTTACAGGGTATTTAGACATGTTACCACTATTTATCACACTGTAAGATTATATGCCTATCAAACATACCTTAAAAATTTGGTATTTCTGTTACATAAGAAGTCAAATGAAAGCAAAGAACTTCCATATGCTGTGGTAAGTTTGTTCGATTTTTTTTAAACATAGCTGAATTTAGATTTGACAAGACACCAGTTTTTGCTAAAAAATAACTGGGTTAGACGACTGGGGTAGAGCATCTCAAAAATTGATAGGTCTTGTTGAGTGTTCCCTGTACGGAGTGGATAAATTGGTCAAAAGGTAGGCAACTTAGCATGATCTTCATATAACTGAGCCTTGCACCTCATTACATCTTTCCACCAAAACGTATGCAATTGTTTCATTGTTTTAAGGTTATTTGAATTTCTTTTACAGTATGTGAGGGCACCGATAACAAGCTCAGTACCCTGTCAGACCTGGACCAGCACTACCACACTCTGCGAAAGTTCTACGAGAACTGCGAGGTGGTGATGGGAAACCTGGAGATCACCAGCATTGAGAAAAACCGCAACCTCAACTTTCTCAAGGTGACTCACCCCAGGGTTAACCTTTCTTTAACCATAAATCTGTGTTCTGTTTCCTTTTTTCGTGTTGTATTTGAAAGGACAATACATCTGAAAGGCACTAGTGTCATTTGCAGCTACTGCATCTACGCAGTTTTGTACACGGGGCATTCTGGAACCCCTTGAGAAAAGTGCTGTCAGTTCAGAATCCTTATGGAGAGATCAATGTTGAATCAACAAATAAAATTTGAATTTGAATTTGAACCTCACACACACACAGAGCTCTCCTCCTCTCACACATGGACGACTGACAGTCATCACTTTCCTCAGGCTTTCTCAAGCCTCTGACAACTTACAAACTCGACGCTCTACTGACTCAGAAGTGCAAACAGTCTATTATGAACAAATACAGAATAAATTGAATAGTAATCACCATTAGCCTCCATGGCCCCTAGTTGGACTACAGAGGCTCCTAGATGGACGGATGAACAAATACACTGTTAAGCAAGAGCTGTTGCAATGTATAATTAGTGTCTGCATTGAACATTTTTGAAGCATCTTCAGATTTCAGTAGATATCTTGTTCTTTAGGACTATTCAACGGTACACACCGTTACTCATTATCCCACAATGTTGTTGATTGTTGGTTCGTGCTTGTGAGGATTCATTTTCAAAAACGCTATGACGGGAGAGCACCAGCAGATCACAGGTTAATACAGTATTCATGCGCTCATTCTGTCATCTATCCAAATTCTAGCTTTTATATTAACAGCTTGCAGATAAGAAATAAAAATAAATAAGTAAACCCATTGGTATTATCAAGGCTTCACGATATCATTGAGCGGAATATTCTAAAAACCGTGTGACATTTAGAACAATTAATCTGTCACAATCACTTAGATGTAGTGGCAGAGTCTTCAAGTAGCTCTTAGAATACTCATCACACTCTCACATCTCTTTGCACAGTAAGCTGGATGATACTGTAGGGGAACAGGACTTTTAAAGGGATTGGGAAATGTTGGTCTGCCTTTTTACCCAGCTTTTCAGAAAATAAAATAAGTTTTTGCTAGTTTGGCATTTAGTTTTGATGCAGAATAGTTAAAATTTTTTTTAATGTGTTTCTCACTTGTTTGAACAACTCTGACATTAATCACGATGATGCTTCTACTGGTTAAGGTTTTATTGCATTTGTCTCTCCCACCTTCCTTTACCCACCCGCATGATGCTCTCACAGGTAAAGTTTTAGAGGAATTTGCAAGACGATAAATATCTAAAGTTTTAAAGAATAACTTTTAAGGGTAGGTTGAGGACTGGGGTAAGTGCTAAAAGGCTTTCTTATATATTTTACATATCAACAAAAACACAAAATGGCGTTCACTCATGAATTTTGCATCGGATTGGCTTGGTCTATGCTTAGTCTAAGGAAAATGCTTTTGGTGCCTTACAGACTATAAACTAGCATGAGGTTTGTAATGCAGCAGACTCAAAACTAAAGTGCAAAACTAAAGTTTAAAGCATACACTGTTTTAAACAAAAAGGCAGCTATCATATTTAATCTTGATCCCAGAAAATTTTTCAATGCCCACTCACATAAGGACCCTGGCACCTAAACATACAATCTTTACCAGCATTTATTATTATTATTGTTATTATTATTATTATTTATTATTATTCGTTATTATTATTATTAGTAGTAGTAGTAGTAGTAGTAGTAGTTATTTGTGCCAAAAGCAAAAGGGTTATCAGGATAAAATGAGACAGGTTTATAGAGTCAGATGTTAAAAACAATTGATTTTTTTTATAATGATTTTCCTCATTCCAGTCAATCCGTGAGGTGACCGGTTACGTCCTGGTGGCTCTGAACCAGTTCGACTATCTGCCTCTGGAAAACCTGCGCGTTATCCGTGGCACCAAGCTCTACGAAGGCCGTTATGCTTTGGCCATTTTCCTCAACTACAGAAGAGATGAATATGCCGGGCTGCGTCAACTCGGGCTCAACAACCTCACTGGTACTCGTTCCTTTAATTCTTTCTATATTCTATATTATTCTTTCTATATTTGGTATGAGGCGGCGCGGTGGTGTAGTGGTTAGCACTGTCGCTGTGCACCTCCAGGGTCCGGGTTCGATTCCC
>JAOTQY010000025.1:1134117-1146919 GCA_026413445.1 Dolichallabes microphthalmus | reverse complement strand
TAAAGAAGTCTTTTTAAACCCTAGTATCTATACTTCTACTCAAGTAATGAATGTGAATACTTTTGACACCACTGGTTATAATATACAGAAAAAGATGAGTCCATGATGCTTTGGGACCAGAATCCTGTACAGAATCGGATCAGTGAGACTAAAGAAATGTATCATCTTCACTAATAAGGTTTCAATAAGGCTTTAGTTGGAGATTTAATATAACTAAATAAAAACTACAGTAGTTTTTCAACTAATATTTTCTATTTTGTATTATGTTATTAGTTTACAATTAGTCAGCAAGTCTGTCTAATTGTTATGTACCGTAACACCTAAGTAATTTTAAATTGTTTACAGATTTTAAGAAACTTGGTGGAAAAACTTTATGCTTCATCAAAAAGCTCCCAAAAACTACATTATATACTATTCTTGGAGCTGTCACATGGGCTTCTATTCTTTAATTGTATAACACTACATAATAATTAAACTTGTATTTAAACGCAGTTCAACAAAAAAATAATTGAAACCAGAATCAGCAGCACTACATGGAAACTAATATCAAGGTGTACTGATTGCGTAACGTTAGGGTGAAGGTCTGTTTACACTTTGTTTGAGTTGTTCTGTTTGTTTTGTAGAGATTACAGGAATGAACCGAGTGTTTACCTCAACAAAGCCAAAAAAACCAAAGGAAAAAACAAAACAAATAATAACAGCGATACTTATGTGACGTAGACGTTTTAATGTTTCATTGTATTTGCCAAATGCCAATCGAGCTCCACATTGACAGGCAGTGAGCACAGGGCCCACTAACTTCATTAAGTCTGTTTCTGATTTTGGTAAGAGACATTCACACCAGTGGCCATCTTCCATGCTATACCTTCCTGTTTTCCTCTTGGATCGAATATTAACATGCTAACTACTATTAACATGCTACCATGGAATCAAATCAGGAAAACAGTTCAGAGTAAAAATGACCTTAAAAACTCTATATAATCCACTGCTACACTAATGCACTTATCCCAGCATTTCATTAGTGTTTGTAGACCATCAAGGCTGAAAGATTTCTCAGTACACCAGCCATGGTCGGACTGCCTGCTTCCCAGCTGAAATACTGGCCTCCCAAACACTCTTTTAATGGCAAAAAAAAAAGGCTTGAAGCCAGGTCAGGACTATACAGGGACATGTGGCAATAGCGTCCAGCCAAGTTCCTGTAATGTGCAAGTAGTGTTGGTGAATGATTGTGAATACAGTTCTCACAGACGCGTGTATCTTCCCAAAGTTGGCAAGAAGTTATCCCTCAATTTTAAAGGATCAGGGATTCCCCTCTCTGAATGTTCATGGGAACAACTACAGTGGCCGGGAGTGTCATTCACGGGCGGACATGAATAATGAATTATTATTCATGTCCACCCTCTTCTTTCAAGGGCCTTCTTTCAAACTTTTAAACTATTCAAATATTTGTGTTTGGGTCAACTGCTGTAGTTTTAAAAAATTCAATCCAAAAATGACTTGGTTTATTTTGAACAATCACATTTTTTTTTTTTGCTTGCTTGCTTGCTTGCTATCACCTTTCAAAGTTCAGACGCAAATTCCTCAATCATTAATCATTACAAAAACATGCATCATCTTTTAACAGCAACAAAGAGCAACAACAACAGAAAACACAGAGTCTGGACGTTTTGGCGCCCTCTAGGGGTTAACCCTTACACAGGGCTGTATAGATTATTTTTACTATTACTTTGCATGCAAACAGTTAAATGTGGTCAAATAGATTAGAGTACAGGTACTGTATATTGGCACAATTCAAGCTGTGCTGTTTTAAAAATGACCATAATTATACTTCCTGCAAACCCTAAACTTTCAGTTACTAACATATTAAAGAACCTAGCCTTAAATATTCCTTGGGTGTTTCTTTAAAGCAGCAATTACAGAGTCTCATTATCTTCCTGTGTCAACCTTTGGACAACAACGTCACATGAAACATCAGCAGCTGTAATTGGTGGAATGAAAACTACAATGATAACAATGGACATCAATTGTTGCAACACATGATAAGAAAACAAACTTTTTTTTCTTACCGCTCAGCCTGCAGTCTCTGACAGACTGTACTGTCTGAAAACCAGTGATGCTGGGGTTTGAGTCCGGCATTAGCTCAGTAAAGCAAATAATGCATTCACAATATTCTTGCCGTGTCTTGATCAGTGCACAGAATTTGTCCATTTTGTTTGCCAGCAACCTTTCGTTTCCGATATCAATAGAAGGGAAAGAAGGTTCATGTAAACACACATCTTTTACAGTATCCAGGTAAACTGTTACAGTAAGTTGAATTTCAAATGAAAATGATTTTAAAGGGACTGAAGGAACCATGTAAACTGGGGACTGACAGTGCACAGGACAGAAAACAACATGGGAATTTAAAATCAAATCCAACTTGTAGCGCAGCCACATAATGTGGTTGTTTAGGTAGGCTGTATTATGCAGGTAAATAAAAATAAAACTGCCGGGCCTTACAAACTGAACCCGATATGGTTTATTTTGTCCCAAAAGACTGTGTTTTGGTTCCGGGGTTAAGTTCTCGCAAGCATGCGCGGCTACAGCGAGGACCCGGAAAACGACTCGAGGTGGAGAGTATGAGGAGACAGCACTGTTATTGTGACGAGAGAGAGAGATTGCCGTGGATCATCCCGTTCACTGGATTTATCCTTACTGGACTCAATCATTAAACCTCTCGTTTTTACATTTAGGCATTTGGCAGACGCTCTTATCCAGAGCGACTTACTTTTTTTTTTTATCTCATTACATTCCTGAGCAGTTGAGGGTTAAGGGTCTTGCTCAAGGGCCCAACAGTGGCAACTTGGTGGTTGTGGGATTTGAACCTTGGGTCTTCCGAACCGTAGTCCAATGCCTTGGTTTTTGGGCTCACAGACAGAATCCATCATACCGGTGATACCAAGCCATCTCTCCCAAAACACAGACTCAAACACCCTCAGCAATAACCTGGGTTCATGGCATTTTCTTCCCTCCACACACACACACACACACATACTGTACATTTTTGTATTTTTATATATTGTGGGGTTTTTTTTGTTTTTTTTTGGTGAACCTTTTTGGTTTTGTTTATCACTTAACTTTGTCTGTCTTTTCTTGTTCCGCTAGGCCTACATCACACCGGAAGTTAGATTCTAGACCCCGTTTTGGTGTACTGTAACTAGGTTTTAATAC
Organism: Dolichallabes microphthalmus; assembly: GCA_026413445.1. Lineage (NCBI taxonomy): Eukaryota > Metazoa > Chordata > Actinopteri > Siluriformes > Clariidae > Dolichallabes > Dolichallabes microphthalmus. Next base: position 1,143,709 of record JAOTQY010000025.1, on the reverse strand, counting down.
AAATATGATCATTACAAACTGAGTGATTTTGCTTTTTCATAGTGTGTCACAAATTCTGAGAGACAATAAATTAGATGTCACCATGGGATCCATGAGGGTTGTTTTGCTACTCCACAAGAAAGATGGGCAGGTTTTTCTGTGGTCTTCTATTCATCGACAACCAAAAAGACGCCACCACACAGGGCATTCTGGGTAAGAAAATTAAAGCAGTTCTAAAAATTGGTGAGCTGGGCGGGTGCAAACCCAAGTCAAGTGCTAATATTGCATATAGAAAATGATGACTTAAATAAAGAATGGTGGAATATTATAGATTTGGTTTTGAATTTGCTTATTCTGATTTAAAACATTACATGTGACAGTACTGCTGCTGAGGTAAAACATTTATTTGATATTGAATGAAAAACTGGTCTTGAGTTTGAGAAGTTACCAGGATTAAAAAATTTAATTGGGGACCAGGAAGTGTTGGCAGAATTGTAAGTCCATGCAATACATTTTATCCTCAATATATTGTGTTTTCTTACTGCTAATCTTTAACTAAATGCCATGAGTTTCTTCACCGGAGCTCTGCCATCAACCTTGCTATTCCTGTAGCCCCTACTGTTTAATACTGGCTTGTACCTCTGCAGTCTGCCCTGCGGGGGGGGGGCTGTCAGACTCCACGGTCTCTCAGCTGTAGCGTTCCATGACAGATATGTCCACAGTGCATCTAAAATGTGCCAGAATTTTCAACACAGAAATGTTTCGGCATAATAACTTGGGTAAAAAATAGGTGTGAATACAAGCAAAGAAAACAAAAGGCAAAAATATGTAATCTTGAACTGGTGAAATAAAACTTTGAATTCTAGCTGTTGTGTGGATGGGGCACAGTAACTACAGTGTGTAGGAAACTGTTAAATAAAGAATAAAGACCTGAATACAGGATGGGTATTTTACATGTGACCTGCAGCTGTAAAGTCAATTTCCCTGGAACAGCTACATGTATACAAGCAGCTGAAGCAGCTAACTAATTTTCAGATCATTACAGTGTGTTATTAAAGACTGTTACAAACTTAAGTTTAAAGAACAGTCACATATGACCCAGACTCAAGCACATGAAATGTAAATGTTACCAGTCTGACTACATTCATGTTTTTAGGAAAGGAATGGTGTTGGCTAATATGTAGAGCATGCTGCCTTACCTGTTATGCAGGTTGTTCAAATCTGGTCAAAGTTATGTCTTCTTTTGCAATACAAAAACATTTGTAAGACAAAGATATTATTAACAGTGTCTTATGTAACAGTGACCTTCTCACATATTTAAGATTGCACCCTAAAAAAAAAGGTGCAGAAATATGAATTTGCCTCTAAATCCATTCTAATCACATTAACGACACAAAGTGGGCGAATTGGACAAGCGGATTTCAGATTAATTTATAATTTGTACTCGCATGGTAAAGAAGTACTGTAGGGTCAATCTCCAGGAGAAAAAAAAAGCACTTTTAGACTTATAGCAGTTAGATATCACTCAATCATCTTCTATACCGCTTTATCCTGTATTCAGGGTTCGGGGACCTGGAGCCTATCCCAGAAGACTTAGGGCACGAGGCGGGGTACACCCTGGACAGGGTGCCAATCCATCGAAGGACATTGCAACACTCATTCACACACTACAGGCAATTTGGGAATGCCAATCAACCTAACCTACATGTCTTTGCGCCAAAGCTGTGGAACAATAGTCTGCTTGACGGTGGGAAGCAGGTGAAAAGAAGGGGAAGAAGGGGGAGAAATGAAGGAGAAAAAATGAAAAATTGATGAAATGGGAGTTATTACCATCTTTCATGTTTTCCTCTAGTTGTAGACTGCTAATGTCATTTTAAGATTTGCATCAAAAATTAGAATTTTTATGCATTAGGCAGGGGAGGTTGTGAATCCAAAGGTCCCAGCTTCGATTCCTAAAAATCTAACAAGTGTCACAAATATTTAAAATACTGCCTATTTAATCATGACATGAGGTTAGGTTATTGTAAAAGGACTAGAGTTTGTTGTTAAATGCTTCATGTTATGTCATACAAAAAGGAAATTTGACTAATATAATCAAATTAATAAATAATAGATTAAACATGAAAAGCAATGCAACAGTGTATTTGCCTTCTCTGTATGACTGTGACCTGCTGGAATGAAGACAAATTCATTACAAATGAAATATTAATCTGGTGATGTACTTTAAAGAGAATCATTTTCTGTCATTTTTTCATCTTTAGTCTGCAAAAAAAAAAAGGCAAACTCTGCTTGACTCCTGTTTGTACAGATATTTCTGATAGAAATAAATCATAAAGCTTCTGCAAAAATATAATGCAAATCTATTAGCAAATTATTGTATCTGGTCAGAAAACATGTATCTATGTATATAGAGATCCAATCTGCAACTTAGACACTATTTATACACCACCAATTAAAACGCAAGTTTTCACAAATTATTAGTCTATTTTTTTAAATCAGTCCTTTAACCATTGTCCATTTTGTCAATGCATGTGTTGAGGGCTCTTGTAAATGTCACAGAGTCCGACAAAGATGGCCTCTACTAGGTGGATCCTAAGACACAAGACACGACGAGCCATGGTCCCCATGGTCACCTGGTGTAAATTCACCCTTTGTTTTGGGATTTCTGAAGCGTCCAGTGGTCAGACGCACATGATGCCGAGCAGAGTATGCCTCACGCTGCTTGTCATATGGCAGAAAGTTTTGACAAAGAGAGCTATGATGGTGCAGACCTGCTGGTTGCTGAGTGTTCAACCAGTTTCAGTCCTCGGCCAGTCAGTCCACTCGGTCCATCCGTGGGACAGTGCTTATCCACAGCCTGGTAAATATAGCACATACAATAAAAAATCAATAACTATACTACCACAAGCAAGAAAACAATACACATGACGCTGTACAAACTCTCACCAAAAGACCTAGCAGCTGTTGCTCAGGTGCTGCTGGCTATCACCCTGGTGGTCGTGGAGGATCAGCAGTCCTGGCAGTTGACACAGTGGCTATATAAATGGATTATATGAAGGAAGACTAAAACCTTTAAAAAATGTAAAACCCACATCTAGTTACAAGGACAGAAAAATTATCGCTATTAAGTCTATTTATCTCTGAAATCAATAATTTTTTAATGTGCTGTCTTACCATATTATGTTGAAAGAATATATATTCCAAATTATATTATATATTGCGAACCATTTAAAAGTTAGACTAAATTGCATCCGCACTGGAGGCGGGTGCAAGGCAGATATTTTTCAAATAGAGGAAGCTGATTGGCTTTGAATTTTGCAAACGCAAGGACGTTTTTTTGCTGAATTTTGGAAGGAAAGAAATATGATTGGCTATTAATTATTCAGAATTTTGCAGAGTAAAGACTGTTGGCTTTGAATTTTGCAAGGAGTGAAATGTGATTTGCCCAAAGAAGCACTGTGGGAGGAAACCCACCAAGCATGGGGAGAACATGCAAACTCAGGAATCGAACTCGGACCCTGGAGGTGCAAGGCGACAGTGCTAACCAATACACCATCGTGCCACCACAGTTAGATATGTCTATTAAATGCTTCAATATCTTTTTACAAAATTACAATGCTTCAATATCTTCTTATTCTAAAAAGTTAGATAAGAATTTAAAGGCCAATAGAAACTTTGGCTTGCCATTAGGGTGCAACTAACAACCTAAAAAGGTCAAATTTACATTTAAAATTTCAAAAATTAAAAATTGAAATTAATTATTGAAATGAATAATTATCTGGTAAGATTAAGAATCAAACAAATGACTTAACAGCACTTATTTAGATATCAGCTTTAAAATTTTTATTAGGCATGTTCTAAATAGCAATAGGTGTAGTCCGATATTAAATTTGTCAAAATCATGGTCTGAACTCCTCTCTGGGAACCATCACCTTATCGTGGTGGAGAGGTTTGCGTGCCCTCATGAACCCGGTGTTGTCTGGAGCCATGTGCTACTGGTAGGGTGTTCTAAAGCAAAGTGGTCTCTGACGAGGGGCCAGACTCTGTGACCCTGCCCTGAGAAAGACAGAGTGCCCGTCAGCGAGTGCCTGGTGGCTGGGTCTACCACGGGCCCAGGCGGGCACAGGCCGAAAGAGCAACGTGGACTCCTGACCTCCCCATCTCCTGGACCCACTACCTGCGAGAGAAACTGATGGGCTTGTGTGCGCTGTTATTTGGGTAACAGTGAAGGCCAAAGGCCTTGATGGACCAGACCCAGGCGGCAGCTCTGGGGATGTGAAACGTCACTTCTCTGTGGGGGAATAAGCCAGAGCTTGTGCAGGAGGTGGAGCGTTATCAGTTAGATCTGGTGGGGCTTACCTCGACGCACAGCCTCAGCTCTGGATCCATACTCGGATAAGGGTTGGACTTTGTTCTTCTCCGGAGTTGCCCAGGGTGTGAGGCGCCAGGCGGGTGTTGGGATACTCACAATTCCCTGGCTGAGTGCCGTTGGAGTTTACTCCAGTGGACGAGAGGGTCGCCTCTCTGTGCCTGAGGACCATGGGGGGAAACTCTCACTGTTGTCTGTGCTTATGCTCCGAACAGCAGTTCAGAGTATTCCTCATTTTTGTAGATTCTGAATGGAGGACTGCATCGGGCTTCAGTAGGGGATTCCATAGTCTTGCTGGGGGACTTCAACGCACATATGGGCAATGATGGAGATACTTGGAGGGGCATGATTGGGAGGAACGGCTTCCCTGGTCTAAACCCGAGCGGTGTTTTGTAATTGGATTTCTGTGCTAATCATGGATTGTCCATAACAAATACCATGTTCAAGCATAGAGATTCTTATAAGTGTATTTGTTACCAGACCACCTTAGGCCGAAGGTCACTGATTGATTTTGTGATCGTATCATCTGACCTGTGGCCATATGTTTTGGACACTCGGGTAAAGAGAAGGGCGGAGCTGTCAACTGCTCACCATTTTGTAGTGAGTTGGGTCAGGTGCCAGGGGAAGCCACTGGACAGACCTGGTAAGCCCAAACGGATAGTGCGGGTGAATTGGGAACAGCTAGGGGAGACCACTGTCCAAGAGGCGTTCAACTCTCACCTCCAGCGGAGCTTTTCCAGCATCCCTGTAGGAGCTGAGGGCATTGAATCAGAGTGGTCAATGTTCAAAGCTTCTATTGCTGAAGCTGCAGCTGTGAACTGTGGTCTTAAGGTTCTGGGTGCCTCAAAGGAGCGGTAACCCTCGAACAGCCTGGTGAACACCTGTGGTTAGGGAAGCTGTCCGACTAAAAAAGGAGTCCTTCAGGGATATGTTATCCCAGGGTACTATAGGAGCAGTTGCAATGTACTTGCGGGCCCGAAGGACAGCAGCCGCAGCTGTAGCAAGGCGCAGCCATGGAGGAGAGGGTATCCAGTTTGGTGGGCCAAGTATTGCATCGCTGCATCAGTCTGTGACCTGCAGCACTTGCTGGATCGGTTTGCAGCTGATTGTGAAATGGCAGGGATGAGGATCAGCACCTCGAAATCTGTGGCCATGGTTCTCAGCAGGAAACCGATGGATTGTCGACTGCAGGTGGGGAGTGAGTCGTTACCCCAAGTAAAGAAGTTTAAGTATCTCAGGGTCTTGTTTACGAGTGATGGAACATTGGAACGTGAGGTTGGCCAGAGAATCGGAGCAGCGGGGCGATATTACAGTCACTTTACCGCACTGTTGTGATGAAGAAAGAGTTGAGCCAAAAGGCAAAGCTCTCAATCTACCAGTCGATCTTCGTTCCAACCCTCACCTATGAGCATTGGGTCATGACTGAAAGGACAAGGTCGTGAATACAAGCGGCCAAATGGGTTTTCTCAGAATGGTAGCTGGCTTTTCTCTTAGAGATAGGATGAGAAGCTCAGTTATCCGTGAGAAACTCAGAGAAGAGCCGCTACTCCTTTGCGTGAAAAGGAGTCAGTTGAGGTGGTTCGGGCATCTAGTAAGGATGTCACCAGGGCGCCTATGTTCTTGGCACATTCAGCTAGAAGGAGACCACGGGGCAGACCAAGGACTAGATGGAGAGATTATATCTCCACACTGGCCTGGGGACACCTCAGGATTCCCCAGTCAGAGTTAGCTGAAGTGGCTGGGGAAAGGGAAGTTTGGGGTTCCCTGCTGGAAGTGCGACCCCCGCGACCCGACTTTGGATAAAAGATGGATGGATGGATTGTCTGAACCAAAGCATAAACAAACGGTCAGCAAGTAATTGTAAAAAGAAATTATAGCTTAAAAAGTTAATGTTAAATGTGCAGGAAAGGTTACAATATTAAGAAAACTAATATCAAAATCTTTTTCAAAAATGTCAGTAAACATTTAGATATTTAATATCAATGCTAAGACATAGTTAGATAGACAGCCTCTGATCGACTGACAATTCAAACTGCACAGCCTCTGAATAACTCTGGGCACACATGCTCTGCTTAATCGACAACTCAGGGGAACACATCCTTTGTTTACATGACAAGCCTGGAACTGAGCCACCTATTAATCAAAAATCCCACCACCAAACAGAGCCTCTGATTAACCGACAAACCCAGAAATAAAGCCTCTGATTAATCGGCAAGCCCCCGGGACAGATCCTCTGAAAAATTGGCAAGTTAGGAACAAAGGAACAGACTTTTGTTTAACAGAATCAAATCATAGACCACTTTTTTAACACAGTAGAAGAGACTAAAACATTACATTTATTTTTCACTTGCCTGATCAGACAGCTGCAAGAGACATTCCGATCACAGTTTACCTGCTTCAAGCAAAAGGACACGCAATGACTAGCTAGCTAACAAGCTAACTAATCGACTAAAATTTAATTTAACAGATAGATAGACTTTATTGATCCCGTGAAATTAGCACAGTGTTGCAGATGTTATATGCAAAAAAAAAAGTGTGCAAATTCGCAACGTAAAAGTAGGAAAAAGAGAATTGTCAGTGTGTTTATGTGTAAGTATGTAAAGTGCACATCCAGAAGGTTAACGTATGTCTGCTCAGCTGCCCCAACATAACAAATGTGCTTGATGGGCAATGTGAACTTTGCAAATACTTTTTTGCTAAAATTTTCCAACATTCCTAGCCGAGAGTGATTTGTCATGGTCATGTGCTTATTTCATATTATATAATGCTAGGGAACCTTTAAAGCATCAATGTAGAACCCTGCAACAAAGTGCATACTTTCAGAAAGAATTTCAAATAAAACCATTTTGCGGAAAATAAGGAACTCTTAAATTTTGAGATCCCTTAAATATGCCTTTTTCCAAGAATGTAGTATCAAGAAGTAGATACATTTTAAATACCTAACATGTTTTAAGGATTAAGATTCTGAAAGGCAAAAAAGTTAAATGTAAACAACTAATATTACTGAAAATTAATTTCTTGATAATTAAATCTTTAATAATATCAACGATAAGGCAAATTACTGGGTACCTGTGAAACCTACACTCATCTCCAACACTCGCATGTTTACATTTGATCCAATTTACAATATGTGTACTCAGACATTTGTTTGATGCCATATGTTACTGTTAAAATTAATTTATGAAAAGTGTTTTTTCTCTGAATCAGCTAACCGTACATCTATCCAGACCTTTATTACATACAAGCACTGGCAAATGTTTGAAGAGGATCTGATAAGGCTGAGCAAGCTGCAAAGCTTAATTAAGACCTGAGAATGAGTGAGTGCGTCAAAATAATCTGTGATAACATTCATGTACGCATTTGTGTGCATACACTGAAAGCCACTTATCTAAGCAGCAAATACACTATGAGCTCAATAGAGGCAAGACAATTTCTTAAACATGAGAAAGCAGCTGTAAATAAGGAACAGGTCTGTAGAAACGATGACAAGGCATTGACAGTGCAAACATTGTTTTTACGTCAAAGCAAAGCACCCTATTAAAAATACTAAAAGTAATGTAATACACTGCCTTGCATTATTTAACAAACTAATAAAAATAAGCCGTATTGACTGCTCACAACATAGACATAAATATATAGGATAAAAACTAGAAGCTGAGGCCTCCGAGTGGCGCAGTGGTAAAGTGCTCGCCCTATCATCCGGAGATCGCTGGTTTGGTTCCCGGGTGATGCTATAAACTCTCTCAGCCGGAGGTCTAGAGAGAGCTCATGTCACTTGTCCAGTTAAGAGCTCAAATGATCTGTTTTACAGCCAAACAAGTCAAATGGTATTGGTAATACAATGAACTGACTCCCAGAAAAGAGCCGAAATTCTAATCACTACTGTGACATAATCAGGACTGGTTTTATTTTAAAACCGGGGCATTTTCATCTTTGAGCAGAATACATTTGGGAACGAGGTTCCCATACATCATAAACCACATTTTAGATGCATAGCATGCAATCATCCAGGAATATCAGCAAATAAGGATCTGGTATTTTATGAGGGAAGTTTTCGTCATGCAGCCATGCAGGGTACAAGAGCAAGGTGTGCAAGAGCTTATGCCACAAACATGAGTTAATTACAATGCTCCAGTCCTGTGAAAGTCTGGTTTTAGGTATCAGGAAGACTAACATAATTTTCCCCGGATAATGAAAGCAGGAACAGTAAGTAACTTGTCAAGTTGAACCAATCAAGTTACAGTATGTAGCATGTGGTGTCAAGCGAGCATAGCTTCCACACCTAATACCATGCTGACACAGACCACTGTTTTGTGTTTTTCGCAGGACAAGAACCATTACACTTCACCAATTGCGCAGAACTTTGTGCTTAAATGGCTCAGTGTCTTAAAGAAAGCCTGTAGTTTCAAGGACAAGCAGTGGTAATGACCCACACAGACAGTGTCGAACGAATACAGAAGCTAATGTGTTTAGGATAAAACATTCCATGTCATAATCAAGGTTATAAACTTAGGCATTTACAATATCTATCACATTAATGCAACATGTGTTCCTCATACAGTTACAGACCTTTAGTTTCCTGGTGTTTGTTTATGTTCTGAGACTTCCCTCTGCCACTATGCCTCTTCCTAAGACCACACCCCATACACGTAACAGAATGTACGACCAAAACATTGGCATAGTGGAGGGGCTTCCCCTTGAAATTTTTTGGGGGGGCGCTGGGACTGTGACGCCGAGGCAAGCAGGCTTTATGGGCAGTCGGCTTGCCATCCGGCGGAACAAACCGGAGCGAGCAGGTGAGCGAGCGACACAGGCGGTGTGTCACCGAGCCATGGAGAGTGAGGAGCATCAACGGAGGCGGTTGGAGCTCCAACAGCTGGCAGGCGAGCTCATCGCGCAGATCAGCGTATGCCGGGCCACAGGGGATCACGGCTGCATGGAAACCCTGCTGGAGCTGGGCGCACTGCTCCGGGATCAGCTCGACCAGGAACTCGTCTCGGCAGGAGACGCACAGCAGGGCTTCGTCGCTCCAGAGAGCCCTGTGGAGGGCTCCGTCGCCCCGGAGAACCCCGCTGCGGGCTCAGTCAGCGCCAGTTCTCCTCGCTCCGCCGCCCGGCTTCGGCGACGACCCCGCTCCAGTGTTCCTCGCTCCGCCGCCCAGCTTCGTCGACGACCCCGCTCCAGTGCTCCTCGCTCCGCCGCCCGGCTTCGGCGACGACCCTGCTCCAGTGCCCTTCGCTCCGC
>JAOTQY010000025.1:949004-964394 GCA_026413445.1 Dolichallabes microphthalmus | reverse complement strand
ATACTGCAGTAATTATTCTCTAATTTATTAGGAAATGGGGTTAACATCTAAAAATGCATGGAAAAAAAAATACCGTCAAATACCGTGACATCGATATAATTTTGAAAAATACCGTGTTATAAATGTTTGGTCATACCGCCCAGCTCTAGGTTCTGATAGGGTCTTTCCTAAAATTACTGGTTCCATTAACAAAGGCGCCTGTCGAGTCCGAAATCGAGGGAAACTCACGACACACCCGGCAGAACATTGTTATTTAGCTTGTCATATTCCAGCCACAGAATTCTTTTGTCCATGAAACCAAAAAGCCGCACTTTGTTTTTGCCTCATAGTCTGATTTGTCATAACTTTTCCGCTTTCTGGTCGGCTTTTCTTTGGCTGTCCTGCCGCTCTCTATACACAGTTCGCGCGATCGCAAAGTGAAAGTAAAAACCAAGCGCGAATTCAGACGCGATTTCAATATTTCACATATTGACAGCGGCTCATCGATGCCCGAAAATGACATAATTACCCAGCTACATTTGCGAAAGAATGCAAAAGCATTGGCATATATTTTTCCTTTCCATGATCGCCCTACGGGCGGGGCTGAGAGAGATTTTGGTAGCCCGACTGGAAGACACAATAGCCCCGGGACGTCGGGCTAGTGATTTTGCGAGCCCTGCTTTATTGATACTAAAAGTGGTGGAAGTTTTTAGAAGCATATGGCCTGTAGAAATACTTAATACTAGCTTAAAAGGCAAAAAAAAAAAAAAAGTGTAGTGTCCGTAACCATGTCAGATTCATGTTGCAATATCTTCACAATTTCTGCATTTTTATAAAAAATAACACTTTTTTTTTTTTAACCTAGATGAGACACTTTTTTTTTTTTAAGCACAGATACAATCTTTTGGCCGTTTCTGCTTTATCGTTTCTGTAGTAAAAGGCTAATTCGGGTGTAAGCCGGACGCTAGACGTAAATAAGCTGAGGATTGTTTAACACTTACAGTATGGAAGGAGTCTCCAGTGTCAGGGTTTTGGCCCAGAAAATCCTGTAAATAGAGACGGTTTATCCAGTAACTGCTGAAATGTTAAGCGAGAATTAGTTTTGTGGACATTGCGCGCCTTGAAATGGACACAAAGTAAGACGTTTAGTGTGAGCCATGGCAGAAAAATCATCAGTCTTTATTGAATATTTTTAAATGATAAAAGCAGGACTTCTTGGTGTTCCTGAATTTATCGGGGTTTAACAAGTCATTTGATTTGCTCGACACAAACCAAAACACACAGTAACCTGGCTAGCTAAACGCAAAGAAACTACTGAAGGTAACCAGCGTGTTTTCCTCAACACTTTATAATAGCGAAATTAGCGTTCTCGTTTTGTTTTCTCCGTAAGCGACGATCTCAACATAGTCAAATATACGTATAAAGTCAGGACGCTGTGCTTTCGTTCTCGACGTTATGTTTTCCGATTTTTTTGTGTAGCTGTGCGCTTTTTACATATTTACATTTTAAAGCCGCACCGACAGTGGCGAGGTCGCGGACACCATTTTCAGGTCGAGGTGCAGAGGTCAGCTTGCACATGGACCACAGGAAGGAGGCTTCAGGGTGTGGGTCTGTTTGCTGGGTTTTGTGTCCTTGAGCTTTCATCCTAATAATCCCCCCAACACACACACACACACACCGGATACGTCCTGTGGAGCCGGGGGGGCGTTTCAGTGGAGCCACGATCACAGATTTAGTTTTTTTTATGGAGGCGGCGTAAGGTTTCGAGGCTTCGGTATAGATCTGCGTAAAGCTAAGCGTGCTCGAGGCGGTATGATGCTGAAAAACTGCTTTTTCTTTTTAACGAGGTTTATTTTTGAGTTTTAGGTAGACTGAGCGCTGTAAAGAACCAGGCTTACATATTGCGTAATAGTTTAGGAATTATTTTACGTAAATACGTGATTTTAATTAATAGACGATTGCGAATTTATCCATAGCTTTACGTTTAAGCAAAAATGTATTATTTTATTTCTTCATCCACTTTGTTTTAATTACTGACATTTTATATAGAGTTTTCAAAATTCTGTTTTCAACAACAAAAAATAGTTACTGCAAAACAATTTTTTTCATGTGATTTATACATTATACATTTATACAATTTATACTTAAATACTTTTTTTCAAGTTTCCACTGATTGCTTTGATGAGTCTACGTGATGAAAGGGTTTATAAGCGATAGGAAAATAAAGTGCAAAAACAGCTCTAACGTAAGAACATCATCTTAGCACGACTCCACTTCTCTAATGCTAGCTCTCTGACTAAAGTAATCCAAAAGTAAAATCACACACATTGTGTGTAGAGTTGGGGTGAGGAGTGTGTCGGCCCTCCAGGAGATCAGTTTGTGTGATCTTCAATGAACGTATCGATCGGACCCCCAGAGTTGTCCCTCTCTGTCTTCCTCGGTCCAGTTTGAGATCTCCAAGTGACCAAAGCATGATGCTGTTCATCAACACTTCCTTTCTCATGTGTGTGTCTTTGTGTGCGAGAGATGCGGTTTCCCTACGACCTGCCTCAGGGCAACATCTTGGCTTTTATTTCCATTCACTCAGGATCTCAGTTGGACAATTTGTCCTCGTTCTCCTTTCAGATGTTCTCCAGGTTGTCCAGGGTCAGAGTTTCACGATGCAAATTATGCAAAGGCGAGACATAATACAAGTGATCAGATTTTGGGATAAAATTCATCTATAGGACATTTTATTTTTTTTTTTTAACCGGTTTGGTCGATTCTTACTTAAGCTCCGCCCACTTGGCACATGGTTTTACCGCAGCATTCGAATAAAAACTAAAGCGTACTCCAACGTCCTACTGAAAAACACACAGCAAACTCAGAAAGTCCGAGTCTAGCATGTGAGGTCCCCAGTTTTTCCAAACTTGTAGCTTGATCATGGATTTTAAGCTTTATGTGAAGTCCTTCCTTATATACTGTATATCTTTTATATAATTGTTTCTCCAATTAAGTCACACAGAACTTCACAGTACGAACTTCACGTCAACTTACGGCTATATTATAATTTTTTTTTGTCTTGGTAAGACCAGGTTTAAACAGGTTGTGTTGTGAATCTAAAGGCACAAAGCTACACATCTTTCCTCCATCACCCACTAATTAGCATTCGACTTCTGGTTAATTAGGACCCCCCCACCCTCCTCCCCACTTCTCTCTCCACTTTATGTTTGAAACCAAGAGTTTCTCACCAACGGGTTATTTTCCTCACATCTTGCAACCTTATGGCAAGAATGCAAAGAATAAAAATAAAACCGAGGATGATTTAAACTCTTCCCACACTTCCCGCTCTCTTTCCAGCCGAGGCTCTTAAAAAGGTTATTTTACCTTTTGAAATGGCACGCTCGCATGATCTTACTCTTTCTTTCATGTTCAAACGGAGCCCCCCCCCCCTTACCCCGTTTACCCTTTTCACTCTCTCCTTTCATCTCTCGTCATACATTTATCCGTCTTTTCCCAGCCTTTGTGTGCTTTTTTTTATGTCTCTGCAAAATCATCATTTACAAGCCTCTCCGCTCGTCCTTGTGAGAGCTGCCGAACGATGATTGTTTGTCTCTGGGTGTTAGAAAGGAGAGCCGTCTGGTCCGACCCTGTCTGAGGATGGCCGAGAGCACCTGGTGTACGAGATTCCTGTAAGCGACTCGGGGTCAGCCGGACTCGGCCTCAGTCTGAAGGGCAACAAGTCCAGGGAGACGGGCGAGGACCTGGGTATCTTCATCAAATCCATCATCAACGGAGGGGCTGCTTCCAAGGCAAGTCCTATTTCTTTCCTAACACATGCTTGGATTTAGAGCAAGATCCCACTGTAAAATACCACCCTATCTCTGATTGGTCAGTTTTCATGAACTCAAACTTTTGCAATCAAATATATAATCATGCAGGTAACTGATCAACCAGTCATGTGATAGCAACTCAGTACGTAAAGGTGTGCACGTTAACATGATTAAAGACCAGAGGATGCATGTTTTACATGTGCATGAACCATGTGTTTTTCTTAGATTTACTCTATATTAGGGTATATAGATCTCCAACCATCACTTACACACCATTTAAAAAAAGAAAAACAAAACGAAAAAAAAAAAAACACCCACACACATGCCTGGAATCAGCCTCATTAATCCTAATTAAAGTTTCAAAAGCTGCACTGATTAGCTGGAAGTGCCAAGGGACGTTTAGCAAAAAACGGCACCATCTCCAGAGACGGCTCCTGGGAGAATAGCTCTCGTCGACCTGCTGCGTCCGTCTCAGCGTGCGTTTGCCTCTCCGTTTTTTTTTTCTCCATTAAAGGCCTCTTCAAACAAGTCAGCACCAGTGGTCACTGGTTAACGACCCAGCCAAAAGGTCACTGACGACCAGAAAGCGCTCAGACAATGAGAGGTCTTTAGCAGCTCCGGTGGCTCTTAGCTGCTAATCTCTTTTGTGCGCGGCTCCTCCTCCTTGTCTGAGTTCTATTTCAAGAAGTGCAGCTGTGAGTTTCTAATTTAATTCGCTCCGTTCCTTTTCTTTCACACAGGAGTGTGTGTGTGTGTGTGTGGTGTTTGTTGAATCGCAGTTGAAAGTATGAATGCATTAATCTTTTAGGCGTGTGTGGCTAATCTGAATATCAATGTCAACATCAATAGCAATGATTTTCAGCAGATGTAACCTTTAGCTCTTCAGTATTCTTTGCCCTATTGAATAGATTGGAATGCTTCTTGCTCATTTCTGGTGTTTGTTACTGGACTTCTATGGATCATGTATCGCGAAGGATCATAATGTCATCGCATAAAATGTACGCTATTTCCAATTATCACTATCAGTTATTTTTTCCCAACCAGGATGGTCGTCTACGAGTGAACGACCAGCTCGTGGCCGTCAATGGCGAATCCCTTCTCGGCCGATCCAACAACGATGCCATGGAAACCCTGAGACATTCGATGTCTTTGGAAGGGAATCATCGAGGAAACATCCAGTTAGTTATCCTCCGAGCAATGGAGCCATCCTCTGCCCAGGTACGCCTAGTTTCTTTCGGCGGTCCCCATTCCCAGGTTCCATTGCATCCAGGTTACTCCGTTCAGTATCGCAGGGCCTCAGAGTCCCGCCGAGTTGTCTATCGTTACCATCACTATGGCCACTACGGGCTTTCAGGTGGCCTCTGAATTCCCTGATGTTTGACTAGAAACCTTTGCTTAGGACCAAGTTCTAGGGGTAAACACCTCAAAGTTTACATCTCTGTAGTGGTTTCTACATGATATACCTGCCATACAGTTTAAACTACGTTTTGGAGGTCTTTGTAAAAATACACACTGTTCCTACACAAAACAAGGTTCCTACAATACAGTCCTCACACTGCCGGTTTAAACAATTCCGAGACGTCATTATATATCAGATCCCTATGCTGTAGTTTTTCACAGAGCAAGGTCCTCACAATGTAGGACCTATTCAGCAGGTCTCCGTATATCAGGTCCCCAGAACACAGTATATATCACTTTCAGATCACTGTGCAAGTTGAAACAAGTTCAACAGTTCAGGTCCAAATGGGATAAGGTGGAGTCTGTTTATCATGGCCAAAAAGTTTTGAAACAACTTGAAGATAATTTAAATTAATGACAACCAACATGATAAGTATATATATATTTTTTATTTTATGCAATTACATTGCTATAAAACAATCAGTATTTGGTACGAAGTCTTCAAAACTTGCTGGGTCCTGCTGGACATGGAGTCAAAAAGTCTGCAGCACTCTAGTGTCCCATGCTCAGCCTGCTTTACTGCTTCCTGAAGGTCATGCACAGAAGATGGTTTCTTGACTGCTACAGTACTGCCACTTTCTATAGTTCCCTATTGGGTTTAGTCCTGGAGATGACCCAGGACATTGTTCTCGAAGTTGGACACCATTGTCATGTAACCGTTTTTCACTAGTTTTTCAGTTAACTAGCACAACTCTTCAGTTAGGTAAGCTAGAACTACTAAGTAAAAACACAAAGAACTATAAAGGATGGCATACTGTACAGTACTGTATGTTGTCTTAATACTTTTGGCCACCCCTGTTTTTCCTACAGTGTTTTTTTTTTTTTTCTTTTTCCCCCCCCCCCCCTACAAAAGTACAAGTATAAAATCTTTCAGGAGGTCTTTTTTATATCCGGTCCCCACAATGTAGCCTGAAACTGGTTCAGGCTTCTGTTTATCAGGTTCTCACGCATCAAATCCAGGCAAATTTCAGAAACCCATTTATGACACTGGGTCCCTACAAATACAGTTCCAAACAAGTGCACATGCTTCCTGTATATCTGGTTCCCAGATCTCGTGACCTCACACAGCACGGTCCCCTATTACATGCGAGTCCAAACACTTTTAGGGCTTTGTATATCAGGTCAGAATCAGATCAGGTCCTTACAGTAATGCGAGATACTGTTATTTGTAACCACTTAGTGGTGACAGCAAGGACGGAGGACTTTATTTTGTACAACAACAAAAAAATTTAGCTGACATTTTTTTTTTTTAAACATGTGAATGTTCTGAACTTGTTTCCTGTTTTTCCATTCTTTACTTCCTTTTTCTGTAGTAATCATTTGTATTAAATTATACTTTCTGAACACTTTTCTGTACACTCTTTCTTTTGGTACCCATTTCTACTTGTTCAATAAAAAAAATCTCAAATCTGTGCATGCTCTTTGCTTCTTTTCTTTCTTTCTTGATTATGTGCAGGTGGCTTCCTATGTATTTTAGGTTGAACTGTTTTTCACTGTGTTTTTTCCTGAGGAATTGCTAAAATAGTAGGCAATGATTTCCATTTTGATTACATTTTCATCATTCCAGTTAGAATGTATCCTGGTGACAGGTGGTCCAATTCAGTTTGAGCTTGTTTGCTTTTTACCTCTCAAGTCCGCACCTGTTTATCGGTTCCAGTTCAGTTCGTCTTACGCTGTTGGGCAAAAAAAAAAAAAAAAGCTTCAGATGTCTAAACTCCCCATAAATAATACTGAATCTTTGAAATTATTCTCAAAACAGATGTCAGTATTTCAAACAGCATGCATTGTTTGTCGGGTTGGTGAGTTTAGACATTTGTTTAGACACGCAAATAAGAACCAGGATCGAGGATGAAGTCCGTTCTGTCAAAGATCGTGGGAAGATATTAACCGTGATGTTTTCTTTTGTTGGGGAAGCTTTCATGTTTTTTGTCTGGATTCATCCCCGAACAAAGATAAAGTGGTAAGCTTGCATGTTCTGCAGAGACTGGTAACAGTAACACTCGTCTAAAGCGCCTCATGTTTGGAAGTGTTGTGGGTTCTTTAATATGATTTTTCGGTAAGCCTGGGAGGAAAAAGCCATTAAGTGGGTGTGTATGTGACTTACAACCTAGATCATATGATAAGGCAAGACAAGGGCTGGAATCAGTCATTTCTGCCTGATGTAACAGAGTTTGCAACAGTAATATATGAAGCCCAGCCACCGATGAAGTCTAGCCTGCCTTCCTTAGACAAGGCTAAAGCACTTCAACAGGCTTTTAATTACACCACATCATGCACCGGCTTCCCGAATACATTTTCTGCTTTTGCATTTACAGCATTTGCCAGATGGCTATTCAAGTTCTAGAAGACGTTAAAGACTGAGGGCCTTGCTTAATGGCCCAGAAATGTACTACTGGGGTTTGAACCTGTGACCTTCCAAAAAAGTCCAACATCTTAACCACTGATCTACCCCTTCCCTGTTTATTGATGGTCTATGGCCCATTTTAAGCCAAAACCCCTGATATAGCCATGCTTTTTTTTTTTTTTTTTTACAGAATTGTTGGGGCAGGACTGGACCATTGCAGATACAATAGTAAAAAAAAAAAAAAATCCCTCCATCAAGTCAAATCCCTCAAGTGAAGCAAACTTAGCCGTTCATCTACGTCCAAGGGAGATGAATGGTTATGAACTCCGAGTCGAGTTGAGGAATCTGACTTTGTCTAAAAGGAGATGAGCACCACAGGAGGGCATTAGCATATCACCCCCTCCATCTATTCTGAGATTGACGGTGATTGGTGCTGCCTCAAACGTCTCCTCGATAAAAGTTGACGTGTCGGCTGTGATGCATTCCCTATGAATCGTGTGCAGGCAGGCTGATCAATATGCCATTAATCATGGTGGGAAAGTAGCGAGATAAGAGAACGGGTGGGAGTCGAGACACGCTCGACGGGTTTTTGGTGAAGTGAACCCACTGACACGCCCTCCGCCTCATCGAAATTTAATTCACCGCTTTTGTTTTTCGGGTTTTGTTTAACGAACGAGGAGACACCGAATTCTAATTAAACTCAACCCGCGCTGAAATGTTGCTAACGAACGAGACAAATAAGCCGTTTCCCGGCTTATGCGCTACCTCCTTTATTGTCTTGTCTTCATTTCCCGTTTCCTGCGAGGGGGATACATGACAAACTCCGTCTCAAACCGTAACTCTGTTTTCTCAATGGTTTTTCAAGCCGTTAATCAGATTACACCACGGGTTCTTTGGATAAAAGCCAGCCTCTGAGATTAAATGAAAGCACGCCTGGGGCTGGCCTGAGGGAATCTAACCTCGTGTCACCCCTACTCCTGCCCCAAGGTCCAGCAAAGCAGAACCGGCTCGAGTCTAGGGTTTTCTTTTGTCGGCGCTTTGTCCTCTGCTACAATAGTCTGATTAAGACACAAAGCTTTTGAAGGCAGCAGGGGGGCGTGTCTGAGTGCTGGTAGCACTCGTCAGGAACAGTCATTAATGCCAGGATGAGAATGGTTGATGGAGAGGATGGGGTGACGCGGGGTGTAATATTTATGCAGGGTAATGTGCGAAGTAGCCAACCAGATACCATGCTCCTGATTGCCTTCTTCCTCCTGTCAACTCTGTGTGGGAGAGAGAGAAAAGGACAACACAATACCCTCCCTTCCATCAGCACCATGATCAGAGCAAATGCCTAAGACAGGACAGGAACGAGCAACCACCACAGCCAGAGATCTCCATAGAAACGCTTTTGTTACTTTCTCTTTCTTCCCCCCTCTCTCTCTCTCTCTGTCATGCACTAGAAATGGAGATATGAAAAGCATGACATGTTAAAAGAGCCATCATCTACAGTAATGATATCCCTCCACCTGAGATTCATCCCTCCTTGCTGTCTCGCTCGTCCTTTGTCTCTGAATCTCAATGTCCGTTTGAGCTAATCAAGGGGTAGATGTATGTTAGTAGTAGTAGTAGTAGTAGTATGACGGAGCTGGGGCTGTATAAAGCTCTGTCCTGCTGTGTGTCCTGCTCTTGACAGCTGCGCATCCTTATAAAGAGACATCAACGCACCAGCAGAACGCAACTAGCCCTGCCTGACAAGCGGCGTCTGCTCTTGGTACCAAATCGGTACGTTTGAATGCTTTTTAATTCGTAGATCGAGAAACTCCTTATGCTACTCTTTAAAAGAAAGCGCTCATATCCAGGTGCTCAGTGCTCGCCGAGGGGAATTGCTTTGAGACTTAACACTTGTATTATTGCCCCCTGTTAGTGTTGTACGTTGGATCGCTGTTATTTTTGTGTCGTACAAAAAAAAAAAAGAATAATCTGGTGTATTCGTCTAAAGCAATGAATAAAATAAGACTAAATGAGGAAGATATCATCTGAATTTTGATTTTAGACAAGCGCTCAGATGGTGTTTTTTTTTCTTCCCATGATCATGATTTAATAAACGGAAGATATGACTATAGATCGTGCTACCTGCGCGTTCGAAAGGATTCTGGCTCGCAGCGAAACAACAGACGCCAACATCCTGGCATGAGAATCCAGTGCTGAAATGTACCCGTGAACGAACCAGCTGTCCGGGCCATATGCTTTCTGTCCTGCATAGTTGGTTGGCACGATTGTGTCCAAACAAAGAAAGAAAAAAGTATACGGTTACGTTCAAGTCAATAACTCCTAAACAAAAGAAGTCAATAACTCAGGATAAATGAGGTATCCGGGTTAGGATTGCTATTTTAAGCAGCCAGATGTGGCTGGAACCTGACTGGAATCGATTTTAAAGTTTTCTGGCATTCCTTTACTCCACGCCTGGTGGCTGGAGCTTTAATTTTAGGAGCAGTACTCGCTGTCCCTGGCTTTCGCACAAGTGCACAAACTCGAACCTTTCCTCTTTCTGTCTTGCTGACAGAAGCCTTGGACCTGCTCTCTTTCTTTCTTCAGTAGTTTCATCTTCACTGTCTCCACATACCATGAATTCAACCTGAAGCCTTTTGGACTTCTAGGAATATTGTGTCCTTTCTTCACTCCAGTATAAAAACGTGGGTGAAGGTTTATTCTTTGGATGGATTTAGCTGTTTATGGATGGAAAGAAAAGTGGAGTGTTGATGCTGGGACGGAGGGATACATTGGAAAAGATGGATGTGCAGAAAAATTGAATGGATTGAAGGAGTGAATTGAGTGATTTTTAGAAGATGATGGATAGATGGATCAATGGACGAATGCAAGACAAACGATTATGGATAAAATTGATGAAAACAAAAATGAATGGATAGTTGTGCACTGGGTAGATGGATAAATACAGTGAACGAATGGAAAGGGAGACGTGGATGAATGTGGTAGAAGCATATGAATGGAGGAGATTGTTGATGGAAGGATGAAAAGAAGGAAGAGATGGATGTCTGGATGGATGAATGCACACATATTAAACATTGGGGGATAAATGAATGGGTGGGACCGATAGATTAATTGAATGGATGAAGGAAAAGAGTCGATGGATGAATTTTGGAGCAGTCTCATGGATGGATGGATGGATGAATGGATATAACAGGAAGATCATGGTTTAAAGGATGACCCAAAAGAAGGGATGGATGACCAAGCTGGGTGGGCATATGATGGACAGATGAATTGAAGGATGATAACTGGGTTTACATAATGGGTATCGATTTTGAAAAGATGCATTTTGGGATGTGGCTGGATGGGTGGAGGAATTGAAATAAGAGATGAAATTGACGTTAGATGGATAGGAGGATGGATGTCTACGTATCCATTCTACCAGACAGAATGGATGAGTAGTTAACTTTTGGATGTAGATCATGGATGGATGGAAAGTATTTTGGTAATTTTGTTGCTCGATAGATGGACATGGGGGAAAAAGATAATGGTTCGGGTGAATGAAACTGTAGTAAAAGATGATGTATTGGAAGGTGGTTGAGGTAGAAGAATCCTGGAAGTAGATGGTTGATGAATCGGAGTCCCTTTTTTTTTTACTCTTAGCCATTAAATTACTGTAATGAGAAACAAATAATAGTAGCAGTAATAGTAGTAGTCACAAAGTTCCACAATTATTGGCACCCTTGTTAAAAGTGATTAATCTCACATTGATGTATGAGAGGAACATGTGAGGAACCTTTAACTAAATATATTTTTTTCCTTGTAAAACAATACAATATATAAACATGAACCTAACGTTTCCAGGAAAGACGACGAGACGGAGGTCAGAGTCAGGGCAGAGAGACATCCCCAGCTCTTCGTGCCAGCCCCCAGAACGACGCGGCTCAGCCACCCATGGTCATCAACAGCCTCTACGACCGTGCTCCAGGTACCTACACCAGAAACCCAGAGAGCTTGTACCAGCTTCATGATGTCATGATAACAATATTACTATCTACTCATGCAGCATATAAATAGTATATATAAATAAACTGTTTTCTGAACAATTTTTTTAAACGAACACTGCATGTGTCTTATCCTAGCCATTACTGAACATTAGGGTTTTTAACTAATCCAAGTCGAGCGGCCGTCTCGCTAAGAGAAGGATTAAAATAAATAAATAAAGAAGCGCCGCAGCAGTACTATCGTTAAATTTTACCCTCCACTTTCACGCTGTGAGGTCTGACCTTGAAATCATTAAGCTGATGAAATGGATTCTAAGTGGGCCGGATTTGCATAGGGCCCATTGTGCGGACGGATAACAAACTGCTTTAAATTCACTCTCTGTTCGGCTCCTCGCAGCCTCCAGAGAGCTGCAGTGCCGACACACCATGCCACGCTTTTTTTCCCCCAAACCATTGTTTTTGGATTAACGTCTCTTGTCCATCAAAAGTAACACACTTTTTTTCCCTTTGTATTCGCACAATTTGCATTTGGTCTTGTTTTGTTTCTTCTTCCTCACGCGACACTAAATTATTACTTCCTGCGCACCTCGCAAATCAGACGTACTGTACGTACAGTATGGTATAGGAGGCTTAAGGAGGAAATACGCGGCATGCTGGTTTAGCAAAATAATAAGCCGGATGTATGACTTGCATTACTGTCCTGATGGATTCTTGATTCCGATTGGTGGAAATTTGATGATTAATTTTCTGTATCAGGTTTACGTTCATGCGTTTACAGTTAACGCTCATGTAACATTTTTGCGAAGAGTCTCCAGTGTCGGTGCTCCGCAAGAGCTGAACGACATCCGTATTGTTTTTATTTATTAGTTAACACTGTCTGTTGTTCTCAGGTCCTGTCGCAGCCTCTAATGGCAGACCCGGGATGTATGACGGCGACTCTGACGAAGACGACTTCCCTTCCGGTGCTTCCGATATGGAGTCAGATTACAACTCGCATCATGGATACGCGCAGAACAGGTCGGCCATGTTTTAAATTTTTATTTATTTTTTTTTATTGTCCTGATTTCGTTAAATTCATGCAGCATAAATAAAATACCCTTCTCGGTACATGTCTTTAAAGGTGTTGTTTAATAGCGTAATATACAGTTTGTTCAGTTATTTCCCGTTGCCATTCCGTACCAAGTTGATCGTTTTCCAATAACATTACATCATTAACAACTAAGTGGTACAAAGTGCTGACACTAGAGACTCCTTCCGTAAAATGTACATCTTACTCATATATACGACGCGATTATGTCTGGCTATACGTAATGTGTTGTGTGTTAACAACGTTTCTGCTTTCAGCCAGTAGTAATGAGACGTTTTTTTTCACGGTTGTCGCTACAGGGCGGAACGAGGACCCGCCTCCAACATAGGACGTCCGACATATTATGACCTTCAACACCCACAGGGATTCCCCGAGAATTATGCACCAAAGTCTTCTAAAAGCATGGACCTGGGTAAGAGAGAGCACACACACACTCTCTCTCTCTCACACACACACTTTCTTGTTGTACTTGTGAGGACCTGGCATGGATGCAGCTACCTAATGCGGTGCAGCTCCTGAATCCAACCATAAGTTCAACCTCAGCGAACATACAAAACGTTTTGGCGTGCTAATTTATTTATCTATCACTTTATTTTGTGAGGACCAGCCAAATGTCCTCGTAAGTGTCAGATATTCTTGTCTTTGTGAGGACGTTATAAACTTTTGATCACAACAGTGCTTCAAGTGTAGCATTTTCTTTTTTCTTTGCCCCATCTGAGGACTTAACCGTCTTATCGTGGGACATGAAAAAAAATGGAAGCTATTGATTTGTGACAACTTTTATGTTATTGATCTCATCTGAATACGCAAGCATAAGTATTTAAATAGGAAACAAAAGAGAGGGGCTGTTACAGACCCCGCCCTATTTCCTGTTCATCAGTATATGCCATGTATCTTGTATTGTTTTTTATTGAAATTTTTGACACTTATAATATTGAACATGTTGTTATTAATTTTCTACGCATTAACTCGGAGGTTGAAACGTCTATAATCTCTGGCCGTGCTCTAATCGAGACGGTTCTCTCGCTCCTCTGTCCCTCCCGGTCATTTATTTTTAAACAGTCTCTCGCTGAATTTGCCGCAGATAACCCTGTTAGCTTCCCCTCCTCCTTTCATTACTTCCTTCTTCTCTGCCAGTTATTTACTTCCTCCAAAGCGATGTACAGTGGGTACGGAAAGTATTCAGACCCCCTTAAATTTCTCACTCTTCGTTATATTGCAGCCATTTGCTAAAATCATTTAAGTTCATTTTTTCCCTCATTTATGTACACACAGCACCCCATCTTCTTCTTCATCGTCTTTCGGCTGTTCCCTTTCAGGGGTCGCCACACACAGCACCTCATATTGACAGAAAAACACAGAATTGTTGACATTTTTGCAGATTTATTAAAAAAGAAAAACTGAAATATCATATGGTCCTAAATATTCCGACCCTTTGCTGTGACACTCATATATTTAACTCAGGTGCTGTCCATTTCTTCTGATCATCCTTGAGATGGTTCTACACCTTCATTTGAGTCCAGCTGTGTTTGATTGGACTTGATTAAGAAAGCCACTCACCTGTCTATATAAGACCTTACAGTTCACAATGCATGTTAGAGCAAATGAGAATCATGAGGTCAAAGGACCGGCCGAAGAGCTCAGACAGAATTGTGGCAAGGCACAGATCTGACCAAGGTTACAAAACAATTTCTGCTGCACTTAAGGTTCCTAAGACCACAGTGGCCTGCATAATCCTTAAATGGAAGACGTTTGGGACGACCAGAACCCTTCCTAGAGCTGGCTGTCCCGCCAAACTGAGCTATTGGGGGAACCCAAAGTTCACTGTTGCTGAGCTCCAGAAATGCAGTCAGGAGGTGGGATGAAGTTGTAGAAAGTCAACCATCACTGCAGCCCTCCACCAGTCGGGGCTTTATGGCGGAAGCCTCTCCTTAGTGCAAGACATGAAAACCCACATGGAGGACTTCAAGATGGTGAGAAATAAGATTCTCTGGCCTGATGAGACCAAGATAGAACTTTTTGGCCTTAATTCTAAGCAGTATGTTTGGAGAAACCAGGCACTGGTCATCACCTGTCCAATAAGGTCCCAACAGTGAAGCATGGTGGGGGCAACATCATGCTGTGGGGGTGTTCTTCAGCTGTAGGGACAACACGACTTGTTGAAATCGAGGAAAAGATGAATGCGGCCAAGTACAGAGATATTATGGATGAAACCCTTCTCCAGATTGCTCAGGACCTCAGACTGTGAAGAAGGTTTACCTTCCAACAAGACAATGACTCTAAGCACACAGTTAAACATCTGTCAAACACAACATCTCTGTGACTGTTCTTGAATGGCTCAGGCAGAGCCCTGACTTAAACCTAAGTGAACATCTCTGGAGAGACCAGAAAATGGCTGTCCACCAACGTTTACCATCCAACCTGATAGAACTGGAGAGGATCTGCAAGGAGGAATGGCAGAGTATCCCCAAGTCCAGGTTTTTAAAAGCTTGTTGCATCTTTCCCACAAAGACTCATGGCTGTATTAGATCAAAAGGGAGCTTCTACTAAATACTGAGCAAAGGGTCTGAATATTTAGGACCATGTGATGTTTCAGTTTTTCTTTTTTAATAAATCTGCAAAAATGTCAACAGTTCTGTGTTTTTCTGTCAATACAGGCTGTTGCATCAAGGATCGGCTCTAAGCCCCTTTTTGTTTGCTCTGGTGATGGACAGGATGACAGATGAGGTTAGACAGGAG